>CADDXX010000007.1:4422896-4478279 GCA_902810485.1 Alauda arvensis | reverse complement strand
GAGGTTGTAGTGAGGTGAGGGTTGGTCTCATCTCCTAGGTAATGAGTGACAGGATGAGAGGAAATGGCCTCAAGTTGCTCCASGGAAGGCTTAGAYTGAATATTAGGAAAATTTCTTCTTRGAAASKGTTATCAAGCATTGGAACAGGCTGCCCAGGWAAGGGGTGGAGTAACCATCCCTGGAGGTATTTAAAAACCTATGGATATGGCACTTGGRGAYRTGATTSAGTGGTGGAGTTGGCAGTGCTGGGTGAATGGTTGCATGCAMTGATCTTAAAGGAATTTTGCAAACTAAATGATTCTATGAGTCTATGATTGTCCAGTCCAGGTGGAGTTTCATGGTYTTAATACAGGCTGCAGGAGCCTTTAAGATATTAGAAGATCCTAAAAGGGGATCAAACCTCTTTTCCTACACTAAAAACCAYTCAGAAAACCACACAGATGATACTGAAAGGCAACCCCTTTACACAGTATTCTCCTCAAAGCTAAAATAAGATGCCACAWTATCAGTCTTTCAGTAGAGACTGATGCTACCTCTTGCTGTCTGTCTAGAGAGGTGACAGAGCGATGGCAGCTGCACATCCCAGTGGCTCTCRGGGGAGCAATGATGCTGAGCAAGAGAGAAAATGGACAAGCTGAAAGCAATGTGAGAAGCAGAGCTGTTGGACTGGGCAAGCAGTCCTTGCAGCTACATGAGATTACACTTTAGTAGCTTTGAAGCAACACAGCAATTTACTTTCAAATTCCTATTAAAGCTGCAGCTTTTAATGCATAGCTCTAATGAAAAAAATCAAAGTCCTAATAAAAGTAAGGCTTTAAGCTACTTCTGAGTATCTCTTTAGAAGAAAGGTCTAAAGCCTGTAGGATTCATTCAACTGCCATTTCTAAATCTCCTCAAATACAAGCACAAAGATATAATACGGTATAGTCTTCACTATATGCAATGAYATTCATACAGAATTGAAACAGGTAATGGTGATAAAGGTAAATAAGGCCACTTCTGAATATGTGAATGAGTTCTTTTGCTTGGTCAGAATCCTGTGAAATTCTCTTTTTCTGCATCATGGGACACCAGAAGTTTCTTGCCTGCAATTTTCAGTTGCAGGCAGGAATCCTCCACTGGTAGAAGAATTTGCCCACCACAGTCTGGATACCATTTTATTCTCACATTATATAGTGTTTGGTAGCAGAAGCCATGTCTCCTGGAATTCTTGAGAATGATAGTCCTTGCTTACAGTGGAAAAAATGAAATCCTGAATCCAAAAGGATCAAAATTCTAAATTCTAGCAGTTCAAAGAGCAACTAAAAATATATGCATTTAAAACTCTCATTATTTTTAATCCATCTGAGGAATGTYGTGATTTAGCCTTGGGGGTTTGACTGTATTGGTTAACAAACTCAGAAAAAACACAATGTTACAAAGACCAAAACCACAAGGGAAAACAAATGAGAAAACCCAAACACACAAACAAACAAAACCYCAAACAAAACAGTTTAGAGAAATAAACTACATAGAGAGAAATTAACATCTTGTATTTAGCTTAAATTGAATTTAAGTAACTTTTKTTACTGGGTTGAAAAATGATACAGTACTAGAGAGTGCCCTCTGGAGCACCAGCTGTATTCATTTCCACTCTTGCCATATTTAAGTTTAATCAAACTACCAAAACTAGATCACAGGGCAGTAATTTCTGGGATCATCAGATTGATCCTACATTCAATAAGTGACTACAGACTGAGTAACTGCTTGCTGACCTTGGGTTAACCTTCTGAAGTTGTTAAACCTCTGTCTTCTATTCACAGTCTACCATGATGAAGGTCTTGTGACCCTCATCCTCCTGTCCTTTTTCCTGCCATTGAGAAGGCACAATTAAGTAAATAAAAAATGTTTTTTTCTAACTTGTAACACCCTTGCCCTGGGTTTAAGGAAGGAAATATTGTCCCTAACCCAGCAGGACCCATACTGGGAAGCTCACACAGCTGTGATGTGTACTGCAGCTACCTTATAGCCTGAAAGGAGATCTCACTCTGCTGGATAGACTCTCATTTGCAGACACACCCACACTGCAAGTCCAGAGAATGCAAAGATAGCTGCTGCACTTTCTTTGGAACCTATAAYAGAGATTATTAATTAAYTAATAATCTAAGTCTGCAGACACTTTTCACCTGAATGTGATGTGCGTTGGAGGCTGTGCCGGTTCTGCCCTTGCACTGATGTACTCTTCCACCAAGACCTGGCTCTGACTCTGTTACTCCACCTCCTGTCTGCTGCCAGATGCACACCAGATGGTGACTTTTCATTCTGTGCATGAAGAGTGCTGTTTGTTGGGAGAGGGGATGACTTTCTGGCTGATTTTGGACAGCCAAAGCACAATGCAGTTCTGGATACTGACAATTTTGCTAGCCACTACAACCCATAACACAAATCCTGACTCTGAGGCTGGCTGTGATGGATCTAACATCCATCCCCAGAGAGTGACTGTGAGGCCACATGAATGGCTTCACAGCCATAGAAACCTCCACAGTGCTTGRGAAGCCTATTAGTAGCAAATGTGTACAAATTGGCAGTTCCTTCCAGATTTTCCAGCCTGTTAGACGAACAAGCTCGTTAGAGTAAAATTTACTCTAAATATGTGAAACCTGATGGTTTGAAACAGAGATGTTTTCTGGAACAGTTCAGCAGCTTGTTATAATTGTACCATGATTCAGTGCTTGGGCAGGCTCCATATCTCAAGTGCTGTCTAATCTGCCAGCAGAGTTTCTGACAGGAGCTAGCCACAATGTCACCCTCACATGAACATCGGAGCAAGTTGTTCACCAAGCAAAGATTTCCTAGAAGAATGCCTTGCTTCCTGCAAGGCTGAAAANATGTTTTCTGGAACAGTTCAGCAGCTTGTTATAATTGTACCATGATTCAGTGCTTGGGCAGGCTCCATATCTCAAGTGCTGTCTAATCTGCCAGCAGAGTTTCTGACAGGAGCTAGCCACAATGTCACCCTCACATGAACATCGGAGCAAGTTGTTCACCAAGCAAAGATTTCCTAGAAGAATGCCTTGCTTCCTGCAAGGCTGAAAATATCTGATAAAGAAATACAGTATACCTGCTACATCCTTCTTCCTGACCCCTTCCTAACTGTTATAGGTATTTTCCCAATCTTATCATTACCACCATTTTTGAAAAGTTGCCATCATCACTCCAGAGGGTAGTACAGTACACAGTCCACAAGTTCCATGTAGGGAAGTGGGCCACWAAGAAGGGGTGCCTCTAGGAAGACTTGAGACCTACCAAGGAAGGGAGCATAAACCCAAGTCCTGATTTAGTGACCCTCTCATTAGGTAAATTTTCCTAATAAACCATTTCAGTCCTGTTGTTYCCAATTCTTTTCACAGCATCTGTAACCACTGTCATAAACTCCTGTGTTAAGGGATGGAGCACAATACATTGAACTATGTGCACTGTGCTATGTATTGTGCTTTCAGAGGCATTTTGTCACATTCATCCTTGCCTTTTCTGCCCATTTCCATTGCAGTCAGAGGTAGAGGGCTATTAGAAGAGACACCAACTTTTGCAAGTATGTGCCAGATCAGAATACCAACTTCAAACATCGCATGGCATTGTCTCTAAGTGGGTCAGTTCACAAAATATCATCTCTTCAAATGATGCCTATGCCGCAATAAGAGAAAGGAGAAAAAGCAATGGTAATTGAAAATGATCTGATTTTAAAAGTCTTATACCTGGTGCATGTTCAAAGAACATTTCAGTGTTACATTAATAATGCTTCTAGGACACAGGAAATTTGAAAAATGTTGCTCCTCAAGATCACAATCAGAAGTTAAAAGAAAAGAGAAGGGGATTTTTAAGAAAATTCTGTGTCTGGGTCTTGTGACGTTATTATTTGCACATTTCCTTTATTTTTTGCAGAGAATGGGTTTTTGGGTGCATCCCTTCTTCAAATGCCTATTCAGTGTGCTAATGAGATAAGAAATGTATAAAGAATATGTTGTGCAATAGCAAAGCATTAACTATTGCTCTCTGTCCATGTATTCTTAAATAACACACATTTTAATTCAGCAGAAGAATATTTTAGTGACCTTTCCACTTATTTCTAGTTCACTGGTGTGTCTAGAGCTATCTTGTCACTTYGTAACTCATTTTTGTTTTAGCCTAAGTGACTGCTCAGAAGCAACAAGCCCTGCTGGAATGTCAGGCACAAACTCCACTCTGGAGGCACTGAAACAAACCCCACAGCCACTGGGGAGCTGGGAAAGGGGCAGAAACTTGTGCAGAGGAAGTGACCCATGAGACAAAGCAAGGCATGCTCCTGCAGTCTGYAGCAGCTGAAGCCCAGGCAGGCAGCGTTTCATCACTGTTGGGACTCCCAGTACTAMARCCTGGAGGTGGCAGAGGTTGGACCMCACGGTCAGCTCTGCTACTGAGAACACAGGATGTTATTTTCTGCCCAGGCACAATGGGAATTATTATTTTTCTTAGTGCATCTCTCTGAGTATTCTATAAAAACCACTGGTCTCAAAATGAAGCAGGCTGTGAGAGATGAGGCCAGATTCCCCAGAGATTGGAAGAAATAGAAGAAATTCTTCAAGTTCCTTTCACTTTACAGAAGTCTGGTTCTCTTCTGGGCCTTGAGAAGAAGAAAACCACTATGATAAATTAAAAACTAGTTCAACTCTCTTGCTTAGTGGTCTCTTCTAGAGAGAAGGGAGAACATTTTATATTGACTTCAGACATGGACAAACTCTCTTCCACCCCACACTTTATGTGCAATTTTATTGCTCTTGGACACAGTCAATGATACTATGAGCAAACCCAGTCATGTCTATGTGATGCTAATGTGTCTTTGTGTCTTCCTGGCCAAGACTTATTACACTGATAAACTCTCCGGATCTTGTGATCTTTACCTGATACTTCAGAAGTTACTCTTTAAAAAAGAAACAACATGTTATTGATTGTGTCCACTGAAGCTTAACAACTTCTCTGGGCAACCTGTTTCAGTGTTTGACCAATGTCATAATAAAAAATTATGGTTAMGTTTAAAAGCAATTTCCCACATATCAGCTCATGCCTTTTGCTTGTTGCCCTTTCAATAAACATAACTGAGAAGAGTCTGACTCTGTCTTTTTTACTGCCCTGTTATTTTGTCTATACTTCACCAGTTTATCTACGAATGTTATGGGAGTCAGTATCATRTTAGCATGGAAGGATATCAGTTTGGTCAGACTTGATTTCCCCTTCATAAATTCATGCTGATTATTCCCAGTAACCTTCCTGATAGGTTTGGGAATGCTTTTGGGGTTATTTGTTCCAACACCTTCACAGGGATCATGGTGAGGCTAACCAGCCCAGAGTTTCTTAGATCCTYCTTCTTGCCCCTAGTGAAGATAGGGAGTGACATTTATTTCTTAGTATATCTAAACTGATTGTTTTGCCTCTATGAGGAGTTAATGGGAACAAACAGGCATCTCTAGGGCATCACATAGCACAAGCTCATTTGATAATTTCCTCATTAAAATCAAGAAAGGTGCAGGAGAATTGTCTTCTCCTTTTGACTGTGAAGGAAGAGCAGATGACTAGGTCACAAGTGGATGCCTATATGTACATATCCACATCTGGCTCAAAAAGTCCAATGAACTTAAAGAACCCTCGACTTTGCCATCAAGGACAAGCAGGTGATGATAATAAAGTTCATTTTTCCTCGCAAACAGAAGCCTTTCCCTGCAGCAGAGTAATACACTAGTCAGGACAGTTAGATGGATGAAACAATATATTTGATGGCAAAGGGTATTTCTATTTCTTTCCATTTGAACAATTCTTCTTCAGAGGGAAAGAACTGCAGTCCACAGTCAGGTGCCCTTCTAATCTACCCTGTTTTGCKGAAATCCACGAAGTGCTGTGGCAGATTGGCTGGCCTTGCAAGGTGATCTGCTGGCTGCCATCAAGCAATGAATGCCATGGGTTAAAGTAGCATAAATACCRGGTCAAATTGGATACTGGATTTTTTCCCCCACATTTTTAATCTATTGTGAGTGATCACAGAAAGAAGCAAGAAATAYTAGCAGTGGAGTTTTACCTAGAAAGGAGCAGCAGTGTCTTTGGATACTTAGGGGTATCCTTAAAATGACAGTGGGACACTAACTTTCATGTTGTAGTCTCTTTGACTATAATAAATAGTGTTACCTTTCATTTTTATTCCAGGATACATAACTTGTCTTCCAAATTCTACAAAATTCAGCCTTTCACTTCTCCATGTTAAAAAAAAAAGCAACAAAACACAMAACCAATCAAAAGGAACACAGAAAAACATAAAAAATTTTGCTGTGAGAGAAATACAGCCTGGAGGGTTGATTCTTCCCTCTAGCACAGATTGCTTCCCAACTCAGATTCCCTTGCCTAGCAGCAGCCTTTAAATTCTGCTTCTGTCTCTCCTGATAATCTGGTGGAATCTGGATCCAAGGCCAGGTGTGTATTGCATCCACAGCTGCATTTGTGGCTGCCTGCCCTGCGGTGTGGAAAGCAGCTCCTGCAAGAGACCAGTTGTTCAGACATTCAGGAGCAATTATCCCAGGTGGCTCTGACATATGGTCTCAGAGTGGTGAAAGAAAAGTATCCAGCCCCAATGTCATTCCTTTCCACCAGAGACTTTCTGAATGAAAATACTGAAGAAATTAAAAAGCAAGCAAACAAAAAATTACCAAGGGAACAAGGCGCAAAGAGGCAAGACAAAGGGGAAAAATGCTTGGAAAAACATTTCCCTCTCCTGACAAGTCTCACTTATGTACAGAAAGCCTATGAGAAATACTGAGCCYGTGACAGCAGAAACATCCCAAAGAAAGCAGTGTGCAGGGGGAACACAATTAATAATAAAGCCCTGTGGAATTTGTAAAGGTTCAGCACAAAAGCTTGAAGCCGTCTTTTGAGAAAGCGAATCAGCTTTAATTACTATACTCTGGGTTATTCTTGWAAAATGCTCTTGCAGTGAAAGTTTCTCAGTCTGAGGGAGGGCAATGCTGCTCTGCTATCATTTCCCTTCATTGTTACAGGCTTCAGCACACAGTGAATGTGCATGAGGACAAGCAGGTCCTCAATGTCTTCCATTTCAAGTGTTACTTTTTTTTGCTTTTCATTAACAGCCTTCAAGAAGAAAAAGAAATACTTTGGGGAGGGCTTTCTTCTCTTTTTTTTTTTTTTTTTTTGGCAGACTGGGTGAAGCCCTTTGCATTCACTACACCTTGTTATCTTAAAACCAGTATAATAGAGATACATGTATGCTCATTACAAGTAGCTGCACCTYCTAAATGCTTCCTATGATGGTATTTTCAACTCAGKGGATCCGTGCAGAATAGTGAATATGGTGTTGATTTTTCCCTCACTTCAGCACAATCAGTGAAGGATCTCCCCAGTTTGTAACAGTGAGAATAAGGGAAGAATCCACTCCCTACCATGGTGTCCAGAGCCTGGTTGCTGCAAAGCCTCACTCACTCACCAACAGTAACAGAGTTTACTTCTGCAATGAGGAAGAAAGCTCTCAGTTTCTGGACTTTAGACACTGATAGAAAGAAGTTATGGTTTTTAATGTGACTAGATATACTATTTGAGAGGACAAAAGTAAGAAGATGAGGGGGAAGCAAAGTGGGAGGAGGAATCTAATAATTCTTAACTGCTGCTAGAAATGTTAATAATGTGCAACACAGAGGGGAAGAACACTAAGCACGAGAAACAAGCTTAGCCAAAACATGATTTCTGCTCCTCTCTGTCTTGTTTGGTAGTGCCTTTTATGTGTTTTCAGTGTRCTGAGTTTTAATAAAAATTAGAAGTTGCTACATGTCATTATGTACCATCACATAGCAGGAGGCAAAGCTGTATCCACCTTTGCTAATGTCTTGTAAAACATATTTAATGGGAAGAAATACAGATAGAGAATTTCATAAGATACATAAAACCCAGTAAGTAAAAAAAAAAACCACCAACTCAAAAACAATACAAACAGATATGTCACTGGCTGGGACAAGAGCTACCAGTACTCCTCTGAGGACAGAAATTTCCAGTRTGATCAGCTCCAGCAAATATAAGATTTGAGTTGAAGTTATTTTCTTTTTGTGCAGAAACTCAGATGCATTTGTCAGGCTTAACKGTCTCTCAAGACTTTGATAAAAGCAGCAACATGAGTGCAGGGAAATAGCAGTTCTAGAATCAGAAACTGCACCTCAATCACCCAAGTTTCTCTTGTGCCCATAGGTGATTACTGAGAAAGGTCATGTTTTGTCCAACATTCCTAAACATTGTGTCCGTGCTATGCAGTTTTGGATTATGCACTAAAGCCCACGGATGGCACTTCCTTTATTCCAGTTAAAATCAAAGAGAAAATGGTGAGGACAGAAATTAATGATAGTTACAAAGGAAGAAGTATGATTAGAGGGTCTTTAGAACCAGCACTGAGGATTACATTTGAGGATGATTCAAGTGCATTTCCCTTGTGTCAAATACAGCCTCATTCATCACTGTGTCTGTACTCAATTGTAATTCCAAGGTTCAAATGCCCTCAGTGCCACCCAGCAGACAGTTCCAGCTGTGGAATCATAATTGTTTCTTCAGCTCCCATCACTACCAAGCACTTGTTCTCAAGAGTGTCTGAACAGTGGATGAGATTAAGGCTAAAAACCACTTATGAAGTCATTGCCTACTCCTTTAAATACATTAAAAAAAAAAAAAAAAAAAAAAGAACATCCCAGCAGCAAAACCTGTATATTCTTAGTACACAGTAGCTCATCACCTTCAGTAAATTATCTCTGAGCTCTTCTGAAATCCCATCCCACCCAATTCCACCTATGTTCCTCTCATTACCAGACATTCATTCCCAGCAATAGCCATCTGCACTCTCTCCTTTCTCCTCTCTAGATCAGAACATCAAGGTTTGGGGTTATTTGCTAATCTGACTGGAGCCAGACAAACAGACATTCTTTAATTAMTATTTTCTCATTGTTTCCTTGAGGACTTCTGGAATTTCCTCAAGTCATGTTCCATCTTTGTTATTGTCTCATTTCCTGCTCATGCCGCCTCCCTGTCTCCTCTGCCTGCACAGTGGAGTAAACACGGAGTAGGCTGCACTGCAGTCATACGGGGTAGCTCAGTGTGCAAGGATCTTTCGGGAAAGCAAAGAAGGAAGTCTGGAAATGACTTATAATAAACAGCAGTGAACTGACATACAAAAAAATTATGTTCCATAGGTTCCCAGATAACAAAGTTGGATWTTACCCAACTGATAACTGGAAGGCTTTAATGAACAGGATTCTATGACAAAGAAAGACCCATGGAGCAAATGTGCTGCTACTGTTCAAGAGAATCTGTTTTATCACTAGGGAAAAGTGATTTTCCATTCAACTTGAAAGCACAAGTTATCAACAAAGTTTCATGGATTAGCACTTCTTAACAATGCCAGGAAATTCCAGTTTGATCTTACCTGGGAGGACTCCTCTGCATGCAGGCAGGGTGGTGTGCTGTACATTGAATAACTTATACACACTTTTTTAAATATTTGATTTTCATCCAGTTYTCCCATGTTTAGGGTGTAGGAAAAAACTTAAGCTCTTAGTTTTCAGATTTTTAGATTAAAAATATTTTTTGAGATCTTTAACAAATTTAGTGCAGTTTTGGTTGCTACAGACATCATAGCTTTACATTTCTGATTCCAAGGTGCCTTGCTTCTCCTAACTTATCAATAATGAAAGCTGTGCAACAGTTAYATTAATACAGTATTAATAATATGCCCATCTTCCAACTGAAAAAAGTCTGCAAAATTTTGCATGTCTCAATCACACTTTGCTTATTGGAATGGAGCTACTGAGCCAGTTTCTTCCCCCAGCTTCCCTTCTGTAGGGGCTGCCCTTCTCTGATGATCCTGGTTGCCCTGCAATTGTGGCTTTTATACAGACAGGAGACTGCTTGTCAGAGCAAATGATGAGGGCTGAAAACACAGAATAAACTCYGTGTTATGAGTTGAAGGGACCCTGTGGGGACCAAATTATTTCAGTGCAATGTCCCTTGCACCATTCTTTTGAGTGTTAGATTCCTCTGGCTAGACTCCTCCCACAAGAGGAACATTGGTCTCTTCTGCTGGAGTGAATTTAACCTAGTGCTGAAACCAGGCAGCTGTGAAAAAGCTCTGGCAGAAGGAGCTCCTGCTGCTTTGATGAGGGAACACACTGGGTCTTCAGCACAGCAATGGCWAAGATGCCATAAAGAGTCTCTGAAAAGACTCAGCTCTTGAATCAAGATGGGAAGACCTATCAGCATAAGGACAAAATAATGTCTTTAAAAAGCTAAAAATGTTATGTGGTGGTAGAACAACACACTCCTRTATATTCAGGAGCCAGTTTGTTTTCTCTTCAAATTCAACAGGGAGGGAAAAAATCATGGATCATTTTCTTAGTTTCAAAATGCAGTGATTTACCTTTGTCCATCTCAGAGTTTCAAGCTGGCAATAAATTGCAGCAATTCACTCCAAATTGCTTGTAAGTGGCCTTTTCATGCATTTCTTTTTCTGTTTCAATTTCAAAACCATTTGTGTTAATTGAGATGTAGTCCTTAACAAGAAAACGTTTGTTTAAGACACCATTATATAGACACAGCTGAAGTGGCMAAAAACTCACCATATTTGTCAGAGATAGAAACTCACCTTTTATTTTTCTTAGTAGAGAACATGATTAAATTGTTAGTGTAGTTAGTTTGTTATAAATGCTGTTTATGCCATCAGTACCCTCAAAAAGAAATGAAGATTACAACCTCCTATACAAATACAAATTTTCTGAAGTTTCATCTGATGAAAGATGAAAAATGACAAGTTTCAGACCCCTCAGAAGTGATGATTGTCAAAGTAACACAGTACAGACACAGAGAATTTACATGACAGGATGTGYTGGGAAATTTTAGTATATGCTTAGTGCATCACAGCAATATACCACAAACAGTGGCCACCAGCAGCAGCAGTGTGGTGGACTTGTAAATTAAAAATAGCTGGCATAYCCCTCTATTTAAATCAAGGAGAGTATTGATGAAGTGAATTCTCATCCTGATCATGACTGGCAGAGTGTGTGATTTAGTATCTGTGATTTAGTGCAGGGAGTTGTGTATGCTTTTTATATTTTATTTCTCTCTTGTCATTAAATTTGGCCTGCTGAGGTGGTCAAGAGTGCCTGGCTTGAACTCCCACACAGAGAAGGTAGAAGAGGATGGCTGAATGGGGCTAAGACCCCACAATATAACTGTTGGCCTGGGTTTAAATGAAACACAYGTGGCACCAAGGCAGAGATGCCAAAAAACTGACCTGGCACTCTGGCTGAGGAACTATCAGTGCTTCASCAGGCGGGACAATCACCTCCCAGGTCTTACAGGAAAGGTGGGGAGCAGAAAATCAATAGAGAAAGAAAAGAGGGATGGACAGAATGGGGAGGTAAAGCTAGGAGAAGGGGAGTGGGGTTTATGTCTAGGAGACATTTGCCATCCTGGGCYGGTGTGGAGGACCTGAGAAGCCACAGAAGGGGATGTGCCAGAACTCATCCTGACCTGTGTCCCAGTGACAGCAGTCCCAGCAGCCAGTCCCCTCAGCCATTGGCACAGGTGATGGCAGTGCAGGCAGCAACACTGTGATGCTCTGCCTGGCCACACACCAAACCTACCTTCTACACTCCCACAGCAAAATGAGCCCTACACTCAATTTCTACATGCATGTGGGAAACGTGAGGGATGGGCACTGCCTCCAACAGAGCCTGGCACAAATGGCAGCAGCCAAACCACACTCAAGGAAAGATTACTTTTTGTAAGTATGATTTTCTTTGTGACTCTCCCTGGCTTCAGAGAGCAGTAATTTGCTTCTGGGTTGCTCCTGCAACATTCAAGTGCAGTGCAGACAGATWCTAGTTTTATTTGCAGAACAGCTTTAGAAGTTTTCCTGTCTTTTCCCCTCACTGCCCCCAGCCATCCATGTCTTCCCCTTGCTCCCCAGCTGGCTGGCACCTCAGCTGTGCTGGGACAATTACTTAAAGATTGAATTCAGTGTTTTCCAGAACTAAATCTGAAAAGGATTTTTATTCTAAACTGAGCTGATTTTGTTATCTGGGCTTCAGAACAGCCCTGGAAGCACTTGCACTAGCTCAGCTGAGACAGGAACCAGGGACAGGAATAATAAGCAGGRAGAGGGGACAGATGAGGAGGGGAGGGCAGGTCCTTCAGCTGGTTCTGCCTCCAGAGTGAGTATCCTGTGAGAACATGGCCTTCGTAAGCTCTTTTGCAYAAGCTCATGCAAAGTGGGTGTTTTTTAAGGGGTAATGATGTGAAAGAAATCAATAGAGAGTCACTTTCCAAACAGCTGTGCTGGGTGGGGGCACAGCTCCACCAAGCTTTAGAAACTGCCCTTCTGCTAAAGCCTCTGAGGKAGCAGGTGCAGCTCTGCCCAAGAAGAACCCCTGCAAAGGCTGAGTCTGTGCTCAAGCAAATCCAGCCAAGGATCACTGGCTCCCTGCTGCTSAGGGTTTTCCTGCCCCCAGCACAATGTGCTCACAGCTTCAAGCAAGTACAGAGCATATGATCTGCCTGCTGCTGTGTACGTGTCATCCATAGCAGTGTTGGCAGAAGAACTGAACTGATCATACATAAAACTCAGCCTCATGTTGAGAAAAGGAAAATGAATTAAGCACAGAAAATCTGATATCAAGATGCCAGGACAGGAAAGCTTGTCACAGCTTCCTGGAAGGGTCTGTCATAAAGGTCATGTGTATTTTTTCCCATTAACGCTCAATTACAGCATACTTTTCTTGTTCAGCCATTGTTCTTAAAGTGTCACATGAAGGGCACTAGTGATGCTAACCACAGAGCAGAACCAAAAGAATCAGAATTTAAAAAAAAAAAAAATTTAAGCTGAACAATGGCATTTTCAAAGAATGCAAGCCAATAATTTCAGTTTAGAACAAAGTATACAGTACATATATTACATTACTTATATATATTTTATTAAATATATGTAATGACCCAGTATAGATATTATTTCATTGTATATAAGGTATCTTTTTTATTAATTATTGTTTTTATTGCAGAAGGATGTGCATTGGAGTGAATTTGATRCATTCTTTCATTGAATTTTAACATGAAATCTGTTGAGACAAATATCTGGCATCACTCCTAGCCAGGTGCATCGTTCATGTGAGCAGCAATCTCATCTGGCATTATGTGTTTTTTTCAATCAATCAAGCTAAACYAGCTTATGGTTGGACAATATGTTTAAAGAATAGTTAGGACCTGCTACTATATTTATGTGGTAACCAAAATTCTTAAAGGAATGTAACTGCTGAAGTGCCTTAAAACCATATGTTAAATACCTGCTGGATACATTGAGAAATTCACCTGCTTGAAAAACATGAATGCAAAAAATGAATGAATATAAGAATGGTCTATTAGGTTCTCTAACCTAAGATCAGCTCCTTCACCCAGCTTTCCTTCAGAAATAGCCAAGAGTAGACACTTAGTAAGGCAAGTGCAAACCCACAGTGATCCTTTCTCTAATGCGTACTTGATTTGTTCTATAAAACCTCCTTATAATTCTTTTTGTGTCATATAGCAACTCGTTATATGATTAGCTATGAAGTGACATAAATTTCCTGCTTTATCCTCTATTCCTTCCCCCAAAATTCCTGACTTTCTGCTTGCATATTGACCATGAGACAAATTAAAGAGACTCCAAGGTCTCCTTGATAGCAATAGCTAATTTAGAGCTCATGATGGTATATGTGTTCTATTATCCCCATGTGCTTTATCTTATATCTATCAGCACTGAAATGCCTTTTATAGCACAGACAGCATCTTGGGGATCTACTGAATTCCTTGCACTTATCTTCAGTTTCAGCTGTTACTGTTAATTCCATTGTGTCAATAAACAATTTCGTTTTCTTACTTTCCAGTTAAAGAGCACTCATATTATACATCATAATCTCACAGCTGTGAGAGGTAGAAAAGTGAAATTGGGGGAGACATTCATTTCAATCACTCCTGCAAAATATCAGAGAATATTTTTGGCTCGAATCTTCTCTGACAGTATCTTGCTCCCACAACAGTAATTGAATTGTAGGTTTTCCAAATTTTTCAGTATTTTCCAACATTTTGCTTACTGTGCACCCACTTTTGTTTGCTGTACAAAATATAGCAATATTTGCTTTCTCCTGGAATTATATCTTGTCTTCTTCACCTAATGCTTTCTGCCATGGTCTTGATCCTAACTGATTCAATGGCTATTGAATTAGAAAGACCACAGAAATGKCCAATCATGTTGGAAATCTTTCAYAGATTTACAGATCATGTAAAAAGGTCCATGACATGATTATAGCYCCATAAGAAGATTTTGTAAATCCCATTTTTATATTTAAAGTGAGCTGGGAGAGAARAGAGCTGCTTCTGATCACTTACACATTTTTTTCCCAGATCTGAAAAAGCCTTATTTCAAGAGCYGTTTTTCCTCTTTGCCTGCACCTGAGATCAAACACTTAAGAGGAGAGACTAACTTACAAGTGAAGTGCATATTACAAAAGTCTCCACAAACATTATTTCCCCATAGAAAAGGAGTTAAAGAAGTGACTGGAACAATGGGGAAATTATCACTGAAAAGTCATATGAATCCTAATGAGARGCTGAAATCCCTCCAATTTGAAGCACTCCACCACCTTGGAAGGTGTAATATTTTGCTAACTCCTTATGTTCAAAAYTGTAGTATTTCTTTCATGAACAATTTGGAATTGAAAACCTGCAGCTGTTCAGTGAGCTTTTTTCTAAGAAGGCTGTCAAGCCAAAAATTGAAATAGAACTACTTAGGACAGAAGTCACATTTTAAAATGTGGTACAAATAGCCTAGTATTTTGGTTACAGCAATATTATTATTATTATTATTATTGTTATCATAATTATTATTAAATAAAAATAACGGTAGGAATAACATTAATAATAATGATGATGATTATGATAATCCTAATAATTATACTAATATGCAGGTTTCTTGTCTTCTTCCCATTGCATCAACAGTACGAGTTGAGAACAGAGTTCTCATAAGACCCTGCTCTCCAGCAGAAACCTGCTAGAGGTAATTTTCACCTGGAGGTGAAAGAAACATTTTAAAATTTTGTATAAACTGATATGTTCAGTCTTTTATACTGAGAACAGCAGAGAAATTGTCTGGAGCACCAGTTATGAAGCAATTGCAAAAGTTACAAGGAGCATACAGGGAATATTATAGCACTATTCATTGCAATCYAGGCAGCCTGTGTGATGTTTTCCAAGTGAAGGGGAAAAACACAAGATAGAGCACCAGCAGGGAAGAATTAAGACCTTTTTTGGGTGATAATTTAATCTGAACAAAAAAGGCCACGAAATACTTTATCAGCCTTCACACTGAATTTTAACACACCCCAGAATCTTATCAATTCACTGTCATTGTCTCCAAATTAGAAATAAACTGTCTGAAATCAAAACCCTGTGGTGCAGAGGAAGCTGGATTTAAATATCCTCTTTCATTTTGTTCATCTCCATTAATTTGCCACTTGTTAATAACAAGTGAAGAACAATCAATCTAAATAGAGTTCCAGCAACTGGCTCTCATAAAGCAAGAGCGAAGGAGATTAAATCATCATTATGAACCTAYGGGGGGAATGTTATACATGGAGGGAAGAGATGCAGGAAGAGGAGGTTTATGATAACTGTGGCAGGAAG
This sequence comes from Alauda arvensis, assembly GCA_902810485.1. NCBI lineage: Eukaryota > Metazoa > Chordata > Aves > Passeriformes > Alaudidae > Alauda > Alauda arvensis. The sequence continues at coordinate 4,462,523 of CADDXX010000007.1, read as the reverse complement.
TAATTTTTATTTTACAGTTTCTCCATTTGAAGAAGCTTTGAAGGATCTTAGATTCAATTTCCTCTTTGAAACTGGGCAAATGAACCTCAAGAAATATGCCATCATCAACACTACCACCATCATGGTCATCAAAATAATAAAGAACTATATTCAAGAGACCTGTAAGTACTTTATATATTGCTTTTTTTTTTTTTTTTCTTCGACAGAGAATCATTACAGGAATTTRGGCACTGCATAAGAATATTCTGTCTATATATGAACTCAGTTATGGTCAACTGCTGGGCAGACAACTGATTATCAAGCTTTAAGGAATGTTTCTTATTGTGACCAAATAAATGCAGGCCTTGTGAGGACACACCTAGCTGCATGTCTCACCATTTTCAGGCCAGATGAGGCTTCCTTGACTTTAGGGATAGGAGATTGATCTGTTTCTTTGGACTACTCATATAATGAAGTGCCTTCTCAATTTAGAAAGAGCCTTTGCTCCACGATTTTAGTAGCCAGGGAGGCAATTTTCCACTACAAATAACCAGCGTTTGGTCAGTCTATTGATCAGATACTGTATTTCTTGAAACTCAGAGAGAAGGAGATTTACAGATCTATTCCTAAGAGCTGCTGCAAGATCCATGCATCTTAGTATAAAGATGATTTTTCATTCTGAATRTATTTGGTAAAACTTGTCCCTGTTAACTGTCCATGTTCTTCCTCCCACTGAATACTCCTTTCTTCTAGCCTCTGACTGATGAGTTTTTTGGGTAAAAGGCCATGTCAACAGTTGGAACCAGAATTATTTGCACTGTAATAAACAGGAATATGCAACTTTACCTTRGGCTGGGGATAAGGCTCAGTGATGGACTAGGTGACAGACGAATGTTCCAGCTACAACACCCTTTGTTTTAAGTAATTATATCTCTCTTTATTCCAATATGTGTCTTATTACTTGGACCACAGCAACATCTCACTACCTTCTGGGATRCTATTAACATACAGGAAATRCATTGCAGTCCTTCTTTAAAAACACCTTTCTGGGATTTGGTAACAATAGCAGGGAAAAGACAAAGAAAAAATATTAATTTCTGAGTAAGCAGTTTTAAAATTGTATTAGTCATTCCCATCCCTTTCTGTCAAAACTCYAATTTACCTCCAGCACTCTAACCCCAACTGGATGCTTAGCAYTGCACTCCATAACATAGTTCAAAATTAGAAAAACTCTGGAAAAAAATCCCTATTGCTTGTCCTTTACATTCCCTGAATGCAACCAGTAGAATTCCATGAGTTCTCAAGACTCCTGGCTTCACAATATTTCCTTTCTCTATTAAGGGGGGCCAAAAATTGCTCTGTCAAATCTGCCCACCCTGTCTGATGACAAAGAACAACAAGGGGAATTGAGTGCAAGATCATTTACCTTTCTCATTTCTCAGGACCAGTTTCTGGATGCTTGGAGACAGCTACAGGCACCAAGGACAAGAAGACTGTCTTGGATGAGAAGAGAAAGCTTTTTATTTGAGCTTTAGCAAATTGTAGCTCTTCACTAAGAGTTTGCTGTGTTTTCTGGTAAAGCTGTACATGCTGTATTTCTTCAGGTGTCATCCACACATTAAGAAATACATCTTTAGTTCAAACATGTGRAGGAGCAGAATATCCATACCATCATTAGACCAAATCTCTGGCAGGCTGGTTATAGATATTGCAGCAATTACAGCCAGGATTGATACCTACCTTTGAGGGTGTTTCCTAAATTGAAAACATAGGAAAAAAAATTCTGTCATCTAGTAGTCTGGGTATTCACTGAACACCTGCTTCACAATATGAGCTTGCTATCTTATGGGAAGTGGAATAGCATACAAAGGAGAAACTGATAAAAACCCTATTGCTTAAGAATCTCCAAGCAGATGAAGTGTTTAGGCATTCACAGAGGAGGAGGAKATGTACTTGTACTTTCTCAGATGAAGGAGGGATTTTGGTTTGGAAATCCCACATGCTGTCTGTGTGCCCATACACTCTGATTTTTAAGAAAAGACACCCTTACCACCTCTGGTTTAGAAAGGAGTTTAAAAGCCTGAAAAGAACAAAAAAGGCTGAAAATGTTTATATGCTCTCTGTGGCATATCCCATTGATATGGATCAGCAGGTCTTATACACCTAAATTTCCTCTCCTGAAGGGCATCTGCACCCCAAAGCTAGTCTATGGGTTCAAATGATTTTAATGTCTCTAATAGAAGATATTATTTCTTACTAAAAATTTGGATTTCTTTGTGCCTTTAAACTGCCATAACTCTGTCAGGACTGCTTCTCAATTTTCCACGTGTGAATATACAAATGGAGATCAGCAGATTGTAAGATGCAAAAAGGTAGGGTATTCAAGTGGCTTTATATCTCTCTTCCAGATAGAATAGGAAAGTAGAATTTGAAGTAAAAAATTCTGCCCTGAACACAAAYCCCCTAACCTTTTTATGGTCATTAGTGACAATTCAGATACATGTAACCCTCTAATCTCATTCCTTCTAAAATACTGGGGCTACATTGCACTAAGTAATTGGGACTCAAGGCTGGCAGCTCAGTGTCTCTCTGTCAAACATTCAATCTTATTGTTAAAGAAAAAAAACTGTCAATAAGAAGAGTCTCTTCTTGGTGACAAACCATCCTCATACATTCAGTTTCTAGTAAATTCTGCTGTTGAATTAAAGCAGCTGTGTGGCAGTACTGGTACCACGGAGTCAACCAGCTCTGTACTTTTGCAAAAGACAGAAGGATACATTGCAGCAGAGCATGTAAAATGTCATTTTGCACCTCTGTCAAAGAAGCTGAATGACTGAAATGTCACATATCTCAGGCAGGGAGAGAGAAAATATAACTTAATRTCTCTGCTCTCAAAGCTAAACATACAAACTTTTCTAGATGGAAATATTAAATCGTATTTTAAGGCAGCCAAGACAATTATTCTAATGTGCCTTAGTCTGTTACTGCTSTGCTGAGCCAGCACAAGTGAACATCTCCAGATGAGCAAATTTTAGAGAGTATTGTAGTCAAAGTAGAAGGCTCCTAACAGAGACAAGAGTATTTTTTTTGTTGCTAGGCCAAAACTGACACCAGTAATCATMCTGCACCTCACATATACAGGTAAAGTGAATGATGTATTTATAATGGAATGAGAAAATCTGGCTTAAAACCATGAACTGGGATCAGTGTCCTTAACTCCCAATACATTGACCGGTGGTAATTTCTTGGAGGTGACCTGCACTGATTAGGAAGCTATTTTAATTACATTTATCACCTATATTTGCTCATATCCATAATCTGAGTTCCAAAGCATTATAACTAAAGAATAATACTCAGGGAGGTGCTTGAATTCTCTCCARTGCTCTTCAACCACAGCAACACAAAGCATAGGCTTCCACCCTCTATATCATTTACTTCRTATTTACTTCTTACTTTACATTCTGAAAGATAATAGTTTCATAATGATAATTAATATCTGACCTRTTTAATCTGAATCTGCCATTGCCATGCAACCATAGAAACTGTGGAAGCTGACAACACAGAATCCAGCATGGTAAAGATACGTACAGATACAACTGGGAATGGTCCAGATAAAAAAATTGATGTGGCCTAAAATATGCTGAAAAAAAGTCATCCCAATTACATCCATTTGCACAAATTTCAGCCAACAACATGAATTTGTACTGTATGAGAACTTAATTATATTTGGCCACACTTTCTAATCCTCCTAAGTGGAGGACATCCTATGGAGAGACACACTTCATCACCACATCACAGCCTGAGTGACACTGTGAGGATAATGGTGCAAAGTGGAAGAGGTTCAATTAAATCTTCACAACATCACAGAATTCATACTGTGTCTCAGCTGATGAGATGACAGGAAGTGAGAGAACAATGTTCATAAGTTGCAGAAGGATAACCATTCTTTAAATCTTGTCAGTGCCTTTAAAAGAGAGAATATACATTTAGTCTTTTATTATTTGGGGGTTTTATCCCYTTGCCTCTGTTTTCCTAAAGTTTGCCAGGTCCTGAAGTGTTAAAATATGAAGGGTTGTCCTCAGGGTACTTTTTTTGCCCAAAGCAGATGCAACAACCAGAAATGTGTGATGGTTTTCCCAGTTCTGGTTTGCTGACTCCAGAAGTTCAGATGGATGAGGTCATTTATCTTCATTCAATTGCTGAAATTTGTTTCTGCTCATATAGTTATGCAGAAAGATTCTAAYGGCTGTTCTTGAGGGTGCTGATCCACAGGCAAACACAGACCTCAGTGGAATTCRTGAATTTGCCATGCACATCTTTCAGATTCAAGCAATTAAACTCTTTCCTGAAGTGAAACTGGCACAGACAAAGAATCTGCTCCCATACACATTTAGCTGCAGACAGAGCTTGAGGAGCCCYAACCATAACAATTCCCCTGGCTGCAAGAGCATGGGTTAGGATACTGTTTTGAAAGATGTGTGCATCAGAGAAGCAAAGCCATTACACCAGAGCTGGAATGAAAACAGGACAGTTTGGTTCTTAAACCAAGAATTCCCTGAAAATCCACAGAAGTGGATTTGTGAGCCAGGATATTTTGTGCTGTTGTTTATTTCTTCAGAGTTTTGAAGATTGCACCAAGAATTTACATTACGTTTCAAGACAATTAATCTTGGAAATTAAAACATTTAAACATTGACCAGTGATTCAGGTTACATTTTGCTCAGGTRCAGCAATTTCTATCTCCTGCTTTAAGAGAAAATAAGACTTCCATTATTCCATTCCCATGTGTCTTTGGTCATTTAGAAATCCAAAAAGCTGTATGTTTCAGTAGGAGGAAACCACGYTCAGGGAAAGATTTGTGATTTAATAAAAAGCATTGCATACTATGTACTGCTGGTGTTTGAAGAGATGATCAAATAAAATTTATGAAAAATTCTTAATATCTGAAGTGCATTTAAAGCTCAGGCAGAGTTACAGCAATAGCAGTCTGCTTCTGGCCATTTGCTACACAACTGCTACCATGAGTGCTGCTTCCTAAGTCTAATTCCTACATAAACAGAAACTTGCCCTGAGGAAGAAAGGCTGAAGATGCACAGTAAATCTCTCACAGCGAATATTTTCCTGCATGCTGTTAGGAAAGTTATTTCCTGTGGAATTCAGCTAACTCTAGAATCCTACAAATACACATGAAAAATTTCCTTATGGTCTGGCAGTATTGTTATTGAGTGACCCTGGGCAAGTTATTCAAGGCTGACTCACAGGTATCAAATGGGAATGGAAATGTTTGCAGGACCATACCCTGCATTTCCAGGCAGACAGATAAGCTGTCATCTTTAACTCTGAATCTCTCAATTTTTACCACATAGCATTTTTTTTAATGCTGTGTGTGTGTGCAGAGTTACAAAGACAAACATTTGCACAGTGCAAAACAAAGAGAAATAATGGCATTTAATCCAAATATGCATAAAAAAAAGATTCTGTCCAAGACAGAATAACACACCACTTGCAGGTACATTAGAAAAATTCCTGTCATTAGCGTTTTCTTCCTATCACAGTAGCAGTAGTTCAGTACAATTTTATTCTTTCAGTGATGACCATCCTTGTCAAGAGTCCTCTGTRCTGTCTTACAGGAAGGTGTCACTTCTCTTTTCCCTACACAAATATCTTCATAAGCTTATCTCCAGCTTTGAAGACACATTCAGAATTTGCTTTACAAATTCTTCAACAAAAAAGACATTTTCCACTTTTATTTTTATATCCTCTGAAAGCTGTTCACACCTACATGTGAAACTACCTCATCACTCCTTTCTCCAGGAAGCTGCTACTGTATGCTGAGTATTAGTCTCTGCTGCCCAGGTTATCCTGTTCTGCTCTCATTCTGCAACTTCCTCTGGGTTGCATCTTCCTTTTTGAAGACAAGGACAGTATTTCATTTACCCTGGAAAACTCTAGTGCACACAGCTCTGATAGAAGGGGATTTCTAAATTTGGCCACATCCAATTTTGGTCTCATTTGTTCTAGTCGCTGACTCTGTTTCTTGGAGACAGTGGGGTCTCCAGAAAAGTCCAAGACAAACTGGGTTCAGGGTATGGGAAACAAGAGACATTCCCAAGTGGAGAAAGGCATGCAAAGACAAAGAAAATGGGTGGGAAAGAAGAGCCAGAGGAACAGGGATATGCTAAAAAGAAGTGGGAGGGGTCAGTATTCCGGAAGACACCCTGAATTGTGAGGGTAGTTCTGAGATCCAGCACCCTGGGGGGCTTGCATGTGGCAAACACTAACAGCAAACATATTATACTATTTAATGAAAATTTTATTCAAAGTTTTCTTGTATCTCTAAATCTAGGGTAACAACCTGTCTTCACATTGCAGGTGTTTTGTARAAATTAATGATCTGAGTAATTAATGTATGTGCAGTATTCACATACTACACAGAGATGAATTAGTAATTCCATCCTCAGATCAAGGTCTGACTCAGACATTCAGCAAGTGCCAAGGAGCTGGGGAATGTATATTCAAGCAGTTGTCCCAGAGTCAGTGGGAACCTGTTGTCTTATGCAGAGGCTCATATTGTCCTGATCAGCTGGAATTTGGTCCTCTGTCAGGTGTCTTGGCTCTGGATTATTTCTAAACAGCAAAGAACAGTGCAAAAAAGTCGCCCACTGAGTGTGTGAGTTCATACAAAATATTGATTAGCTTATCATTAACAGAGCACGCACTGTCCAATGGAGCTTAAATTCTGCAGAAGATGTCTAAAATATATTGGTAAAGATTTCGTTATTTGCACACGGGAAGTTAATTTAACATTCCCAAATAAAATTAAAATCTGGCATTTATAAATGCTTGGATGCATGCCCTTGAAACCTTCTAACATTTTTATTTCTACTTTTAATGTTTTTTTACTTTCTCTGTTGAAGAGTTTCCATGAAGCAGTTTTGTCTGACACTATCAGCTCATGAAACACAAGTTTCCTGTTTAACAGCTTCCTTGTAAGAGCATCTATCCCAAAAATGACATCTGGAAGAGACATTATCTCCAGACTGAGAGCCATCAGAGATGCTAGACAGCTGCCCAAGACACAGCACATTAGTGTAGCAATACTAATCAAGCCAAAAGAAAGGAGATTAGAGACACAAGCATTTCTACCAGCATTGTTAAACAGATTTACTGTCCCATGCACTGACTCTCACAGCAGATGGAGTCAGAAGATGCTTCTAAGAAGTATTATCCTCAATTAATCATTTCATTGAAAATGAAGTGTTTCATTTCTGAAAAAAAAATATACACTTTGTTTAAATCTTTTTCCAATTTAAACATAGTGAGATTTTGTATTGAAAGTCTTTTTCATTTGGATAACCTAAAGTTAAAATGTCAAAAAGGCATTGGAAAACAAAAGTAGGTTAAATAGCTTGAAAATGAATATTTCCTTTGGCATGAATAAATAATTTAAACTTAACCCTAATTATTGTCAAAACTTCTAGGTTTGTTTGTTCCTTCCATTTTCATTTTGGCTGTAGTATAACCCACCTCTCCACAAACTTTTGTTTGGAGGCTATCCCACTTCCGTAAGCGATAATGCAGGCTTCTACCTGCATCTTTTATTCTTAGTTCCCATTTTTTTAGCATGAAACTGGATAATCTGAGCGTAGTAATACACTGAACTCAAGTTCAAGAGTCACTCCTGCTAATAAGCTCTCATTTTGTCATAGCCAGAATGTGGCTATGACATCACTCCATTAAGAGTCCTCCAGTGTTATCCACACAGCCCCCACTTTTCCTCTTTCTTGCCCTTCTGCTTCAATTTGCAGACAAGTTCCCCTAGAATTCACCAGGAGAGAGCTGACTGATGGATCCACATCCTGGAGCACATGGGAAATGTCTCTGCAGGCCTTGTGACAGCCTGATACTCCTGCTGGCTCCTGAGGGAGATCACTGCGGTGCTTCTGCTGCCACACAGATCCCCAAAAGCAGAGATTTGTCCCTATTTATTACTTGGTGGCMAATGACCTGTTGTTTCTGGGCACTTTTCTGGTGCTGCATCACCCCCCATATTTTCAGCTACACTCTGATCTGAGAAATGYTCCTTAGGCCTTGGCCTTGCTGAGCAGCACCTGGGCCCAGCTCCTCCTGAGCTTGTCAGAAACACTGTCTGCTCACAGGAGCCACTGCTGTCTAATCAGCTCCTGCTTTTTTTCTTTTTTTAAATAAGAACAGCCTCGAAAACTTTTATTTTTTTCCTGAGTAACATCCTCTTTTTCACCCTTTCGAAGAAAGTGGCCCATCCAAAGTGCGGCCAGGATGAACCATTGTTATGACTGAAGCCAGCTCTCTTGTGGCCTATAAACGGTGTTTGGGCTCTCCTGGATGGCAGTGGCTGTGACCAGCAAAATCCCTCTGAGTGGGGCTTCTCAGAACCAGGGGACTCTCAGGTTTGCTGTGCTCAGGGGATCACAGAACAAGGATAGATCCTGGGCTGATCTCTCCACTCCTCAAAGCTCAACCTTCCACCCRCTGGGAAAATGCAAAGGCRTCTGAAGTGAGTACTGCACTGACTTTCAAGGGGAATTTKTCACRGGTACCTTGCACTGACTRTGTCTGTGTGCMYACTCTGCACTTATATTATGGCAAATATGAGAGAAATGCAGCTCTCTTAATGTTCAAGTGCTAAGTTAGGCCTGTAAGCAAGTTAMTGTTGTGATATAATAAATCTATACAATGCTTTGCTAAAGTGAAAAACTTAAGTTAAATGCTRTTAAGTGTTGTTCTTTTGCTAAATTGCTAAATTTAATTTAAGTTATAAGTTAAACTTTAGTACTGTTAAGTTTGAGTGTTGTTTTTTTATCCTTGCCCTTTCTATCCGTTTGTCACACACACGCACACACATAGACAGTTGTCAGTTTATTTTGGTTTGGATTGATTGAGTGGATTTTGTTTGTTTCTTTTTTCCTAAGTGTGCCTTAACCATSTAGTAAGCAGTAGAGTGAACCTTCCCAATGAACTCTGTCGTGCTGTCTCTTTGTATCAGATCTGGTTTTTACTGATACCTTTGCTGGTGATTCTTTAAGCAATCTCAAACACTCATTCATAACTACTTCTCGTGCCGTGTTACCCATCTCGCTGCTCATGTTTGGTGTGTGAATTGCTTCTCAGTCCTCTGAAGAAAAGGTGTTTAATTACAGTGGAAATGTTATTCCCTGGAGATTTGCACTGACCTTCTCCATCCTGCTAACCTGCCCTGTGCACTGCACTCTGTGATGCAGACAGGGCTTTGAAGGAAAAACAAAATACTCATTAGTGAAAACTGCGGTACAATGTGAAAGCACATCGCACACACGTGCTCCTAACATGCAAATTTAACGGCGCTTTTCGTGGAACAAAGCCCTGTGCTGCATWTAAATGAAGGAGATGGCTGAGCCTCTCACAGAGATTCCAGATTAGCCCCTTGCTTTGGGCAAATAGCGAAAGCGCCCAGATAAGGCAGTGCCAAGGCCGAGATAAGAACCTTCAGAAGATCAGCCAGAACATGTRTTTTACACAGCTGTGTCCAGCGAACAAAACATGACAGCCTGTTCCAGCAGACAGATGGGGAGCTGAGTTTTTCTGCACAAGTGCCAGCCATTTAAGTCAACTTTGTAGCAGCAGCAGTGCTGAGTAAGCTAAACATACAAAATTACTGATTACATGTAGGGGAAAGCAATGGCAAAACACCAGCAAACAAACTCCACTGATACATGGAATGACCTAATGCCTAAAGGATCTGAAGGAAATCTGCTATTCTACTGTGCCTGTGGCTAGAAAAAAAAAAGCTCTCAGGATCTGACACTGAATCCAATAAATCATAAAAGCTGGGGGAAAAACCACACAYACAGGAGACAAACCATCAGAAAAAGTAGCCCATCAGCTCCACAKGAAATCAAGAAGTATTTCTTGTCATCCCCTCAGCCCCTGTAAGTTTGAATATGAAGCTGTGGGTGACATTGCACACCATTCATCCACTGACATTTATTAATCTCCCTCTTCAGTTGCTACACTGCACTGTCTCTGCTACAGTCATGGGTGATGGATACAGCATCTGGGATGTACCTGCTGGACAGRACACCTCTGCAAGTCCCTTCCATTTCAAACATCCAAGATGTAATGAGCTGTAGACCAACCATTCATTCAGATTTCTTCCAAAGTAGGAGAAATTGGGTTGGTCTGGGAAAAGCARATTGGCCTGTGGAATGATCCAGATTGCTCTAATTAGGTTATGACACCTAAAAAAAAATATCTTAAAGAGATTTCAATAGAAAAGGAGACTCAAACCTGAAGGAAAACAGCATTTTGCCTTAAAACATGCTTTCATAACAATAACCTCGTTCTTTTCCCCAGTGTCTCATGACTTTATTGTTTGAAACTTGAAACAGAAATACAGACTTGTCCCCAATACTGCCAAGATTGCAGTCACAGCCATATCACTTTAGAACATTATTTCAGATGAGGTGGGAAAAGAAAGATAAAACCTCTGTCTCATCATTAAGCATTTATGGTCTGGTTCCTTGAAAAAAACTGTCCTTTAGTGCTACTTTTGTTTGGTTGGTTAATAATGCACTTAAAAAAAMAAGCATATTGTCAACATTTTCCACATTACCTAGCTCATATTCCATTTATTATATTTTATAAAATAAATTCAGCTAGATCCATTTGATTACTCTTGCCCTAAATTAAACCATCAGCCCATTTTCCACAACAAGCACTTGTCTTATACCATAAATTACTATTAAAATTAATTTGCTTCATGGTTTGCCTGAATAACAAGATATGTCTTTTCTACTCAATGCTACATGACTGCAGACACATCAAGAAAGACAATTGATATTGCAGACATTTTACATTGATGTGTCACCTTCTTAAGTGCTTCTCAGCTTTAATGACTTTGACGATTTCACGGTTCCTTTAAATGAGACTTTCCCCCCTCCCTTTGCTATAGGTGCTGCTTCTGAGTGSTGCCAGAGCTGCCTGGTAACTTCCAGAGCTTGGGAAGTGAATTTACCACAAGGCAACACACACTGCAGGTTTACAATAAATACACTTGTTAACAAAGGACAAGTTCTGARCACTGAGCTATCACTTTACTGGAGCTTGAAGAAAGGAGCAACAGAAAATAAAGGATTTTCCAGTTAGCAACTGAGGTAAAAGAGGGTGTGTTGCTTTCACAGAAGCTGATCTAGAAGAACCTGTAAATAAATGCTGTAAGTGGACCAGGATTTGGATAGGGAGAGCTGGACTCAGAAAAGAGGGGAACAACAGAAAGACTGTACCTTCAGTAATTTACCTTTAATGCAAGCCTAATTAGTGAATTAGTTTTTAGCAGAAAAGATACCTGGTAAATAAGCCAAGACCTTCCCAATGCTGGAGGAAAAAGTTCAGGGTAGTATCAGCACTTGCAGCAGAGATGGGGAGCTCCCTGCATATGCACAAAATGGTGGCAGTATTTCACTGCAGGCACTGCTGTTATAACTCAGCTCACTAKATTTGACAGGAACTGATGGCTGAATTAACAGTCCTTAGCAAGTACTGTGCTGTTTTAAAAAAACAAACACCAAAACAAAACAACCCACATCACTACTGAAATCAGGAGATGAGYTGAAGAAGTCCATCTCCCCCCTAAATAAACAGCACAGAGAGCTGCTCTCTGCCCAAAGCTTATTCCCAGTTCTAACCTGTGGTTGTCAAAATACTTTATGAAAAACAGTGATATCAAGTTGACAAAGAAATGCAGAACCTTTTTGGTTYACACAATTCTATAATAATAATAGCATTACTTTTGCTTTCCTTCTTCTTATTTTAGGTTGCTCTTTATTGTTTACTCAATAGGTTAGATTGGCATTCTAGAACCATTTCCCTGAGTGTTTCAATTCCARAGAAACCCCTGCACAGTTACACAAGGAGCTTTTGCAGCTTTTGTGGACGGTGGCTGCGTGTGAGAAATGAAACAGCATTTGCCTCCTCAGGAAAACAATCCATGGCTCTTTTTTTAATTAATACTGCAGAACAGCTTATAAGAGGTGCTACTAGAATCTGCTTTGCTTTGCTAATCACACTCTACTTCCCAATTGATTCATTTGGTCATCAGAAAATCAGATTTTCCAATAGTAATAGATRCTAACTAACTCTGAAAATGCAGGATATATTTTAAAGAGCTTTACTATAAAACAATAAGCAAAAAAATAACTAAGTTTCCTAATATACTTTTGGAATAATGCATATTTTGCTCATTTCAAGTACATTTTCTACCAGTTTCGTCTCCATTTGTTCAGTGAAGCTAAAGAGTCCTAAATCCTCTTTACTAAATAAACCTGTGGAAATTAGGTACCAACAGTTACTTGAATTAATTGAGTATCATGGATATGTATTTGTCACATGTAACAGCCTGGTGTTCTGAGATAATTCAGCACGAATTTGTGAATGCTCTGACCTGCAGCATGGTATGTATCAGAGGCACTCTGTGTCCTCAGTTAACAACCATGAATTTTTAACAAATAGTTTCATCTGAAATTGCTGTGCTCTTTGCTTTTTTTATCAAGTTTRTATCTCCAGGTGATCAAGACAGCTAGAGACTTGGTTTGTTTGCTYTTTTAAAGCTAAGGGCCATTGTTAACAAGGACTGGAGAAGGTGAGGGAGCTGAGAGAGAAGATAAATCTCCTTCCAGCACATAAAAGGAGTTCACACAGATTATTTTTTATATAAATTGTGATGAATGAGCCGTCTGGACATTTCCATTCACTCTTCACMTACACAGGAACAAATTCACAGCTTAGTTGGTTCTGGTTTAAATAGAATCAAGTTTACTATCTTCACAGGGGCTTGCTTGACTTGAATAGTCTCCAAATCTGATSTCTTTGGAAATTTAATTATATTGTCATAATTTGGTCCCTAGAATGATGAATTAATCTTGTCTCATAGCTATAACACACAAGCAACTGCTTTAGACAATTGGTTTATATTTAAAAATTCTTTTCTGCTTTTATTGAGTCTGTTCTATTTATTTTGTTGCTGAAACTTGTATACTGAATTCCAGTACTTCAAAGGACATACTTCTTACCTAAGCCTCTGGGAAAAACCACAAATATTACAGTAATGCAGCACTATTACCATCGTAGAGTGGAAAACAAGAAATGAGTATCAGATTTATATGTAATGAACTCTCTACAGTTTAAGAAGGATTAAATACTTGTAGTGTGYTGTAACACTCTCCAGCAAATGAAATTGCTACACCATCTGCTAAAGAGTGACATAATATCTCCTGCCCATACCCTTACTGAACTGTGCAGTATGAGTCTCTTTAACTTAATGGAAATTACATGAGGATTTGTAGTAGCAGGCTATTTCTCCCATCCCACACAAGCAAATATCAATTCTTCTTAACMAAAAAAACCCATAAGACACACATTCTTGATACTCAGAACACTCTGTCTCRTCAAGAGTAGCATAGGAGCCAGATTCAACTGTTTAAAAACACATTTTTAAAATAGCCTACCTTTGATTCAAACAGCTGTGCTTTTGTTTTTTTGAAGGAAATTGACATAACAGGAAAAGTCTTTCAGTTTAGGCCAAGGAAAGTAGATCTCAGGAAAGGTTTCCACTGCAATATGCCTTAATCCCCTTGTTCCCTGGGATGAACAAGGAAAGCAAAAATCAGCACAGCAGAATTCCATGTATCAGCTCTGCATTCATACCAGATTTTCACAAAATTTTCACTTTCTGATCTGTCTATGGAATTAAACCATTGCCTCAGTAATACCCAACTTCTGAAAGGTGTTGACACTTTGCCCACAGTTCCTCATTAGCATCCTCCAGCTTCCCTGTACTGAAGAGGAAAAAAGTCACAGATGACAGATAATGCCATTTATAGAAATTCCATGGCACCAATGACCATGTCCAGAAATCTCTTCCAATGCACCCAGACATGAGGACAAATACACCACAGGTTTGGTACCAGCCAAGCTCTTGGGCAGTTCCCAGCAAGTGCTTCTGGCAGAACCAGGGATCATGAGCAGGTTATAGAGCTCATCATGGCAGAAAGAAGGATCTACAGCACCTTTTCCACTTACAAAATTATCTCCTGAAAGACTTCATTGCTCAGGAAGAGATTTTACCTTCCTTGCATACCCACTGAAGATCTTTGYTCTTGGGGAAAGAAAAACAGAGGAAACTTCAAGAAAGGCAAATGTGCATAATCACATTTCTTTCAGGCGCCACAGTCTGCTGATAATGCAAGGAACATTCAGAAATCAAATAGTATGTGTAGATATCTGATCAATTTAAATATTTGTAATCACTTAAAGATAAACCCTGATAAAGTAATTTGGGTCAGATTATCAAAATTTGATACTGACCACAGGGCCAACATTTCCTAAAGACACTTAGGTTAAGAATGTTTAATTTCCTGTTTTCCCTGATGGAAGGGGCCCCACGCTGGATCAGGGGAGAAAGGAGAGGCAGTGAAGTACTATCTCAGACTGTGATCCCCATTCACCATCCACTGCACTGCATGGAGGGAGGAGGAAGAAGGGTCATGAATGATGTTGGACCTAGGAGGAAGAAACATATGGAGCTTTGGATTGTGGATTTTTTTGGGTTTTTTTCCTGCTGTCCTACTACATTAATAATTGGCAATAATTAACATTAATGTTTCTCTGGTCAGATCTGTTTTGCCTGTGACATTAAGTGGTAAGTGACCCCTTACCTTAACTCTGTCCTCATCTCAATTCATGAGTTTTTTAATCATATTTACTTCCCACACCCAGTCCTTTTGAGGAGGAGAAGCAACAGAGCAGTTTGGTTGCCACATTGCAACCAGCTGAGTAAGGTCAATCTATCACAAAGTCCTTGTATGTGTGAAGGTTTGTGTAACTTTAGGCAGAAAAATCAGAACTCTGAGTTTAATTGTCATGGACCCTGTGTTCAGATACCAATGTTATATCCTCAGGCTTCACTGCTGTAATAARCCAGATTTCCTTCACCAGTTTCCTGTTGGCAGCCACGTGAACCTTTTGCTTTCTTGTGATTTTGTGTCCAACTCTAACTTCACAGTCATTACAGGGTATGAATACATTATGTGATGAAATATGGTGCAGGTTTTCAGCTATCATCAGTCCAAGATGATACATCAGCACAACAGATTAGACCACTCTGTGGAGGTAATAGGAAAAAAGGAGGGCAAATGTCTTCTGAATATCATCATAAAGAAACAAAACCTGTCCCTTTTAACGGCTGCTGAAATGGCTGAGGTCATTCCATCATTTCATCCTTCAACAGCTGAGAGATACTGAAGAGAGTATCATATATGTATCAGAGATTTTCTTATAGGAAAAGCAATACCTAAAACTAATTTTTCTCCCAGGAATTTGTCAGTGCCAAAAAAAAAAAAAAAAAAAAAGAGAGATTTTTACTGGTAAGGTTTCCTAGCACCTGTGAGTTTGGACATACGTATTTGTTTTAGAGAGTACTTAAAAAATAAAAGATGGGAAAGGAAATGGTGCAACACATAGGAAGAAGTATAGTAGAAAACAAAATCAGGTATGTCACGAAGACAATAGAGAGCTAGGAGGTCAAAAGCAGTTTAGGACTACATGAAAAGTCAGACAATTGGGAGTTCAGTCTCTGATACACAAAGAGAGAGAAGATGGTAAAGAAATTGAAGGCAAGTAAAATAGGGAATGGAAAGAACAATGGGCATATCTGCCACACAGTGAAGAAAGATGAGCTGAAAACACATCACTAGGAGATAGCTGGCTGAGAGTGTCTCCACAATTTCAATTGGTCTGGAAGAAAGAGGGAAAGGTTGTGCCACAAAGGTGTGATGAAACAGTGAGGAAGTAGCTTTTCTTCTTCCAGTCAGAATGTTTTATAACAACTCTCTCCCTCTCTGTTACCCTCTGAACGTCTCACAGGCCACAGGCATCTCATATTTTTTTGTACTGAAAATGTCTTAAGGTTCTTCAAGAGCTTCCAAGAACTGTTTCCTTTTACTCATAAAGAGTGGCTCACCACAGCAAGAAAATAAGATGATTTTGAAACAAATAGGACTTGAACACTAATTCGTGTTTATGAGAATAGATGAGAAAGACTAAACCACCTCATTAGCTGCCACTTAAATTAAATCTAACTTAAAGTTAACCTTAATCAGGATCTAAAATGATGGTTAGAATATTCACTTTGCCACCCTCTTAAGGAATTAAGCTTTGTTCTGTCTCTCCTCATTAGGGTGGTTGCCATCCTGTGCACACCTTTCCAATATGTCACCAGTCCCTTTGGCAGACACAGCCCTGCACAGTGAGTGGCACACCAGTCATGTTCAATGGCACTGTGAAAGCAGTACATGCCCTGAAAGCAGGGCACAACAGAGACCAGATATCATGAAATAAAGCACATTACTTTCTTTGACTACTGGTATGAAGTAGAGTTGATGTCTACAGCCAATTTAGACACTTATTGCGGAACACTTGAGTTCCTCAAAGAGGATTTTGACTGCTAAATCCTTCAACACTTATGAAAAATTGTGAGTCAGAAGTAATCCAGTGCTAATATACAATTCTATTTTTTACTTTAATATAGCACATGTAAATTAAATTTGAATAAGGCCAGTTCATCAGTGGGAACTCAATTTATACTTCTAGTTCTATATTATGTTTTCTTATTTCAGCTACACTGTAGATCAAACTGGTGTATCTATATCTACTAAAAAATATCTGCACAGGTGGGAATTTGAAAACGGGAGCTTAACAAATTTTTTTCTCCTTTGTCAAGCAACATATTTTTTGTCCACTGCTTAGCATATTTCTTTCTCTAAGACCAGAAATACCCTGAATAAGCTGAGATATGCCATTCGAGAAACACTATTGTCATTTACCCTTCACCTTATTTTATTGTATTTGGCACTGCATTACAAATTCTGGTACTGWGAAGCTTTGTAATTGAGACAGGAAATAACAATGTTGATGTTTCAGTGGTATTTGAGAGTGAAGCTCTGCAACCAATAAAGGAAAGAGATAGAGGTGAGGTCAGCTCTTGCAGAGCATGCCAAACAAACCATTTTACCTTTTTGTGTAGGACCTCAGTCACTGTGTCATAAATGCATAGATGTGCATAACAGCATATGCATGTACACACATAAATACCTAAGACATACATCTGCTTATGCATGTGTGTATAGTTATATGACAGGAAACACTGGGATGTGGTGAGCAGCTCCCTCAAAATACAGTTGTGGATGTGATCTCAGTGGCCACCCCAAGCCCATCTGCAATATTGATATTGCTTTTGACAAAAAGTTGAAGAAAATCTGAAGCAATTTATCCCACCCTGTATTGTCACATCCCCAGCAAAGAACTCTGCACAGCAMAATGTCATTTATTTCCTGAAAAACAGCATCATTCATGACCCTGGGCTACCTAGACCCTGCCCTCTTCTGAGAAAGGATTGAACTAAAGCTTCAGAAGTCTCTGTCACTTCAGCAATTCTGTGATCAACCAAACACCACCCTCCACTTAACATTTAGGAAGGTAATGCAATCCCCCAAGACATCAGAATTCCTTCTAGGAAGGGGGGGTTGCAATACCTGTACTGGGAAGGTAATAAGGAAAGGAAACAAAAACATCTCAGGTTGATCACCCTATTTCTTACTAAGAAAAAACATGGACCTGAGAATCCATAGTATTCCATCTTTTTTGACAGAATCTGGATTTGCCTAGAACACACTTCTAGCTGTTCACAACAATCAGAACAAATCTGCAGTGAATCTGGTGGTCAATCTGAGGATCTGAAGAGGATAAGATCCTACCCACAGAACACATGGAAATGATTACAACTTCAACATGAGGCAGCTGAACAAAAAAAGGGTGTTCCCAATGAGCTTTATTGAAAGATGTAGAACTACTGTATGTGTAACAAAAACAAAACAAAACAAAACAAAACAAAACAAAACAAAACAAAACAAAACAAAACATGGATTGTGAACATGACCCATCTGACCTGAACAGCCCTGAGGTTTCCACATCAGTGCCAGGCTCGAGGATCAGCAACTTCAGGGTGCTTTCTTTCACAAGTTCCAAAGACAATACAAACATGGGATTTGTACCTTGATGTGTGTATACACCCAGGAGGAGAGAKCAAGAGGCTTATCTATCTAGAACTTCCACACTACTTGATATTTCTCTTTTAARTATTTCAAAGAATGAATACTAGACTTTTTAATGAACTCCTAAAAGCAGTAAAATGCTGTGTATAAAATTTAGGTTCAGTTGTACAGTTAGATTGATTACTCAGGTCCTTGCAGCCATATGGAGACAATTTCAAGCCACTGGAACTGCATATCTCAGGTAGAGGGTCTGGAAATAGAGTTATTTCAATCAAAACACCCAAACCTTTCATTTTAAGAAAACCAGAAAATACTACCAAGGCAATTCTTCAAATGAAGTTCTRTGCTCTGACCAGCTGAACTGGCCATTAACTGAGCTGCCATGGCTGACCTTGAGAAAACTCATAATCATTGCCAATTATAACATGAAAGTCAATAATAATTCTGTTGAATGTTAAGGCAATAGATAAAATCTGAATCACAGTTCCATGACACAAACTGATGACCTAACTTGGGTCATTTATCAAACCTAGAAGTCTGCAGACATCTTCCTTTTTGGCTTCTGTCAKGAAGATCTAGATCCTTCCATGACACCAAGGGAGGCAAGGAGGCTGCAGTGCAGTACAGGAGATCCATCAGCACCCTCACACACTACTGAGTGCATCACACTCCAGCTGAAGCTACCTGGAGAGATGTGTGAACGCCACAGTTGAAGGAATGCACTTCTCCCGGGCCAATGTCACCCACAGCTTCATATTCAAACTTACAGGAGCTGAGGGGACGACAAGAAATACTTCTTTATTTCTCCCATCCAATCTCAACAATTGTTTTGTCACAGAGTCAAGTAATATGTGTTATCTTTCAAGCAGAGAAAGCAAAGATACATAGGTGTTTGAATTCATGGTTTCAGCATTACCTTGACGATTTTCTTGTGACAAAAAGGATAATTCCAATTTGAAAGAAGGCCTGTGATGCCCTCTTGTATTTTTTGTTTTGAATGTAATAAAAATCATAAACCTTATAAAATTACTTTATGTAATCTTGACTATTTCTCAAAAAAGAAACAAAACCTTCTGTTTGACCATTTTATCTGGCTATTGTGCATGAAAATGAAAAACAGATGAACACCAGATTTGAGAGAATATGCTTGTGRGTGACCTAAAAATATAATAGTGACTTCAACCAAACAAAACAAGTGTAATAAGGTGAAGTTCTACAGGCGTGCATTTAGGTTACTGTATGCYTTTTTCAGAAGACATGATAAGAATCCACAGAACTTTTAATTTCTGGCTGAATGACAACCAGAGTTTGAGACAGGTCTACCTAAAGAGTATGTTAATAATAAAACCAGATTCCTCCCCAGTCCTAACTTAGACCAAACTCTAAAAAAGTAAACCTGATCTACTTTATTGTAACCCTAATTCATGTGTTCCTATCTGTATCCATATCATTAAAAAATATTTCACTCTGAAGGCCCAAAAAAGGGGYAGATTTTGAAAAACCTTTGTAAAACTGGTATCTGAGATTTTATGCATTATTACAAGCAAGGTCAATGGCAAGTGATTAGATTGTTTAATGTGAACYTCACATCATGTGACAACCAAGGGAGCTCTTTGAAGCTGAAACATTCCAAGACTATTCCCAAGATGAGTTCTGGACCTCATTTCATCTAGACATTTATTAACTTATTAATCTGCCAGACTTAAGAAGTGTGCTGCAGATGGATGTTGTGCTACTGWCAGAGCTGTCACACAAGAAATTCAAAAGGAAGCTTTGGCTGTTGAGAAAGAGCTAAAATGGAGGAATTACTGATTTCCCTGACAAATATGGCTTTATTGATAAGACACAATAATATGGCAGAGATAGATATTTCAATCACATATGATTCGTGTCTCATATGTCAACTTAGTGCCAATGATAAAGAGGGAAGAAAGAAACACAGCTGCTTAGATGTGGAAAGAAAAAAATAGCTACCATTTTCTTTACAAAGATATCATCTAAAWATTCTCTAAGAATCAACTGGAAATACCTTTTCAAGGATGAGAGCAATGCAGATAAGAATATATGCTTCAATGAGTGTTTTATCAGCTGTCTTAAAAAACACTCACTTCTCCATTAACATTATTCTTCTGCTATCTGCTCCAGATTGCTGCAGACTGGAGTTTGTTATGTCAACTTTATATGAGTGCTGTTTTTATTTCTGAATTCCAGAGTGATATTGCATGCACACAAACTGCAGCATGTCTGGGCTAGCTTAAGAAATCAGTCTACAAACAGTGCCTACCTTTTGTACACCACTCCCAGGTTTTTAAAGAAATGAGCTGATTCACAGCTGATAGACTTGCTAAAGCAAATCTATACCACACTGGGAAAATAATACAATGTCTTTTTCTGGCAGTGTTTGGTTCTCCAGAGTCTACATGTCACAAAAGGCATATTTTCAGAAGTGGCAACTCATTTAACACAAATAGGTAAGAGCAGTACAAACCTCAAATTGGATTTGAGTGCTGAAAGATCCGTGTTTGGTAATTTGCATACCAATCTCTAATATTCATAGTTGAAAAGGTTGTTTTCTGAATRCATAGCAATGCAACCTCTGAAAGCTGTTCAGTCTGAGTTTATGAACAGGTAAGAAGTATTCTGTGAGATCTGAGTTGCTTTTCTTCACCTTAGGAGCTTGTTCACCAGAAAATCTAATGAAGATAATTCAACTATCAACACTGATATTTATTTAATTTCTATAAAACCCAACTAAGGATGGTGTRAAATCCTTTCAGAAAGAAGGAAAATCAATATATAAATATTGAAGAATATATAAATCAGGTTGCTAGGAGTTCTTACTTGAGTGGGCCTCCAAGTGCAGTGGTTTTGCATTACACGTAACTGTGCCAGCAACCTGCTCTGTACAGTACTGTGTAATATTTGCTGTTTCTCAAAGAAAAATGCCTGAGAGGTATTTCCCAGTGCAAAGTCTCTTCTATAGCACCTGATTTGGTGAAATGGTACGTGTTGGTTGAGGAGAAATTTTAAGCTTGTAATATGTTGGAAATGGCAATCTCACTACAGGAAAAAGGMACTAACCATCTGCAGATATGTTATAATTCAGTTATTTGCACTTGCATCCTCCAGCTTTCTGGTTTCCCAGTTCAGTTCAGCATATTACAATTAAGATTCCCAGATACTCCTGTTTATTCCCCATGCTTCTTGCACCTGATCAGTAAGTAGACTGACTCATTATTTTTCTTCCTCCTTTAACCTTTTTCTAGTYATCAACATCTGGGTCACACTTTGGGCCTATAACAATATCAGTCTCATTTATAKCTTTTCTCACTAGGAAGTCTGTAACAAAGGGAATTTACTCCTAATTTCCTTATGCATTATTTCTCCTTACAGCACCACCCTTTAGTCAAGAAAGAAAGGTCCTGCTGGCGAGACCCATCCAGCAGTCCACATACTTAAGTCTAGGATGCATCTGTGTCTTGTCCATGCCTTTTGACTGGGGCTGGATGGATTGGAGGAATCAACATCAAATTATCCACTCCTGCTCATCTGTTTTKACTGTACAGCTTCTTTGACAAGTTCAGAGTCCATACCCAGCAGGTACCCATTTTCTTAAAGAACCATACCAGCCTTTCTGTAGCAGCCCAAAAATTTRCAAGAAACACCACAGAGTTTCTGAGGCAGAACATTTCATTGTGGTTGTGGGCTCAGGTCTGCAGACAGAAAGAAAGACATCCTTTCCTTCAGAATGAACCAAGGTCAGGAGGCACGGCTTGCTGGACAAGCTTTGTTCATTTTAATCCCAGAAATACTTTTCTAATTCATAGTCAAGTGAAAGGGATCAACCCAGTCTTTCTCCCTGGTCTGGCTGAKTAATTTTGGCAGATATAGTCTGGGACAGGGATATAACTTTGTTCTTTGAAGAGAAGTTATTGAGGTAGCTTGAGTTAACTTTCTCTCAAGGAAACCTGAGAAGTAGAAATCTTCCTTCTTTTAGTTGGAAATCCTAAAACTACATTTCTGACTARGTGATCTGCTCACTATCTGCCTAACGCTGGTCAAGGACACCACGTGCCCTGCAAGCCTATAATCCCCAGAAAATTCAGAGTGAAATTAGCATTCTGTTCCTAAAGTATGGCCTGTAAAATGTAAAATAAATTACCCAGCACCAAGCACATAGTTCCAGCTGTGCTTCTCTATTAAAAGCAGCTGTCCTGATGAATGCACTCACTGTAAATATTTAAATGGGAGACAGCAAAATTTTCCTTCAAAATATGAGCAAACAGTATCACCTTATCTCTGCAAGACACCTTGGGTGTCATCAATGAGTTTTACATCACAGACACTAAAATAAGTAGATGAAATGTCAYAGACTTCTTTCTATTATTATTATCTGTAACATGGAGTGTGTTGTATTTGCCTTCAGTACTGACTGAAAAAAACTGGGGAGGTGTTTCCAAGAGACAGATTTCTGAGCAGGGTAAAAATATTTATGTTGGAGGGAAAAAACCAAAATGAAAACAATTCTTGGTTCTTGTGAGTCATCTTCAAATCTGCAAGCTTATCCACTATTTCCTATGCCAGAATAAAATCCTAACAAATTAAARGGCAACAAAAAGAGAATGATTTGGTGGTAAATTTGTAACAAATAAAATAAAAACAAGTTGTTCATATTATGAATGAGTAATTAATATTTTCAAGTCTTGAAACTCAGAGGGAGGCAGCATTACCTGAAAAGCTGCTGAGACATTCAAGCCACAGAGAGAGCTGTACCCATTGGGCTTATTAAACCTGTCAGGCATGAAAGGATGGAGGGTCTTAGGAAACATTCCAGCAACTKTGTCTGCTGCAGGTAAGATGATTTAACCAGCATCAGCTCTTTTGGGCATTTTTCTTCCCTTCACTSTTTAAAGGTAGAAAAACAATTAACAAGACAAGTTGTGATGACTACACAGGCAGCAGGCAAAAGGTCTTCTGAAGGATATTTAATTATCACTGGGTGATAGAGTTGTAGACAATCCTGAACAGAATCAAATCAGGGTTTGAAATGGAATACAGGTTTGTTCCTCAGCCCCAGCTGCAAGCATTTTGGTTGGTGAAAAGATTTACAATAAGGTCTTCATGATTGACCCATAAAAATGAATGAATTGTCTCCAAAATTTACCAGTTAACTTCACAAAATTAGTAAAATTAGGTTTCTCCATGTATTCCATAAGGCAAAAAAAAAACCAAAAAAAACCAAGTACACAGCTGAGACTTACTTAATTTCCTATTTTAGTAATGATTAAGTGCAATTTCCCCTTGTTTTGGAGGGGGAAAATGTATTTTTATTGATAACCATAGTTCCCTGAAATTATTTGTGTGAATATAAACCTATATTCTCCACTTCCCCATCTCCTCCCCACTTCATTCTAGCCTCCCCCAAAATTATCTGTGAACTGTTTAGATCTCCCTGAAAATGGGCAAATTTTTTTGTGAAAAAATATCCAAAAATAGTTGCCCAATTTCTGCCTTTAAGATTTGGGA
The DNA here is from genome assembly GCA_902810485.1 of Alauda arvensis. Classification (NCBI taxonomy): domain Eukaryota; kingdom Metazoa; phylum Chordata; class Aves; order Passeriformes; family Alaudidae; genus Alauda; species Alauda arvensis. The sequence continues at coordinate 4,438,896 of CADDXX010000007.1, read as the reverse complement.
ATCTACCATAGGCAGTGTGGATGCAGTTTGGGACACTGACATACCATGAATCCTACCTTCTCTGGCTATATAATCTGTTTGCAAAGTGAGTTATAGAATCTGTTTGCAAGGTGACCAAAAACTCTAACTGAAAGCAACATYTTTGTATTTCTTTTGAATATGGATATTGATGTCAGCACAATCACCAASATGTTATGAGAAGTGTTCATGAAGCTAGAAATAAGCTTCTGGAACATTTGATTTTGCAATGAAAATTGTCACACTGTGTGCCCTGTGACCTTTCTGAAGCCTGCTATCACTTGATAAAGGATTTTCAAGGTGTGAAGGAGACATGAACAGAGATAGAATTAATGTTTTAAAAAATCTTTATACTATGGTAGACCTGTATATTGATAGTAGTYCTAACTTTATTGAACTCCAGACTAGTATTGCTAGTAAGAATGAGGAAGAAGGAAATGATGTATGATGAGGACAACAAATGTTATATAGTATGTGTAGCTAGACAAGTGCTCAATCAAAGAGACCCTAGATTCCTTGCAATCTTCAGTCTGGTCCTGTCTGAATCCACTAATTTTCAGCTGAGGTTTGATTACTCTTTGTATTTGAAATCTGTGTAGTCACAAASAGATTTGAGCCCTGTCCTTTATGGTCTCTCTTTAATGTCACATCTCACCTTCTGCATAAGACCAATAACAAATGACAAACAAAAAAGCTCTCTGCCTGGGAGACTGGAAATTCTTCCCTGGCCCATATTTTCACTCAGTTAAAGTTGTGCAGTTTTGGGTTGATATTCTTCAGTATAGAGAGGACATACTGGTTTATGCCACACAGCTTTTCACGATCAGGGCTGTGAGTGCAAAATCAGCTGTAAATCATGAAAACAAAATTGATGCTATGTTTAAGCAGTGATTAGGGATTTCATTAAAGGTCTATGGAAAACATACAAAATACTTCATCATCTTGGATTTATCTGAATGCAAACATCTCCAAACAAACTTGTTTCATTTTTTAACTTTTTAATTATTATTATTTTGCAGTCCTGTGAGTTACTTCTAACAAATGAAATGCTGTGCTCTGTTAGTCTAGAAGATAAACTTATTGTAAGCTTTTGTCTATTGAGCTTTTAATTAAAAGAAGCTGAATTAAGGATTGAAACTCATCAGCTGTGACTTTGTTTTTTAAATAGCTTTACTGCTTTCACTATAAAAAATTAGTGAACAGAACTGTGTGTTATCATGATCCATAAATATTCCATTGTGGTGCATACTATTTTCCAGATGTCTCCTTGAGGATGGTATCTTTCTTACTCTTATGTTTGGATAACAGCTATAACAAACAAGGATCAATCCTTATTAAAGTTTCCTATTATTTTGCTATTAAATTAGAATTCATATTATTTATTACCTTTTATACAAGAACCSTTCACTCATTCATTTGTTCAGGATTTGCTGCTTTTCAGACATTAATGAACAAATAAACACACTACTCATAAGATTGAAACACACTTTCCCTATCCCCTTTTTTTCAGTTAATATAAATGATTCAAGGTATTAATAATATCCTTTTATCTCACTTACTGGATTAACAGTTTCAGGCGTTACCTTCTTTTGAGGTCATATTCAGCACTGGGTGCATTCCATCAAAAAATGCTCATTCACAGGGTAGCAAACTTTTTTCACTTTGCTTTCCTAAGACAGACTTGATTCAAATTMTTTGAGACACTGCCTGGTTGTTTTTTCTGCACTGGAGTTTACTCACACAGAAAACTGAATGGTAGAGAATGTCAGCTGGACARAATGATCATCTAGATAAGCTCTCTGCCTTCAGCTTGAATCAGCTCCTTCAGTGTCATCATTCCCACACAGTTATTCAACAATCAATCTTAAAAGCCCTCACTAAGGGGGACTCCATCACATTCCTAGGCTGTCTCTCATGGTACTTAAATACCTATTCAAATACTTRGCTGAATTGCTGACACAGTCACCTTTCTTAAGATCAAATTTTTTTTTGCCTTTCAAATGACAGCTTTAATCATTAATTATATTTGGATTATATTTTGCTATCATTAATTGTATTTGGATTTTATTTTATTAACAGATTATCTACCAACAGAAAAGCAAATGGAATATATTGCCAGATAAAATTGTCAGCAGATTATATCCCTAAACAGGTGAGAGCTAAATGTGGCCAGGATCTGGCATGATCTGGCAAGGCACAAATAAATGAAAAAGAGCATTAGAATTTCATTCAATATGCTAACTGGCACAAATTAATGAACCTGAAGGTAAAACAACCAAAGTAGGTGTCTTCCCTCTGCCACTATAAATCAACGAAATGAAATTCCCTGAGAGGGACACACAGGTAAAGGATATGAGAAGGTCCTATATTTTCTCTAAAGTGTTATTATATGTTAAATAGTTTTGTACAATGTAASACCTTTTGATAATTTATGTTGACAACAAATCATGATAATGTCTGTCRCAGACCTTAAGTAGGAAAATTAATTTTTATTGCAAATAGAATTTTCTGCTGAATTATGACAAAGGAAAAATTGCTGCAATGTTACAAGATGCCTGAATGTCTAAATGATAACTGAGCATATGTTTCTTCCTTAAATGACTCCATTTAGGCTATAGTATTTCATGTTTGTGGTCATCATTACATCTCAGATAAAGAAGACTCAATTCATTGGAAGTTTGCCAGTTTATCTTTCCAGCTGGCTCATTTCATGCATTGTTTTACATTGTTCTTTATTCCTGCAATCAGTTATTGATATCAAGCTTAACCTTTAGTAGAAAGGAAAAAATAACATGAAAAGCCATAGCCAAGGCTGGTCAGTCAATATTTCTCAAGCTGTATTAGTCTGAAGAACYCATTCAGCTGAATCCTTCAACAGAGTCCTAATTATCACCACAGAGACCTGCACTCTTCATTCATATGAATAAGCACTGCTGATGAGTCTGGTCATATGGAATCTGTGAGGTCACTGAGCTGTRGGCATGTCCTCAAACAGCTCCTGAATCATGGTCAAAAGGCATCACATGGCAGTGCTAAACAAAGCCACTGATCTTCAAAAGGCTAATAGCATTAGTAAACAAAGATGATGTTGTTAACAAAGAACAATATTGTCAGCAAAAACAAAAGCATTTTGACCAAAAAACATTATTTCCTGAGCTCAGTTAATTACAAAGGTCCTCAAGGGAGAAGTTAGTGGCTCACTGCCTTAAAGAGTAAAAATTGAAAATATTAACCAAATTTCAGGAGACAATCATTATTTGGAGGAAAGCATTTGGGAGAAAAGAGRCGCTAAAGGATGAGTTTTCATTTCACATGTGAGGCATGACCAGATGAAARCAAGCTATGACACTGTAAAAAAATCCCATTTCCTGCTCAAAATAGAGTAAATTCTTAAGAATCAGAAGGGAAAGGCCAGTGTGAGTTTCATATATTCATAGTTTCTGCATCAATACTTCTTGATTCATTACTAGTTATTCATTCCTCTGCTTTCACTCACCAAAAATTTGGATAATTTTGAGAAAGAGAAGATGGAGAAAATTTTTCCCATAAATTAATTTTCTCCTTGGAAAGGGAGCCATGAAGTAGTCCAGAGCATTTTCTTCCCTCRTTTAAACAGTCTTTTTTTACTGGTCTTATTTTCTGCCCAGAAGCAGAACAGCAGAAATCACGTTATGGCTGGGAAGATATATTTTTTGGGAATAACCCTGGGAGATGGTCTTTTTGAATGGTCTAGGTGACAGAAGCAGACCTGTTGTGTGGATAATCCCTCCTCATGGGATCAAGTCTTTGTCAGGACAGGATTTTTCTCTAGATTCTGGTTCATGACCGCTTCTCTCACCCAGGGGAAGGAAGAGCTTCCCATTTGCTGTTACAGGAAAGACAGAGATCGTAACCTGCATTCTCAACATGCAGGATCATCTTTGAATTYGAACAATACTTGGGCCAAAACATGACAAAACATCATTATTCTCATTATTCTCAAAGAGCTGAAGTAAAGGCCAAATCAAAAAGTCAAGTCCCCCTAGAAATTAAGAATTCTTTTCATTTCTTCAGACACAGGGATCATAGCAGAATTTATATCATGCTTGAATGCTGCCTGCCAMAAAAAGGTTCAGATACAGTGATAATACAAAGATGTATTAAACTTATTGACATAACCTGTAATAACCAAATAATTGTTCATTGTCTTTATTCTGTGATAATTTCACCCAGCAATCATGTTTTTTTTGTGTGTGGCACAATGTGCTTTTCCTCCCATAAGTCTTCTAAGTGCTTTCTTAACAATTGTGTATGTGAGTGATAACTCACACACCTTTAGTTTACATTTTGGCTGTACTGTGGAAATTATGCTTTCACAAATGCAATCAGATTTCAGGACCAATATAGAAAAACTTTTAAACAGAAGTTTTATGGAGAGTTTTGGTTAAGTGAAATATAACTTGTTGTGTTGTACATAATTAGACCCTGCCTAGGGCACAGCAGCTGGCAGTCTCCTGCTCCCAAAAGGTTTTGTGGGATTTTTTATGGTTATGATTAAATGGTTAAAATCAGAAGAGATCTTTCATCCTGCAAGTACTATTGTGGTTTAACCTCAGCTGGCAACTCCTCCACCAGTCACTCACTCACTTCCCCAGTTGGATGGAGAAGAGAATCAGAAGGATAAAAGTGACAAAAATTATGGGTTGAGATAAAGACAGTTGAATAGGTGAAGCAAAACACATGCCAGCAAAGCCAAACAAGGACTTCTTTCAGCATTTCCCATGGGCAGGCAGTGTTCAGCCACCCCCAGGAAAGCAGGGTTCTATCACCAATAACACTGACTTGGAAGGCAAATATTATCACTCCAAATGTCCCCCTCCTTCCTCCTTCTCCTCAGTTTTTTATGCTGACCRTGACACCACATAGTGTGGGATGTCCCTTGGGTTGGTTKGGGTCAACTGTCCTGGCTGTGTCCCATCCCAACCCCTTGTGCAGCCYCAGTCTCCTCACTGGTGGGGAGAGGAACAGAGAAACCCTTGACTCTGTGTAAACCCTGCTTGACAGCAATCAGAACATCCTGGAATTCAAAATTATTTCCAGCACAAATCCAAAATATCACTCCATACCAGCCACTATGAAGAAAATTAACTCTGCCCYAGCCCAMMCCAGCACATGCATGAACATACATAGCTACATTTGAGAAAGATTTTCAGTGAAACAGATAAAGGGATAGAAAAAACAGCTCTTGGAACTAGAACAAAGCATGAATCCAAGTAGTGCACAATTTATTTACTGTTTATGTTGGGGTTAAATAACCATCCTAACAATATCCAAGGGTATTAGGCTGGAATTTACCCTTCCAATAGCAAGTCTTGAAGCAAAGGGRCATGCAGTCTTCTTGGCTTGCAGTTCTTGCTGGAGGCAAGATCAGGCACAACCACCTGTGTTATATCTCTTGTAAGAACCATGCAATCACATAAGGTTGTCACTCTTTTATAAATAACATTTTTCCCTAAATTTTGGCATACCCCCAGCATGAGRAGACCTGCTTGGTGAAGTACTTGCTTGACAAGCTAAGCCCAAGGAATTAAAATACTTATGTTCTGCTGAAAAGGACAAYATGAAAATGTRTTYATCAGCAGTGCTGCTCTGTGCAACAGTACATCCCTCAGAAATCCCAGCTCACACTAGTTCCATAGTGCCCCTAAGTCATCTGTAGCTAACAGGTGCTAATTTACTGCTGGTCACAGAATTAAGTGACTGGATACTGATCTTAGATTTGGCTCACCATAACTCATAAGGGCTGACCTGTCAGAGCAGACACTGTGCAGGTACAAATTGAAGCACTGCACTGAAAGTACAACTGTAAAACTTTAAAGGGGCATTATCAAAATTGGAGACTTCCTTACATGTATGTACTTTCTTACATTCTTCTGCTGGTTTTTTTTTTATTTCAAATGGGCCTGCCATTTTTCATCCAATATATCACTGGTTAAAATCATAATGTCTGGTAACAACCATATAGAAAGCACAAAGATCATAAAGAAAGCACTCTTGAAGGCAACAAGGAGGTGGCAGAGATCTCAAAAGAATTATTWAAAAGATGAATTTTGTTTATTTTTGAGGAAGTATGGTCTCAAGAAGTCTAACTGCAAATTTATTTAATACTGAACAGGCTACATGTCAATATTTTAGGAATAAGGGGAGTCAACTTTCTGTTCAAGGAGGTGTCAAAYGGAAAAAATGAAATGGTTGCRTGCAAATGAAGATGCATACRTTTATGTCACAAACCACTTYTGCCATGKTATTACAGGTCATTCCACCACAAGTTTGTTGCAATGAAGAGATTTTGACCTGATTAGTCATCTGGCAAATGCTAGAAAATTCATAGAGTGATTCAAATGTACTTTAAAAAGTGGATTGATATGAAAAAGGAATAATATTCTATATATTAATATGTTCTATTTTTATGGAATATATTATGCAATTATTTCTGTTATAATTTTTGATCAGTCTGAAGCACATAGTGTAAAGGAAGTATATGCAAAGAGAGAAAATGTACATGGATTTATTCARCATATCCTGTCATATCTACAAAATTTATTATTCATATTGCCCCATTCCTTTAACTGTGGTARGTGATTTCCAAACACTGAGCTGAAGTGAGTCTTAAGAACAAGGGCACCATCATATTAGGAAGAAAAGCCTGTGAAGAGAGGAAAAAGAATATAACATATAATACAAACCAAGAACCAGGATACAATTGATTATTCTTCCTTTTAAACTCTATACTGTATGTCRCTGTTAGAGTTGATTGACATTGATCTCCCCCCTGCTTGTGTTCAGACCTAGGGTTCAGACCTAAGGATGCTATCCCAAGCACCTTGAGAGTTCAGGTGTGTGGGGTGATCATTACAGCATCCTGAAAACAGCTAAGGAAAGAACTGAGAATAAGAAACTTTCTCTTTTCTGAGTTTCATTGTTGTTGTCTCCAACTCTTTATCATCTTCCTTTCAAACTCTGCTTCATTGTAGTGAAATAAGTTGAAGAGGGCCTGCACTCAATTTTTCTCATCCTTTTTATATGTGCTTGATTGTAACTGTCTCGTTTTCAGTCGTATTGAATGTTAATAAGATGAGAATCTCAAACCCTGTCACCTCCAAAAAGCAGAGCTTTAAATCTGAAATATTGTTTTGCAGSTTGGATTTCTATTAATTGCACAATATGATGTATGCTGCCTATCCTTATTGTTGGATAAATTCAGTGGACCTGAAAGTCAGCATAGCTTTTCACAGCACACCTGGCTAGTGGCATTAAATTACACAAAAATACATTATGTAATGGATACAAATGACAACAAATAGCTAGGAAAAGTCTATTAATTTTCTTTTTAAAAATTTAGTTTTCAAGGAAATTCTCTTCCCATTTTGTTTCTAAATAGAAGTCCCTCTGCTCACCAGTAGCCTTCTCATAATTCTTATTTCATTCTGTCCCTATAATAGCTGGTGGCCTTGCCTCAGTTCAAAGGCCTTYCCCCAGCTGGAAACATTTTCTAAAATGGGAAAAAAAAAGTTGTTTGATTTTTAGCTGGTTACCTTAGAAAGGGAGGGAGGATGAGGAAGGTGAAGGAAGAAAGGAAAAAAAGAAAGAGAAAGATTCTTAATATTTTACCCATASTGAAATAATCTGGTAATTCTAAAAAACCAGTATTTTTAACATGCTGTCTCTGCCTCAAAAGCACTGCAAGTAGTAGCTTGCCTTGAATCATARATGTTGGGCTAGAAGCCAAAGAACCAGCTCAAAAGACAGAAGGTCTGTCAATGCTCAAAGAAAAATCCCAGGCCTTTRCTGAAGTGATAAAACACCATCCCTTTTCTTCTCCACCACCTCTGTGGAAATTCCTTTTCTGTTCCACCGTCTTCCAATTGAGCCTGGCTATTCTTCTCAACCACTGAACTCCAGTAAAGTTTGTCTGTCTTTCTCTCCCTCCCCTCCTTAGTGTGTGATCTCAGCCACCTTTGTGCCTCCCATTATCAGCCCCAGCAGCACTCTGCTGTGCTTTGACTGGCAGCACAATCAGAGCTTGTTCTCTCTGGGATGCACAATGTGCTCTGGGAGTGGACCCCCCTTGCATGAGGAATTAGACTTCAGCAGCATCAAAGGGGTGCAGGAATCGTTGGCAGAACCCATGGGCCCCATGATGGGCATCTACAATAACTGCTCGCCACCCAGTTGCCTTTCAAGGTTTGTGGAAAAGCAAGGAGGGATAATGAGAGTTTGCTGAAGAGCCAGACAAAAGAAGGAAGAAAAYGGCATTTGCTGTTGCTGAAAGGAAGCATCAGGGCACTAGGGGAACTGAGAATGAGGGTAGAGTTTGCAAGGCAGAAGTTTAAAAATGCTCCAGATTACAGGGAAGCCTTAACAACAAAGCTCAGAGTAGACATGGTCACTGTGAGGTGCTTTGACTGGAACTCTTTCTGCATTTTGGCACACCTCACTTGAGGCTAACTCAGGTGTTTCGGAGGGTCTCCATCTTTAAGACATGCCATACCTTTCTGATTACAAATTGTCAGAACACAGCCCTGGTGTTAAGCAGGGAGTGAAGCCCCTTTGATAGAGAGGCTGAGGTTTGAAAACCTATGAAATTGTCTTACGGGGAGGTCTATTGATCTATTGGTCTACCTGTTTCAGACCAAATTTGAGAATTGTCCTTGMCCTAGATCMAACTGATAAATCACTCTTCCCTCATTCATAACATTTGATTGCAATAATCTCCATTGTGCTATGTCCTTTTCAGAAGTGGTCTTGTACCTCTTGGGCTTGTTTTWAAGGCTGGGCAATAGGGACAAGCCAGATGCAAAAGGGAAGAAAAGCAGGATCAGGAGAGGCAGAGTTAATGTTTGTTGATATCAACTGCCCACAGCCCATGGTTTTCAAGGATGTTCTGAACACAATGTAGGCACAGAAAGGCCTCAGCAGAACTCCCCAGRTGGGGCTGGACAGCTTCTGGAGTCAACTGAAGCTGTGCATTTGTAGCACAAAAAGGGTGCCCGGTACACACTATAAATACAGGTGGCAGATTTAGGTCAGTGTCTCACTATCAGTGCAAACACAGCCAATGCAGAAGCCTGGAGCTCTGGCTTAAAAGTGAGGATAAAAGAAGCACAAGTTTCCCACTTCCAGRCTTTCCCTTGATCTGTGTTGCAGGGGTGACACAGCTGCTTTAATAACAGCTCCTGCATCACCATAAAATTCTAACTCAGCACATTAAGGAGAGTAAAAATTGGATTAGGGTTATTTTGACATATGGTGCTAGGTGTTTTACTTGTGAGAATACTGACACAGGTGAGGTAGAAATCTTTCAGAATGGGTGGAAATAAACCTGGTAGAGCCTGAACTGATCAAACTATTTGTGTCAGTTTGTGTGAGCAGGAAAATTGTAGATGGAACAGGTTTGAACGTGTCTGTGAACCAAATGAAGAAGCAAAATATAAAACTTCCCAGAACCTTCAGAGAAATAAAAAAAACCCTTCTAAAGAAAACAAACAAAACAAAACAAACAGCAAAAAAACACCCCAACCTAAAACCCCCAGCATTTTTAGAAACCTAGAGTTTCTATGACAGAGAAACCAAACAAAAAGTGAAAGAACTGCCATTATCCACTTGTGGAAAAAGTGAAATTTTATGTTATTCTYATTATKGTGATTTCACCYCAGTCAGTAGYTAGGGGATATTATTGTATGCAGCTGAAAGAATTTTGTCAAGATACTTATTGTGAATAAACAGGGTTGCTTCTTTCCCTTACAAGAAAGGAAAGAAAAAAAAATGTACTCTGCTTCACTCACCTTCCTCTTAGGAAAGAAGGAACTCTTTACAAACATTTAATAMGATTTATCATGATCATTCTCTCCARATTAGGTAATGCTTGGGAAGATTTTGCTCACAGATACCTCAAGATGCCTCCAACCTCAGCATTTGGAAGACTTGTATGGAAAAAAAATATATTTACCTCATCTAATCTTATAATTTTCACTGAAAACATCAAGACCTTTTTAGAATATATTTCAAGCCAAACTAGTCATGACAGACTATCTTCATTATCAGTGGTTACTTGAGGAGAAAAATTCACATAATGGCYGTTTTAGGAAAAGGTGAATTTTAGGACAAGATGACACCAGTTGAGTCAGCATCTCACCTGCATCTAAAGAAGGAGGCCTCAAACAACCAAACTTGCAGCTGCATCTACAGAACAGACATTATCCTGAACAAACAGATGCAAAATAGAAAGTCTATGGACTATGGATTAGGTGAAATTACTGGCTTTATTTCACATCCAACCATTGTGAGCTGACGAATCTTGGACTTTTTTTGTCTGCACAGACAAAAATATTCAGGTTGAAGCAGAAGACATCTAGATCAGATCTGAACCCTTCAGCCCACCCATGCACCACCCTTTACTTATGGCTTGAACAGGCCACAGCAATGCCATCTGCAGGCCTTACTTCATATCCACATCAGGGATGTGCTCTGTTAGATCCATACAGATGAGCAGTTAGGTAAAAATACCTTTCCCTTGCTCCTGCATGATAATTTTCAAATTTTATGGTGATAATAACCAATGGAATTTCAGTGCCCTTGTTCTTTGTGTAACAAATTCAACAAAAGAGAGAATGGCAAAGATACCAGGGTAGATCTTGCTAAAGCATTTATAAACACAGATCATTTTATGGTCCACATCACTGCTTTTCCTACAGCATTGCATATCTTTCAGAGTAAGACTGGCCAAAGAAATCACAACAAAATACAAAGTAAGAGACCAGATTTTCAAAAGAAATACATGAACTACATAGACAGCTTTTTGGGAGGAATRGCCATAACGTACCCTTATCTCAGGAGGCAGAGTCACCCTTCTGAAAAATTATTGTAGATGCTGTAAAACTTGAAACTTGGCCAAAAGTAGTGAGGTTCATGACTTTTGTTTCACATGAAAGAATTTAGTGACATTAAGCAAGATGACTCATGGACTCAGAAGAAAGAATATCACCTCCTGAAACACCTACACCACTGAGATTGTCCTTGGAGGTCTTCCCATCCAGGCACTGATCCCAAATAACCCTGCTCCTTTTGTGCAACGTGGCATCCAGGGCACAGGATGATAGACTGCAGGCCATATGCTAGATCTTCGAGTTTTCTAAAAATAGGACATCTTTCTATCTTGCTGGGGACAAGTCTGTATAAATATGACCAGAAATCTGGCACAAATCCATAAGGCTGAGATGAACAACTGAGGTCCTTCCTTCAGGCTTGTCAGGCAGAAGCCTAATCAAAATCCTCCAGGGACAGGAAGGGGGTTGGAACAGCTAGCTAAGTCTATTTGCTTTCCAATGTACCCCTTTACTTTTTGATTGCTGTTTCTTTTTAGAGTAATATACACATTAGAGCTATTATTTTCTCTACACCCTCCTTCCCTTTCTCTCCTGGGCACTGGCAGCATCAGACATCCAGCCTAAAATATTTCAAAAGGTTAGAAAATGCTTGYAGAATACCTGTGCATAGAGCTGCTTCCTCCTCCCTTTGCATTAGCACCTATTTCATGTTTAATAATAGCATAGAGCTGCATCTGRAATTCACTTGGAATATATCCGAAAAATACCAATTATTTTTGAGGGACATAATCTTCCTTTTGCTGATGCTCCCTRAAAGACCCATCCTGCTGAGATTCCTGTAGGGTCCTCAGACAAGTGCTGCCATGCTGTGCTCTGTTTCCTCAGCACTGTTAATTCCAGTCTGTCTACTATCTGGCCAGATTCCTRCTCAGCTGATGTCCCTGTCTTCATACTTTTGAACATGCTGTGGAAAAGCTGTAAGACTGCCTGTGGATGGATCACAGCTCTTGACATTACTCCCTGCTCACGTTCCCTGCAACGCCAGCTTCATCAGGTGCTCCCTCCCAGTAACAAGAAGCAGTGCTGCTGCATGGGAAGCAAACTGTCCATCAACATTTTAATGACCAAGGGGGTGACTCACTTTTCTGGGTTTAAGGTGCTCCTCTTTCCACACTGGATCAGGAGATCCTTGTCCTCCTCTGCATCCAGGTTTCCACTGGCATGATTGGATGGCAGCCACACAAAGAGCTTGTTAGCATCCAGCACAGAGAGGGGGGTACCAACCTTTTCAGAGGAGGCAGGAGGAATTGGCAGAAGCACCAAACTGAATCAGCTACTATCAGAGGAAGAATTTGCATCACCAGTGACTGATCTTCTTTAGGATGCAAATCACACACCCACCACCACCTCAGTGTTCACTTGCCCTTTCTGGGGCTGTTCAGCCTAGTAAAGAGAAGGCTCCAGGAGGCTTTATAGCATTTGCCAGTACCTAAATGGACTCCAAGAGGACTGGACTTTTCACAAGGGCATGGAGTGGACAGGACAAGGAGAGTAGTTTTGGATTAGATATCCAAATAAGTTCTTTACTCTGAGGGTGGTGAGATGCTGGAATAGGTTGCCCAGAGAAGTTGTTGCTRCCCCACCCCAGGCAATGTTCAAGGCCAGGTTGGATGTGGTTCTGAGAAACCTGGTCTRATGGAAKGTGTCCCTGCCCATGGCAGGGGGCTGGAGYTAGATCATCTTTAATGTTACTTCCAACAAAAGCCAGTGTATGATTCTATGATTCTCCAAGATTCCTCATCATCTTGGTTGTGCCAAATGTCACATCAATGCTTTGTGCTGCCATGATTGAACCTAGGCCATAGCAAGGAGAAAGAAGAGAAGGCAGGAGTGACCTTTTAAAAATTTTTTGTAACCTTTCATCTTTGTTTCCTCTGAAATAATTCAAAGTGAAAAACCCTCATGACTGCTGCAGAAATAGACCTTTGTTTTCCATACTGAAAAAAAATCTAACCTAAAAACCCCTGCAGATACACAAGATTAATTTTCACTACTTTGTTTCATACTATTTATAAGCAGCTCTTGCTGAGTTTTAGATTTCGTGGCACAGGCTGCTGGCTGTAAATGCTTTCTGTCCACTCCTGAATCCTGATTGATGAGTGCTCCTAGCCAAAGAGCAGCCTGTATCAGCAGGCCCAGGCTTGCAGGCTGGGACACAGCTAGCAACACTTGTTTTGAATTCCTGTTTTTATACAGAAGCACACTTCAGAAAAGGCCTCAGTGCATAAGCAGAGACAGCACAAAACCTTCAGCTTGGTTCCCTGTGCCCATGTTTTGCAAACCTCAGGCAGACACTGGATGAGATCAGGCAATGACCACTGAGGACAGAGGCATTGTCTAGGAGAGATGGTCGAGCTGAAATCCAGCGCAGCTGTGGGAGAGTGGCAGAATTGAGGCACAAGGTCCATACACAAATCTTGTAATGGCCTTTCTGCTCAAGGCAAGATGTTCACACATCAGCTTGTGCACTGGAAGAGGTTGGAGTCAACTGAGTGAGTTGTGCTCTGGGATGTGAAACTTGAGCATTCCTAATATGCCTGCAAGTATGATAAGACCTGGGATGATATTTCCCCCAGTTCTGCACAGAATAGCTAATGTTTTAAGCAGACATCCCAGATTAAAAGACAAGGTAGTTCAGTTAAAAATCCATATGCTCCCTCTTTCTGTCTCTACCCCCAACCTGGCTTGAATCTCAGAAATTAATAAACTGAACAGGAGTTCCCAGCAGTAACTGGAAATAGAAGGTGTTTTGGAAAGAGGTGTTAATTTGTACCCAGCATAAAGAAATCTGTCAATACATTGAGTGGCCTTGAGTTAAAATTTTTATACCACAGTCTAATTTATTTCCTCAGAAACAGGGCACTAAACTTGGAAAGAATGTCAATAGGAGGCAACAAAAATTACTGAACTAAAGTTTCAGCCTGAAGGAGTGGTAAATGGAAAGAGCTGCTATGCAAAAAGCACCTGGCTCAAATGTCACGCTTGCCCTCCTTTAGCATCTAGCTCTGAGTTATCCAGATGCTTAAAATGTCCCTTTCTCATTGTCATAATCATCACAGTGTCTGAGCACTCCCAAATGCCTTATTCTATGGCACTTTTYCCCACTTTGTAGGTGGGAACAGAGACGTAAGACTCACTCGAGATTCCAGGGACAAAGGCAAGGACTGCCCAAATACTCACTGCATACTGGAATAAAGCAGCTCTTCCCTGAAGTGGGTACTTAAGAAGTCTCCAAGGACTCCAGTATGCAATTGTAATGGAGCATTAGTTACAGCTTAACTCTAATAGAAAATGGTTTTAAAGATTCACTGGATTATTTCTTAATATTGCCTTACCTCAATGGCCCTGATCTTCAGTGATATTTATAAAACTTATTCCCACTGGTTTCAGTGGGAGGCATTTATCTAAATAAAGCCAAACTGCTGAGTTCTTGAGCAGTGTCCTATGCCTGTGTCTCATGCCCTGCTAGGAAGATAGACATGTTTRTTTCTAATAGCACTCAGGACAAAGACATTATGGTTAATCAAAAATCAACCTTTATTTTCAGACTGTTTTTTGGAGTTTTTCCTCTCTGCACTGCAGTACACTTCCTCTTCTGTRAGAGCATAAATCAGTTTCAGACCCAGCAGGCAGCATCTTCACTTAAGTGGTAGCAGTAACAGAAGGGAGAAGGCGAAAGGAAGGCCAAGTGGTTCAGCTCTAAGTAGCATCATCCAAGCCAGCAGAAACAGCAGGTTTTAGCGTGTCACGTGCCTCCCAAAGTACTTTGTTTGGTTTCAGAGCACAAACTCCATATTTGTGGCAGGAAAGCAAGGCCCAGCATTTCTGATGACAGACTGTTCTCAGGGATGCAATGCAGTGTCWGTCACCTTTCCTGTGTACCCATATTTTTGAGGAGGATTGTGCATCTGTTCCTCACTTTGCAGGAATTGCTTAGACAGGATCAAGGTTATGATGTCTTTTGGGGTGGGGATTCCCTACATATGTCACAGGAAAACATTTTATGGGTCTAGCAAGCGGGCTTGAACTGTGTGCCTCTTATGTTAGCCACCTTCAATCTGTGTTGAGGCATTATTTAATAATGCAGGTGTCAAAGTAAAAATCCRAACTCAAAAATGCCAAGTGCTGCTAACACTACCTGGGTTTATAGCTGGGGTAAATACCCAGGTATTTATTACAAAGAAGCTCATGTGCTTCTCTCCCTCCATCCACCCATGGAGAACTGTGGGGCAGACYTAGTGCATGTTTGCAAAGTCAATTGAAACACTATTACAAATTATGRCAATTATTCCTTTTACAGCAATATATTGGTGCTGAAGCTCATGGGGGAAAGCACTTCTGCTGCCTGGGGAACAGGGGACAGGTGGGAACTGCTCCATTTGCACAGATGGCTCTATGAATGCTGATGCACAGCTGCTTTAGTGACAATCCTTTAAAAAACTTGATGATTATACACATAAGGAAATCAAACCATGATGTACTATTAGCAGACAATGAAAAAAGACTTGATAGGAACTTGGGAAGACCTAATAACCTGGATATACACACTGCCCACATGTCATCTTCATATTGGGACAAGACCTGGGTATGAACCAGACTTTTCTTCCTTACTTCTTGTTTCCCATGACCTGATTTCAATGCACAGGTGCTATCTGACAGATCCTCAGTCTGAGTAGCCCATGCAGCCCAGAGCTTTGTTCATGCTGGGTGATGCATGCTTAGACCCACAGACCGTGTAGCATTTAGCATTTATTTATCAGCCACTTTTATTTCTGGTAAGATGGGACAGTCTGGGGCAGAAGGGACAAGATATTCAGGGAGGATCTAATTCCTGCTCTAACACCTCTGCATGAGGATCTTCAGTCTTTGTACTGCAGTGAGAGTGAAACCAGCTTATAGAGGCACATGGCTCTGATGCCAGCCAAGCTGCACAAGAGACACAGACCTTTTATGCACACGAGAAGGCTGAAGACACCAGGTACTGGTGACACCGGCTGAGGCACTCCCATGTCACCAGAGAACAGAGCTGTTCTGCTCTGGGGAGGGAGGGAGGGAGG
>CADDXX010000007.1:4355129-4422646 GCA_902810485.1 Alauda arvensis | reverse complement strand
AGGAAGGAAGGAAGGAAGGAAGGAAGGAAGGAAGGAAGGAAGGAAGGAAGGAAGGAAGGAAGGAAGGAAGGAAGGAAGGAAGGAAGGAAGGATCCTGCAGTGACTCTCCCCTCATCCCTCTGCCACCTTCATTTACTCACAGAGAGACAGGATTGTGGGATTTCACTGGCAGAGTGAGTGACAGCTTTTGGTCTTGCCCAGGTAAGGAACATCCAGACTGGACAAAAGGCATGAGACAGACTTCTTCCTCTGGTTTCATCAGCCAGTGAGAACAAGACATCCACCAAGGGTAGCAAAAAAAACCAAAGAGGTAAAAATGCATTCAAAAGAAAAGAAAATCTGAAGGAGATATGACAAAACTGCAAATAGCTGCAGATGCAAATACTGTGGAAACACGTTTAGCTTTTTTGCACACTTCTACTGGTCACTCACAGTTGTGATGTTTTTAATAAACTACTTCTTTTCTCTATTGTTAAAACTTGCTTTGATTTATATACTCAGGAAAGAGACCTTAAAGTCATTGAGGACAGGCTTTTTTTAAAATGTCAGTTCAATGCCCTGCAGCAGTCAAAGAGGCAAATGAAGCATTTAGAATTTTTAGGAAAGACACAGGGAGAGTGTTCTTTCCTTGGGTCCCTGGATAAATTCACAGTGTGACATTTCCATGGCATGCTGCCCTGCACATTTTCAGATAACAAAGATGCAAAGAAGAGCAGCAGGGATTATTTTGGGGCTGAAATGTGCTGAAAAAAAAGAAGTGGTAGAAAGGAAATGGTAGAAAACCATTAATTGTRTGGGAAAGGTTCAATCTTGGTTGTGTGGTAAAAGTATCTGACAACAAATTTTAACTGATGTTAGCATGATTTAAATGTCAACTGAAGAATATAGCTGTTCCAGTGATTTATAGAGGTCAAAACTGTGAAAGTATTTGGAGGGGAGAAGGGAAAGATCAGCAGCTGGTCAAGATGTAATATCCATCCCTGGAGGGCTTCCARACTGGTGAGGTATCACATGTGTAAACTCTTCCTTACATTCCTCCTCTGAGACAGCAAGACCTCCCCACCTTGTCCWTGTTTMTGGTWTTTCATCCAGCAGTGAGCAGACACYYRATAACAGAATCACAGAATTTTTAGGGTTGCAAGGGACCTCTGCAGATCAACCAGTCCAASCCCCCTGYCATGGCAGGGTCATCAGGAGCAGGTGACACTGGAATGCAACCAGGTGGGTGTGGAATGGCTCCAGAGGCAGACTCCATGACCTCCCTGGGCAGCCTGTTCCAGGGCTCTGCCACCCTCAATGTAAAGAAGATCCTCCTCATGTAGAGGTGAAACTTCTTATCTTTTAGTTTATGGCCATTGCCTCTTGTCCTCTTGCTGAGTGCCACTGGAAAGACTCTGCCACCAACCTCTTGGCACCTGCTTTTGACAAATTTATKTGCCTTAATGAGGTCCCTTCTCAGTCTTATCTTCTCTAAACTAAACAGGCCAAGCTCCCACAGTCTCACTGCATAAGAGATAAGAACACTCCCTTTGTTAGTTAATACCCACTGTGCACTTTCCTGCCTGGGGTAGYCAGTGTTAGTGATGCTCAGTGTTGAATAGCTTTGATACATACAAGGGTGATGTGATTTTTTGCATAGGATTTGTTATTATCCACCCCAAAGGCAGATTCCTCAAGTACTGCCAGTTGGCAGGACAGTGAACTTGCATTATGTTTAGCTGCAAGGATGTTTTTCTGGGCTACATGAGAATTTGCATACAAAAATCAGCAGTTGGGGGGGAGCAGGAGGTTGGGGCAGTGGTGGTGGTTCTCTCTTAARGAAAATTATGGTTCTAATTACTGGTATCAGAAATATTCTTAGATCTTATGGTTCATTGCCACAGAAAGAGAGCAAATGAAGGGGAACAGGGGGAGATATATTTGTCTTAGCATTTATTTAGACACCTTTCACTGATTTACAGTCCAGCTACAGGTAAACAATTGACTGTGCCATAAACATGGAACCAGTTTTGGGACCCCTCAGCTAGGTGGCTTGTTTTTTCATATTTTTTTCTTTTCCCTTCTATGTAAGACTGTAATATTTTTCAGGGTTTTATTTTGTTTTCTTTGCTCTGTACAGCAAATAAGGCAGTTATGGGAAATGACAAAGCAGTAAAGAGATTTTTGGCAGAAAYCAAACCTTTTCCAGGTATGTTCCAACATCTGCATTCCTAGCAGTTTGCATCTGCTCCTTTKCTATTGTGGGCTTTATCCATATTTGCCTTACCAGTTGCTTGGAACAACATTGAGAAAGAATAGTTCAGCATWCCCCATTTAACATCTGCTTCATCATTTGCTCCCAGAGCATTTGGAAGCACCTGTGACACKGGTGATACAAAAGCAATAAAATGTAAATTAATGTTTATGCAAAATATTTATGTTAAAAGTGATACAGGTACTTTAACCAGAAACCTTCATGCTAAAAGTTGATTATATGCCTGCACAGGATTTTGATTTAAGGAGCCTTTAARTTCTCCATCAATGTCACACAACAATCTGTGATTCATACTGCTCTCTAGATTTCTTTCAAAGGGTCATACAAAAAGGTTGTAAGGAAGGGTTTATTTTAAGCAAAGGGTTAATTAAAAATATCTCTTATGTCACTATATCTGCCCCAGCAGSGGGTATATTGTGGCCTTGATGTAAATACTGTAATTTTGGGGACAGCATGTCTGATACTGATATTTTTAGAACCAATTCAAAACTTTAAATTATTAGCTGCTTAAAAAAAATGTTACCTGCTCCTGACAGAGAGGATCAATTTCTAGACAGTGTATTTAAATGCAAAGCTAAAATCCAAGTATTAGACATGGAACCATATATGGAATGCAAATGTTTATAATTATTTCTAATATTTACAATATTACTTTCCTAAAATAATAATATAATCCAGCTACCAGTGAAGAGAAATAGTTTTGGGATCTTTTCTCTCATACAAAAACTTTCCAATTATTAATCTTTAGAATAAATATTAACATTCTGTCTTTCTAGCTGAGCAATTTGTAACCCAGAATTACTGTTTTTAAAGTAGTTTCCTACTGATGTTGTTAAAACTATAGTGAAAGCTAAAGACTATCTTAAAAAGTCAGTCTAAAAGAGTCAGAAATTGGCAGGGAAAATTCAAGTTCCAGTCCCTGTGCTAACATTTATATTGGTAATGGTGAAAACAAATTATTTATGTTTAACCTAAAGCAAACCAGCAGCATGTTACTTTTTCTGTTAATTTACTTTTTTCTGCCACATTATCAGTAATACAAGATCCAAAGAATCTAAACTCTTCATTTCACAACAAAAAAAGAGCAATCTTCCACCTTTTTGATTACCAAGAAAACCTTCTGACCAGCAATGAACTGTGAGCAATGCAGCCAGGTTTGCCTCAGCCAGAAGCTAAACTGTGAGCCATTATTTACTCCTAATCATCCCTTTGGTAACTGGACACTCTCATTCCAATGTCTTCTAAGGAAATACAATGAAAATATGATACCATGCAACTTTAAAGAATTCTGAAAATGAATTGCCTTAATTAAAGATAAAACATAATGAAAATATGAACTAATATCTGTGCAGATTTCCTTTTTCAGTGTCACAGTGTTCCCAGTCAGTGCCATGGTGGGGTGCACAGATCAAGGTCATCCCCCTGCTGTCACCTTGAGGTGCCAGGTGGCTGTGGCATGTMCAGCAACCATTGCAGTGTCAGGGGCCTTTTTATCGTGTTGTTTGAAATGAAATGCAGCAAACACAACCTAGGCAGGCTGCAGAGGAGTGAAGAGCCCTGTGCTCCCATCCCCGTGCCAGGTGCGCTCAGCGCGCTGGAACTGCGCGCACCCTCTGGAGCTCCTGGGAATGGGGCCAGTCTCTGAGGGGCTGGGAATGTCACTTCTGCTGCTGGCAGTGTGGGCTTTCAATCATCACAGGCACATACCAGGCTTCAGACAGCTGCAACCTACAGCTMGAAGGGAGGAGAGCTTCCCAGTGCTCACCTGCAGGGCCTGGCARAGATGAACTGTGTCCCCTGCAACATGCATTATTAAGGACATGACAGAGATAAGAAACAAAGACACGAGTGCCAGCCAACTCCTGCAAGACATYCCAAATTCTGTGTGAAATTACCGGGGATGTACTAAAAAATTCAGGGAGTACAGGGAAGCTCATTGTAACTTACAAGAGCTGTTTAATTAATGTTCACTTTCCTCTGTCAAATTTTATATTCTGTTGCTCAATTATGTAAATTGGGCAGCATTTCACACCATGATTAATAGGTCCTTAAACAAGCAGATTTTACTGTTTGAGATAACACTGAGAGGAGCAATTCTTGGGGATTTTCTTGTTTGGCAAGGGTTTGGTTTTTTCCTAACTAGCTATTTCTGCTCCAAATTATCTTTTCTTTCTTAGCTTCAACAATTATTCTGACCTTATTCAAGATGTCTCTTACTAAATATGGATTTCATGGCTCTGCATTTCACTCAAAGTCATGTTTGATATTTATCACAATAATCTCTCATTATGAGCAGAAAACTTAATTTATTGCACACAKTATAAATGTGAGTAATTGGAGATTGGAAGAGTCTTGATTTCAGAAGTAAGACAAGAAAAAAATCSTATTGATTTTTACTTAGAACTTGACATTACTGATGAAAACATTAGTATCTTTAAAAGGAGAATYAGAAAATTGTGTTTGAGAATTTAAGTGAGAGATATCAAACAAAACTGATTATAATGGAAACAGATACTTCAACATAAGCCTGACTATCAGAGGCTGAGACAGCACAAGWACTGGTCAGAGGAAAGACCTTACTGTAAACAGCCTAAGGGCTTTTTTTTTTTTGCTTTGGGAACTAGACATGACTAGACAATTCTGAAATGCCTGAAGAAATAATTTTCCAGGGAAAAAYAATTTGGTTTTGTGAAAACAAGTATTTTCTTTAAGCATGTATTTATTTCATCCTATATCATTATATAGTAATCAATGCACTTATGTTACTTTCATCCAATTGATATACAAGAAATAAGGATTTTCTTTTCACCATTCTTTGCCAGGAACAATTTTTCCAGGATATTGCAACCAGCTCATACTATACTACCAAGTAAAACATCTCCTTCTATTTTCTTCTTCAAAGCATCTTATGTTTCTTGAAATGCCATGAAACCTTCTACTAAAATAGCTCTTCACAAAACTTTAAAATATCTTAAGAAGAAAAAAAAAAATGCCTTCTTGACATGCCAGTAGATGTATAAGCTGTAGCACATAATCTTGCTTTGTTCTCTCTTCAATAAGCACACACACTGTTCTCTTTTAAAAGTAGAATTCATCTTAAAATGAAAGCCTATTCAAAAGAATGTACTGTTAATTTTATAATAGTAGTTATTACTCATAATCCACTTTATGGCGTGCCAATAGAAGAAGAATTTTAGAATAAAAACAAACTTTCACATCAAGTTTTCATCTGTGAGCTTCCAAAGGAAGATATTTCCTGTCTGAAAGTGAAGATAATTGGTCCACAGACTGTCTAATTTGCATAACATTCTTTCCTCATTGATTTAAGTATTTTCTCTTGCCCACTGTTTCAGTTTTTTTTTTTTTTTTTTTTTTTTTTTTTTNGGGGTGGGGTTTGAGGGACTAAATTATTCCCTAGCAAGGTTTTTGGCATTTAGCTACATCTGAACTCTTTGTTCTGAAGTAGTTCCACACACCTTTGCTTCTACTTTGCTTTCTCTCAAGTAGTTCAAAACACATCTCAGCCAACCTCCCATTCTTCCTGGCYCCAGTAATTTCTCTCCCTAGATCAKCTTAAAGACTGAAAGGCCMAGGTCTTGGTCACAGTCCCCAGGGTCTCCACACTGCACCTGCTGTCCTTCCTTCTGGTTAACATGTGAATCAGTCAGAGGAAATGAGCACACTGAACACCTGACTGACTTTATTCCCACTTGATTTATGACTATTTTTTTTCCCGTTAAATGGTTTTCAAAAGTATTTTTATGGGTTTCAGCCTGACTCAYATAATGTTGCTGCAAAATATTTCCTCTTTGTGACTTTCCATGGGAACTTCTCTTCCATCTTTCTCACATATTCCAAGGTCACAATGCCAGGGAGGTCAACTTAAAAAAAACCAAACGAAAAATAAAAAACCCCAAAAACATAAACACAACAAGACATCTGAGAAAGAAGAAATTGAAAAGCACATTCCCAATTAATTGGAATGAAAATTGGGATGATGGGAATGCCTGAACTTGTAAAAAATTTATGCAATTTATATATAAYTTTAAACTTTTTTAAATCCATGTTTGCCTTTTCCTTTCACTTGCAGAACTTTCCCCAAATTTACAGTAGAKTCTCAAACCATACACCAGCATTCTGAAATTATTCATCTTACAACACTCATACAAAGTCATGTARTAAACTCAGAAATCCTAAAACTTGCCTCATGCACATGCTCAATAGTTTGGTTTTCTACATAGACCTCCAGGGTTTCAGATSTCATAAGACACTTTCAAATAAGTTTTCTAGTACCTTTTGTTCATATTACGGTCTAATACTAAATGGAGTGGTATTTTCCAGCCTGGACAAGGAAGTGCAACGCCAAGAGGAAAGGAAACATAAGAAAACAAAATTAAGATGACTTTACTCCAAAAAGATGAAGGATTTGAGCATGAGTTAGTTGAATTGAAAAAATGCAATTGTCCATCACTAATTAAAATGATCATTAATAATTATCACAAGCCATATGTCTTCATTTTTATCATAGATATTCAATTTTTAAATATCTTAAGATTTGAATTGAATAAGGGGAGAAGGATGAAATCTGCTCATAAACAGAAGTTTTGCCCAGGTCACTCTCATCTTAGGTGAGTTGGTTACAGTGAGCTCCACACTGAGTAGAGGCTGCATGGCCTGTCTCACAAGCAGGAACTTGTTAAAGAATATCAGAACTCTTCTGAAGACTCAGGCCTAAACACTAAGAAGCTCTTAAGGGATGTTCCTATAGATAGAAAATCCTCAGGAGGGATGCTAAAAAGATCTTGTGAGAGACATCCCTGCAACAAGAAGRACTGGGAGAAGAGCCTCTCAGGAGTGGGAAGTCTTCAAAGGCGACCCCTATTAACAAGAAACTTCAAAAGTGGGATGTGACATGACGTGAAAATCCTCCCACTGATGTTGAGTGCTTTAAAGATAGAATCCCCTGAAGCAAAATGGAGTCTTTGAAGTGRCAGTATCAGCATCAGCTTTGGAATGCATAAAGGTGCAGCATACAGTGGGACCAGTGTATCCCTGGAACAGAGCTCTGGGTGACAGAATTCACCTTGCTCAAGTCCAATAAGCCGAAAGGCCAAGAGGACAAGCAAAGAAAAACACCATTTAGTTGACCCTGAAATACATCTTTGATCCTTCCCAATTAATCTCCTCAACACTGAAAGAAAACTGGGTTCAAAACTGGCTAATAGATAGAAGGAGTTGTCCCATAGAGCTGCATTACAGGTACTCTTTGAGGCCCAGTGGGGAAAGGTTCATCCTTTTGTTTTTCTTTAGTGTAAATGTAAGACACTGGATTGATTGAGACAATTTTTACCCGTTTTCTTCTTATCCAGAGAGGTTTGGATCTGCGATTCAGAGCTCCTTGAAGTTCATTAAACAGCATAAATCATGATTTTRCTGGAAGTCTATTTCTCAAGCAGCAATCTCACAACAAGTTAATATCCTTTCAAAATGCCAGCTGCAAAGAAAACACGTGGTATTTGCTGATGTTCACACAATGGAATGCAGAGTTGTGGTTTTAATTTAAAACTGTAGGAAAATGGAAAAGTAAACCCAATATTCACTCTCCCCTATTTACACAGAAATACTAGAAAATAATATAATAGAATTTTACAGTCAGATCTACCACTGGAAATAAATAAGAAAACCTTTTGTCTTGGGGACTAGAATACTACCAGAATAATTGAACTAGTCAAGACCCAAGAATGGATGAAATTATACAGTTATGAAAGTGAAATATATTAACACAGAATGAAGGACTTGAAAATACAAACGCATAGAATGGCTGTCCTGGGCCATACTAATAAATCAAGTCTCTTATTACAAGCAATCATGTAACAGTTCTCTGCATAATTATAACAATTTAAACTGTAATTATTTGTATAAATAATTGTTTCTATAAACATGAAACAACTTAACTTACGACCCCATCTGAAATGGTCAAAAATTCTCTGATTTGCAGCCAGAAAGTTTCCATTTACATCCATTCCCTCTTAAACATTGTTCTTTCACTGCTGCACAAAGAAAGAAATACAACTCTTTCTATTTCACACACACAMCACGTCCCCTAGTTTCCCTTTTACAAATAAAATAGGAACATTATCATTCCAATAACAATAACACCAGATTTTGCAAAATGGACAACACAATGAAACCACATTGGCTAAAATCTTCAGGATACTGGCATGTAAAACACAGTCTTAAAAATATCTGGCCAAGTTATTTGCAATTAAAATATCAGTCTCATAAAAGGAAGTGTCAGGGAACAAAACTCTAAGTGATACTCTAGTATGTCTATGATGATTCAGACATAGGGATACCTCCAGACTTGAATTTCTCTGCTGGGCAGATCTTGAGGCAATTCCAAAGTAAAAGGYGTTACAATCTGAAAGTGCAGTGTTGTGACCAAGACAACAGTCCTAGCCAAGRCTTGTTTCTAAAGGACTGATCAGCATATTCTCTGCTTCAGGAGGACTGAAAAAAGCCTCTCACTAGAACAGAGGGCAGATCCTCACCGCAGGGCCTTTGGCCCTCCATCTCCTCTGGGTCTGTGGTGCCCCACTCACTAAAAGAGAGCTAATATATCGGATGCTTTTTTCATTACATATTCCAAGTGTCTGGAATGACTTTYATGAGAGGTCTCCAGTTCTTCACCAGATGAGTGCACTGAGGCAGGGCAGCAAGGCTACCCCATGCCCATGGGGGGCAGGCCTGGAGGATGGTTTGGCTTGGAGATGGTTGGAAGGGTTTCCAAACTGAGACAAGAAGTGGCGTGGCTGGGGTTCAGTGTTCAAGGTCACTTTCTTCCACACAGCCAGTGTGCTATTGATGTGCCCTGTGCTGTACAATGGGAGGGTGCCACTGGACTTGTAACACACTGATACAGCTTCTCAGCACATCAAATTTTAGCCAGGATTATCTAAGGATTCTCCTCTTAATTCCACTCCAAAATTMATCTCTTTTCTAATAAATGTTTTTGCTCCTTGAACAGTGAAATTCATGCTGACTTTCATAAAAGAAGTTCCTTCCAATTTTCAGGGTATTCTCTTTCCCACATTTTTATCATAAATGATTATCTGAAGAGTGTAAAACGCCCTGCTTTGCAGTTCCTTATTGAACCTAATGAAAGGCTAAGGCAAATTTTCCCAGAGGAGAATTTTTTGAAGTTTCCCACTGAATTGCACAGTGTAGATATAAGAAGTAGAGAGTGCTCAGCAAAACATGTGTGGCTCTTAGGAGTACCTGGGGAATCTAAACAGGGAGAAAGATGTTTATTATCCTGCCCCATCTAACCTGCTTCTGTGGAACCTTTTAGAGGTAGAAAAGCCATGGGGTTCCTCCAAGCTTGGGCAGAAAGGGTATTTTGCATGTGCGTAGTTGAAACCAGTTCCACACAATAAWAATTTTCTTAGAGAATTATGGAGTTCACAACCCCCATTTACAAAACAAAAACAAAACCCCACATAGCCTGCCCTGCTCTGCAAAAGCTTCTTACTGTGCCAGACGGATTTAAAAAACCCTGCTTTAGTTTTGTCAGTATTAGGACCTTGTCCTTCAGGAAACCTTGTGCTGATCCAGCTCATTTCTGTCAGCTGTACTTGTACAGAGGGTCTCACCCAAGCAGGTCAGACCAKTGGGCTGGGGCAGGTAGCAGGTGTCTGTCTGTGTCCAGAAACCTCATTTACCTTGCACAAAAGTCTCACAAGTTTATCTTTCCTCCCTGWGCATTTAGTGGTAATCTTTGGTTGCCCATACTGTGAGGGGAAYATTTAAATCAAAAACTCTTTTCACTAGGGAAAAGAAACAAACAAAAACCTTTGGAGATACTTCCAAGAGAATTATAGCAATGTTTAAATGCTGGGCATGAATGTGCCTGATTCAAACATGCCCTTAACAGCCCATGGCAGATCTGCAAGGAAGATCCTCATGCAAGTGCAAGTATTATCATATAATTTCTTCAAACGTAGAGTATTGTAAAAGGGCTTCTACAAAAACAGATTGATAGTTCCTCCAATAGTATCAAAATACCAGTYTGAAAACCAGGCTTGACAGTTGTAGCTGACATCAAAAGCAGCTGTTTTAGGCCTGTTTTTACAGAAGCTTGTATAACTTGTGAAACACAAATCAACATGCTTTTTAGAAAGAAATAATKTTTGCAGTTGTCTTCCTGAGCAGTCGATTATGCTAACAGAACCCTTCACATGCCAGGTGATTATGTGCTTTTTTCAATAAGAAATTCCAAGCAGTCCCAGTGATGACTGAAATTAGAAGGCAGCCTTCACAAACTGCACTTGCAGTATTCCTATACATCCTTCTTTATTCTCTCCTTCTTCTTCTTCTGCCATTAAGGACTGATAATTTGGGACTGATAATGTAGTTATCTTCAGTATAGTCACTCCTCTACATCTTCTTCCTACCCCCATGCTCATTCCCCCAGTTCTTGGTATTTGTCCTTTATGAACACCCTAATTACCTCTCTTTATCTTTTTTTTGATCTCTCTGCCATTGATAATCACAGAATTTCTCCATTTCTCTTTCTAGCTATTTTTGCATCTTGCCATCTTCTCCTTCTGATTCTGTTTACTACAGTTTGAAACCTTCTCTAATTTAAACCTTGATTTAAACCTTAGCCTGGATCCCCCAAGTCTGCCCCTCAGGACCCAGAAACTCCCARTGCTTCATCCTTGCTGGAACTCAGAAGGTGCATTCCAGTCCCTGTATTATTAACATGTCAGTGTCAGGGTTAAATTTCTTTTTCTTTTACTTATGGATTTTTTTCCCATAAGTTGCTAAGAAACTATTGACTACTTATGGGTACTTAAACAAAACAAAAGAAGTGGCCAAAGTCAGGAGAGGAGTGCAGCATCTGGCTACACTTCTTTTTTTTCCTAGTAGTTTCTCATAACTAAATTTCATAGTATAGAAAATCTCTGGATTTCAGCTTTTCTTATCTATTCAAACAGCACTGTCTTTCTTATCCTCCTATGTTGCAATCAACAAATCAGACCTGTAAGAGGCCAGGTACTGCTTTACCCAGTCCTTAATCAGGATCAATTATATCTATTTTATTCCTAGCAGATGTGTTCCTAATCCATTCTGGATGACAGAGACCCCACAAGCTCCCTGGAACATTTTCCAGTGCTTCACTGCCCCAGCTGATAGTAAGACATCCCCTTAKCTGACTTTGGTACTCTAAGGGCTCACAATTTCTGGTCTGGTCCATCACTTTTTATTAGTCTTGATGAATGCCATTTTTGCTTACCTCAAAGAAACTTAGGGTGCTACCAAAAAGACTGCCTTTATTGGCTTATTGCTTTGGTATATGAACTTGTGTTTTCATCCCTCCACAGCAGCACACCTACCCTCCCCAATTCCCTTGTACATCATTAAGTTTCAGGGAATCTTTGTCACTTTACCTTTTATTTTTCATACCAGCTCTTGTCTGTGTTCAATGTCTATGTGACAAGAGCCAAAGTCAGACACAGGAATGAGACAAATAGGCTTAAACCTGTCCCTTACATTGAGATTCCACAGGAGATTAGCAGGCTTTAGAATGCAAACATACCATTTTCCCTCCCTAATAGGYTTCATCCAACTATAAAACAATATTGTATAATAAAAGCTGGAAATAATATTTTTTATGTTAACAAAACTCAGAGCAATGAAATCTAATGCAATGTAAATAGAAAGGTTTGAGTTTGCACCTTCCCCACCCCATTGTAGGGTTTTGCTTTCAGTAGTTTTCTGCCTCACCAAGTGCCAGGGTCCTAGGGAAGTTCTTCTGTCTTCTATGGAAGGTGGCTGGCTCATCCCTGTCCTTCACCATGGCCTCTACATGAGGTACAGGCTATCCATGATGARCATCTTGTCCACCACAGTTACTGTCCCTGGAATTTCCTTCAATGCTGAGTAGCTTCAGGGGGCCCAAGTAATCAGCCGCCTTCCTGAGGCAGCCAAYCATTCTTTTAATATAACACATCTGATAATCTCTGTTCCCACTTGGCTTCACTACCCACATCCCAATCCTGAAACCAGCACACTGGTGTGTTGGGGAATCCTATACTGGTCCTCATTGCTGAGAGGAAATCTTTACAAACATGTCCCAAAACACTTCTCAGCTTACAAAGCATAACTCAGAAGACTTCCTCTCTGCACCACTTGCAAAACTCTTAACAGCAAGTTGGGTCTTGCTTTGTTCATCACTAGTTAAACTCAGGTCTCAGATGGTACCCAGCAAGGCTCTCTTCTTAGACCACCGCAGTAATACTGAAAATCTAGCAGGTAGTGCAAGTTTTCACATTTTAGTAGTAGTAGCATTTACTTTGTTATTTATCAGTTTGATATCAATATGAAAGGAGCTGAAAGCAGCTGAATTTTTTTCTGAAAGTACCTGAGATTCTAACCAGGGAAAAGCAGTAAAATTAAAGAAAAGTATTTTGCCCCAGCTTCAACCATATGTCAGCAATAGCAAGAACTTTTTCAGCAGTGCATGGTCATAGACTGTCTAAAAGTTGCAAATCTCTAAGGAAAAGCGAGTGTCAGATGTATGGTTTTCTGTCCAGTGCCTCTTGGCAGGCTGTGTCCTACAACACTCCCACCATCTCAGGATGATGTTAAAAGTTATAGGGCACCTCTACTTCTCACTACATCTGTGGGCGCATGAAAACTGCTGGATTCGCAAATTCTGAAAATGAAATCCAAAGAATTCAGGGAAATGGCAAAATACATTGCTGAACGAAATCTTGCCTCAGCTATGACAGAGATAAGCAGGGTTATTTTTTAGCTCTGCATCTATTTGGCATGTCCATCCAGACTCTGAAAGTGACATTAAGGCAATTTTTGGCCTGATTATGGTTGGATTAGACAGTCAGTGCTTCAGAGATAAGGTCGTCCTCTTGTTCAGCTGAATCTGTACAGCCCTGGCCTCCTCTTCCTCACTAGGTGCCTCTATACCACAACCTACCCATACCAGTGGGATTTTGTGATTGGGATATGTCTACAGAAAAACTGTCCCTGCTGTCACTATGAATTACTGAGGGTATTGTGGGTGCTGTGGTGATAGACCCACTGGCACCATGCATTTGTCATGATAGCTTACGTTTCAGGAAAATTTTTTCAAATTCAACAGTAAAAAGAAATCTGTTTAGGCTTGCCTTGTACAGACTTTTTAAAACTGAAGGGTTTCATTCTTCTCTCTGTTTCTATGTTTGGGTTTGAACACTATGATATTTAATAAATTAATAAGAAAATTACCTAAATTAAATTCTGCACTCAGGTTCTTTCTTGTGACCAAAAAAAAATCCTAAACCAACAACCCAACTTTTTCTATTTAAAGCATATTAGTAAGCATTATTAACAGATTTTTTGTACTGTTTTGACAAATGTTTGCTACCTTCATCCTTTTCTTCTTCATTTACTACGTGTTTTATGATTTTGAAAGACGAAGGAAACTAGTACACTAACAGGCCTAGCAGAAAAACAAAGTCACAAACCAACCTCTTTCTCCTTGTTATTAAAAGGAACTGCACTATATTTTATCTGTTTTTCAGGATGCAGCCCAAATTCCCTGGAAGGCAATAATATTCTATTGACTGAATTGGCTTCAGAGCAGGCATTGATTCAAAAGCAGGGTAAAATAAAGCAGATTTGTGACATGTCAAAATAGTCACCTGATAGTTTTTGGAAATGTATATAGTCAAAAGAATCCAAAAAACAGACATGGTGATTTTAATAGTTTCTGCTACTATGCCTAAGTCAGAGGTACAGTACGAGCAAATAAGCAATGAAAAAAGACAGTATGCCAACTACAGATTGGAAGTAAGGAACTGAAGCTTTTTTCTCATTAATTAGTTGGTTAACCTTTATTTTAATGGCATATTACTTTTTAAAATTACTTATATTAATGAAGTGGACACACAAGTTCACCAAGCCCTTTACTTACAAACAGAAGGTCTTAGCAACCTCAGGAGTTGATACTTTAAATGAGAAATACAAAAATTAATTCAAAAACCAGGGCACAGCAATAATTTGTGTATTAGAATACTGGTTTTGAGATTTCTGCTTTTCATTTTTATAATTACAGATAAAATACATATATTAGTACATTTTCAAAATAAAATAAGTGTTACTAATTAGGCATGCATGTCTAACTTCATTCAAGCTACAAGTCTCATTGCTTTCATGCTTGGCCACTTGAAAGAATGAATATTTGCAAGCTGGGTGGTCTTTAAGGCGCCAGAGCACAAATTAGATCTTCAGGGAAGATAACACACAGCTTTCTGAAACGGACATGTCAAGATTGCCTAAAATTTTACCAAAATCCACGTTTCCACTGGAAGCGGTCATCCCAAATTTGCCCCTGTCATGCAGTCCAGGTGCCTGCCCTGTGACAGTGCAAGAATTCACAGAGCCACACCATGTGCCTGGTCACTGCACTGGGTTTTCACGACAAAGTCTTGGTAGTGCAGGACTACAGGTGTGGTTTCTGTGAGGAGCTGCCAGAAACCTCCCCATTTCCTATAGAGCCAATGCCAGCCAGCTCCAAGATGGACCCACCACAGKCCAAGGCTGATCCCATCAGTGATTGTGGCAGCAGCTGGAGACAGCAGTCAGATTAGGCAAGAGAAACAGCTCTGCAGACACCTAGGTCAGTGAGAAAAAAGGAGAAGGGGGTGTTCCAGGCACCAGAGCAAAGATTCCCCTGCAGCCAATGGTGCAGGCCAAGGTGAGGCAGCTGAGCCCTTGAGCCCATGGAGGTCCATGGGTGCAGCAGGATGCTCTACCTGGAGTGTGGCCAAGCAGCTCAAATAATGCCCTATTTGCAAGGCTATCAGTGGTGGACTGAGAGGAGATGTCATGCAGGTTTTGGTGTGGAGTTATGCTAAAACCAGTCTAACTCACCCTAATAGTGAGGCAGATATGGAGAAGTATCCTTATCTAAAAATGCTAAGCTGGCACAGATGACCTGGGGACATATGACTGACAGTCAATCAATTTATACTGTGAAAGTCCAGTTCCCTTTCATACAGTTAGTTTCTTCTAACAGATTCCTCAGAATGTGTGGAGACTGCTTCTTTGGGTGTCAGGGACACCCACCAAGGATACTCCTAGGGGGCTAAGACAAAGAGACCTGCCCACAAGTCTTGATATTCATGACTTACATCAATCTGTAATTGATAAGTGTTTCTTTTTGCTAGCTTTAATGTAATTGCTTTAATATAATGCACTATATTATACTGGACATTATTAGTAGTTTTAGCTTTTACTGCGTAATAAATAATTCTAATTAGGATCTTTTGTCTGGTAATTTCTCATAGTAAATACCTAATTTTATGTAAATATATATGGTTTGCCATCATTAAAAAATGTGGGGCAAAGTTACTTAAACTATTGACAGCCTGAGGCTAAGACTGGATCCAGCTGTCCCAAGACTCCTCTCTGAAAAGGATTTCAGAACGCAAGGGAATAATTTCTGCACTTCATGGCTCTGTGGCAGGGCTTCTCTGATAAACTCTGTCTGAAGCTCCCACTCCACCCGTGACAATGGGGGAGCAGAGATCCACCTGCAGCCCATGGAAGAGCCCATGCCAGAGGAGGTGGATGCCTGAAGGAGGGTGTGACCACATGGGAAGGCCATGCTGGAGCTGGCAGGAACTGTGGCCCCATGGAAAAGGGAGCCCATGCTGGTGCAGATTTGCTGACAGGAACTATGAGGGACACACTGGAGCAGGACAAGAGTGTGAGGACTCCTTCCCCTGAGGAGGGAGGAGCAGCAAAGATGTCATGTGATGAACTGACCAGAGACCCCACGCCCCTGTCCCCACATGCCACTCAGTGAGAGGAGGTAGAGAAATTGGGAGTGAAGTTGAGCCCAGGAAGAAGGGACAGACGGAGCAAAGATGTTTTGAGATTTGGATTTATTTCTTATGATCCTACTCTGCTTTGATTGGTAATAAATTAAACTAAGTTCCCTGAGTCTGTATTGCCCATGACAGTAATCAGYGAGTGATCTTCCTCGGCCTTCATTTCAGCCCACAAGCCTTCTGTTGTGTTCTCTGGCTTCCAGTCCAGCTGAGATTTGAAAGTGATAGAATGGCTCTGGTGGGCATTTAGTATGTAGTAAGATCAACACACCACAGTCAGAGATGTGATTTGGCTGTAAACTTACCTGTAAAATTTATTCTCACCAAAAGCAAATAGTGGAGTGATTGCTTGGTGTCTGGTAATTTCAAATCTGATGGTCTGGTTCCCTCCTGGCCTTCTGGAAGCCACATATGTTAACCTGTGCATGCAGCTACCCTAGACCCTTAAATATCCCATATGGCTTCAATCAGACTGTATTGCATAGAACAGCCATTTTATTAGCAGACCTTCTCTTAGGGTACTTCAATACAAATAAAGCAGAGCCAAGGCACAGACACTGGCAAAGGTCCACAGTCATCTTTTCTAACTGTTAGCACAGCCTCTTGCACAGTTTTGGCTCATGCCGAGTTGCACTGTCCAGACAACATCCAGGCACAGCTCAGGAGACATCAGATGCTAAGGATTCTTTCCAGGAGACAATTTGGACATGGACATCATGTTTTGAGGATAAAGGAAACAATCTTGAGCATATGGAGGTGATCCAGTGCCATGCTGCTTGGACTCAAATCCATGGTCAGATCAATCCAGCACCACAGGAGTTGCTTCCCAGTCCAGTCCCTAAAGGCTGAGCTTTACAAATGGGGGATTGAGAATGCCCCTTACAGAAACCTTGGGAAATACTGCCTTGCTGGAGAATGCAGCACAGCAATATCTGAAATGTTTTCAGCTGCCTCTGGATTGCTCAACTAATCCAGCAGTTACAAATCATGTCCAGAAACAGACTGAGGAGTTCAGATCATCTGGAAAGGTTTGATGAGAGCCTTTGTACTCTGTGTTATCTGTAGTGGATGAAGAAGTAACATAGAAAGGGCTACTGGAACAATATTACAGGTGGCTGTTATTCTGCCTTTACTGTTCTCAAGCCCTTCGTTTAAGTGCAAGCTTTCTTCAGGCTTTTGCACTTCTGCCCTGTAGGAGTCATGTTCCCCTTTGATCTTCATTCACATCTGATTTCTGAGACTTCCAGCATGACCAGAACAAGCATGTCACCTAGATTCTTCAGGGTTTAGGAAAACAAGAGCTGCTGGCAAAAGAGAGCCTTTCCTGCAAAAAGCAAGCACACACCAGTCAGAGCCAGGCACCAAAACCCCGGCTCAAGCTGAGTAGGTGATTTAGGCTCAGTTGGCAAGGAAAGATAAATCTATAAGCTGTATCCAAGGTAATGAACATCTTTGTACAAACTTAAAAAATACTCTTTTCCTGACTAAAAGATTCCACATCCACAAAGTGGTCACTTTTCCCCATCAGCTTGGCAGTCTCAGACCCTGGCAGGTGTGTCCATGTTTCCTTTTAGGCTGAGCCACCATTAAGAGCAGCTTGCTGCAGTTCCACAGATGGCATTGTCAGCTCTAGAGTCAGTAATTGCTCCCCTCACAGTTTTCTCTTTAAGTCCATAATTCACACCACAGTCACCCCAGTGGTAAGCTCCTGAGGTGTTCCAGTTGTCTGGCTGTATTTTACACCAGTTTACAAAGAAATAGCATAAAATCCTGCACAGTGCAAACCTAAGTAAAAAATGTCCTTGATTTCATAGTGACTTCATGTTTCCTTCTCACAACAGCTATCTATTCCAACTCCTGCCTTTCCACAAGATTATGAGAAGCTGTGTCAAGGAAGGACTTGGAAGGCAGTCTGGGCCACCCTGTGCTCCACAGCAGAGTAGTCTGTCTGTATATATCCTGCCAGATGTACTCCTGAACCATCTGCAAAGATTTCCAGCAATGGAGATTCACATTCCACCTCTCCCAGTGACTGCCTATTTTTACTATTGAAAAGATTTAACTAAATTTTACAGTTTAAGCCAGGACTTTTTGCCCATTCATCCTGGGCATAGAAAATAAACAAATTTCTCCCTCTGCAATATCCCTGCATTTTCTAAGCCTTGTCATTTGTTCCTTAATTTTCTCCTTGTTAATCTCCTCCATTTGTTTTATTTTTTTATCTTAACTCATTCTTTCTGGACCTCTGTCTGTTCTCACTGCAATCTTCCTTTAAATTGGTCCGCATCTTTCTTGAGGCACAGTGTACAAAGATGAAGACACTATTCCAGATATTCTTATCAACATGGAAAGTGCAAAAAGATCTCTTTAGGCTGTAGTCCCTTTGCCTTATACATCTCATCATGATGTTCACCATGTTTACAATACCATGACTTTGTTCTGTGCATTCACCTCCCATTGATATGTACATTGTCACCTGTTTTCTGTCCCCACTGTGCCCCAAGGGCCTGATTTGATGAATTGTTGCCAAGCTGTGTGATTTGTATTTGTTCAGTTTGTTCTCTCTGTGTAAGTCCAACGTCTTTCACACGAACTGTTGCATTTTACAGAATCACAGAAGAAATTAGGTTGAAAAAGACCTTTGAGATCACTGGTCCACAACCCATAGCCCAACACCACCTTGTCAATAAGACCATGGCACTGAGTGCCACATCCAGTCTTCCCCTAAACACCCCCAGGAATGATGACTCCACCACCTCCCTGGGCAGCCCATTCCAATGCCCAGTCACCCTTTGTGAAGAACTTCTTCCTAATGTCCAACCTAAACCTTCCCTGATGCAGCTGAAGTCTGTGTCCTCTTGTCCTGTCACAGTTGCCTGGGAGAAGACACCAACCTCACCTGGCTACAGCCTCCTTTCAGGGAGCTGTAGAGAGGGATAGGGTTCCCCTGAATCTCTGTTTATCCAGCCTAAACACCCCCAGCTCCCTAATAGATTTATGTTCCAGACCCTTCATCAGCCTTGCTGCCCTTCTCTGGACACACTCCAGCATCTCAACATCCTCCCTAAACTGAGGGCCCCCAAACTGGACACAGCACTCAAGGTTCCAAGTACAGGGGAAGAATCACTTACCTGCTCCTGTTGGCCACACCATTCCTGATCCAGGCCAGGATGCCATTGGCTTTCTTGGCCATCTGGTCACAGCTGGCTCATGTTCAGCCTGCTGTCAGTCACTACACCCAGGTCCCTCTCTGCCTGGCCACTGCCCAGCTCCTCTGTCCCCAGCCTGTAGCACTGCACGGGGTTGTTGTGGCCAAAGTGCAAGACCTGGCACTTGGTCTTGTTAAATCTCATATCATTGGATTTGGCCCATCTATCCAGCCTGTCCAGGTCCCTCTGGTCCCTCTGCAGAGCCCTCCCACCCTCCAGCAGATTGACACTCACACCCAACATGGTGTCATCTGCAAATTTGCTGATGATGGATTCAATCCCCTCATCCAGATCATCAGTAAAGACATTAAACAGGACTGGGCCCAACACTGATCCCTGGGGTCTGGTGACTGGCTGCCAGCTGGAGGCAACACCATTCACCAGCACTCTCTGGGCCCTGTTTTGGGGACCATTCCTCCAGTTTGTCAAGATTAACTTCAGGTCTGATCTGGTCCCTAATTTCCTTTACCAGCTCCACATCTTATGTAATTTTAACAACGTATTTTTAATTCTGGTAATGTTTTAAAATCTTTTAATCAAACTGCCTGAATATATTAAACATCACTGACCTCTGGAAAGGTACCAATGTAGTTGTTCTCAGAAAAACTACAGTTAATGACAAAATGAAAACTGATCACTACTGTTTGAGTAATGTTTTTTCCCCTGTTTGGCACTTCCTAGGTTTTCTCTCTTGTTTTATRGAATAATTGTACATGGCTGCATAAAATAAAGTGATTTCTGATTTGGAATAAATCCTGATTCTTGGTTCAATGACCCATTAAGTGAATGCCCMTACCATAAAAGTTAGATCAAAGAGTATCAAGAGCTTCTCACTCTCTGATTTACATTAGCCTCTCCTCTGCAGCAGATCAACCTTTCACTTTGCTTGTTCATAAAATATCATTATCRTGCAAGAGAAATTGTCATGCATTATAAACTGTGATTTGATTGCTATGGTTTTACAGCCTCTAGAATGAGCAGAAAAGGATGGTATAAAGTAGAAAAACAAAAGAGAAGCACTACAAAGCTAAAGACTTTGTTGCAAATGAAGGCTTCTACAAATTTCTGTTTGATCAGCAGCCACACTGAACAAGAGAAAGCCCAGAAAAAGAAATTTTTCTTGTCTTAGATTATCATGAATTTAAGACACCTTTAAGAATTAAAAAAAAAAAGTATTATTAGAGACTGATCTTAACAGAGAAAGAAAATGTCTTGAAAATTTCCTCTGAGAATAAATCTGAAAGAGGCATGTTCATGATCTGAGGGAAATTTAGAATTAAACAGCTACCAGCTTAAACTCAGTACTGGAAAATTAAAACTATATACAGTCAGCTACTAAAATCCATTAATATCCATTACCACATGGAAACCAGTGACCAAAAGAGTGTAAACAAACAAAGTAAACTTTTAAATGCAATTTCCACAGCTGAAATTATTACACTGTATTTTAGGCTACAGCCACATCATGTTACAATAGAAAACCTGGAGTCCCAGATTACATAATGAATCTTCCAGGAACCGTAGTTCTACAAAATTGTGTGTGAAAATAAAAATTTCAGATTCAATACCAGCCCACATTAAGATCTGCAGATCTCCCAGTTGCTAGAAACTGCCCGAGGAATCTACTCTAAGTAGCCATCAATGCCTGTTCATAAGAATCCTCTTTCTCAGCTTATGGTCAGGGCTGATCAAGAATCACTAAAATTTCATACTGACTCACATCCATCTCTGCATAAAAGTAATGAGACATCTGCTGTTGCTTTCAGATTTAATCACATAAATAATTTATCACCACAGAAATTCTACCAAAAATGTATTGCCCAAGTAAAAGCTTCTGCTCTTTCCTCAGAACGGGTGCCACCTGGGAGCAGTGTAAGAGTTAAATCTCTGCAATAGGACAAATCTCAAAACATCTTTCTGAGAATGCTGCATTACTAAAGAAAAACTTAGTTTATCTTTAAAAAATGTGACTTGGATCCATATCAGCATTAATTACCCCAGCAGTGCAGATGTCCTTGCTGGTTTCCTGCACCACAACTAAAACCCCAAGTTACCAATGTCACATCCCCTGCCACACAGCTTCCTTCTCTTGTAGGAACTGCCTGAACTCCTCCACAAGGTCTTCTTGCCATCTTCAAAATCAAATTCACTTTTTTCACACCCAGGCTTGGCAAGCTGTGTAAGCAGRGCTTGTTTGCAGACATTAGAGACATCTGCCAGTTCAAGTGCCAGGATCTTTGTGTTCATAACTGGAGATTTTACCTAAGAGATGCGAAAACTGAGTAGGCCTTCAACTCTGAAAAAGAACATTCAGTCCTGTCTGACACTTCTTATTTTCCAGTGTTCTGCATCATAATTTTTTAAGTTTAGAACTCCCAATTTCGAGCAACGACGATAGTTGCAAACATTTCTATTTAAACAATTAATTCTGAACTTTTTCCTTTTTTATTTACTTTAAGGAACTTACAGGCACTTTTTCGAAGGGCAGAAAGAAACAAGGCATTTGTTTGTCACTTATTTTCACTACTTTCAGGAACCTAATTGTCATTTGAAAGTGCAAGTGCCAGTATAGAAAACTGATAGAAAAGAGACATTTCATTAAGGAATGAAGTAAGCCAAGGTAAGACAAACCTGTGTAACAATTTTTCCTTTTAAATGYTTTTCATTTAATTGTGTTCWTTCYATTRCCAAAACAACTATTTTTATGAAGGRCCTATTATTGGGTCTTTACCATAAAACCACAAAACCCCATTTGCCTTGTTGGTGACTATAGGGAATGCTCTCCTCTCAGCCACATTTGAGAGTGGGTAAGGGAGATCATCCTAAGATACATGAAAGAACAAAAGATGAGACCTCAGAGAAACAAGAGTAGGAAACAAATATTCCAAAGATGCAGTTAATCCTACAAATGGCATCAAGTCATTTAAAAAAAATCAAGTACCAAATTTTGGTTGCAAACTCAGCATCTATTCTATGTGGGCAAAGTCCTTTGTTTGCTTCTTAGCTCCCTACCACTCACCAAATGGGATTTCTAAGCACATTGCATTACCGTCTCTGCCATCCTTGCACGTAATCTCTCAGAGTAAGCAAAGGCATTTTGTTCTCATGTTCATAAACAATGGCAATTTTCATTTATCCTTTAAATCTTAGCTTAAAACTCACGAGATTGGAGGTCARAATCTCAAATACCAGCTACATTTGTGTATGCAGGGTATCAATCCTTCACAGGAGACGTGCTGTAAACAAAACTTTGATAAATAGAGGTGTATCATAAATAAATATGATATGTAAAACTGTCAGGGACATGACAGAAGTGAAGGTTTTGATTAGTGGGAAATTTGATAACAAAGGCAGCACAACAAATGAAAGTCATTGGAATCTTCTTTGTAATTCTGGATATGCCTATTTATATAGAGAAATCCAATATTTGATAAGTCCCTTATCAGCTGGTTGACAATGAATTTTAAATTTAAAGCTATTACCAAGAATTTATTATTTGTCAAGCTGGACAAAAAGAAATTGTTGGGAAAAGTGACTGCTAGGAGCTGACACCAGTCTTGTGTTCACTTTCAGCCACAGACCCAAATTAAAGCAATTATTTCAAAATGATTGATGCAGACAAATATTCATATTGCACTTTTGGATGGAGAATAGTACTATCTATGTACACAGCCAGGAATAAAAATGCAAAGTTTTACCCTGGGCTTTTAATATGCATGGAAACAAAGAAGTATTTGAATGCTGACTGTATTCCCTTTCAATCTGTTCAAAATCTAGAGGGGAGTATAAGTTATAGCACTGAGTTTTCCACATCTAGTTTGCTACAGTTTGGAAGCAAATCCCTACAGCTGACTACAATCTGTTCTATCAGATGCCTTTGCAAGGTCAAYACACAGTATTGCACTATATTTATTGCTAGCTGGTGAAAATTGAGTATCATTTAAAACTTTTATCACAACTGCAATTTGGCAAGAGTTTCTGCTAAAGTTCCTGTCTGTGGGGATTCAAACATTGGGGTTGTATTGATAATTCTACAGCCATTTGACTTGAAAAAGTTCATTTCAGTCTTCATTTTCTTTATATAGATGCACTTATTAAGAAATGATTTTGAGTTTACTGGGTMAGACATTTGAGAAGGAAAAAGATGAGAAAATAGGGAATGAGCATTTTAAAGTAGAAATTGAAATATGTACAGCCTTACCCATTGCAGAGGAACATATTGTGGGAGACATGCCACTGGCCATGGGCTATTATGTTTTCATTGCCTGTTCATTATTCAGCTCTCACATTCACAGCATCACCAGGTTTTTGCTGGGGGTAGCAYTATCTGTGGCTCAGCTCTCTACTGCAAGGCAAAGACATTGCAATCATCCCACTGAGAGTCTTAGCATGCAGAGGAAATTTGAGATTAGCTCAAAGCTTTGAAAGGTAGGTTTTACTATTTACTGATCATAACTCCTAACCCTTCAACATCAACCTAAAAGACAATTTAATGATGGCTGTCCCAAAAACCCAAGAAATATCTCAAAATATTTTTAAATTTTACAGGCCTGAGGAAATTTGTCTGTCAACATTGCCCTACAAGTGTTTTTACCATCATTTTCTTCTTAGCTGAATCAAACAGGTTGATAYGTTTGAAAAGCAAAAAATAAAAAAAATCCCAGTGCCACAGAAACACATAAAGATTACTGCCAGAGATCTCTTGATCAAAGCAGGACTAYATTGAAAGCTAAATCTGGGTCTTGCTTAGGGTCATGGTGAGACTAGTTTTGAACCTCTCTAAGGATGAAGGTTACACCATCTCTCAGGGCACCTTATCCAGTGCTGAACCATTCTTATATTTTTTTTCCTAAACTCATGACCAGTTTGAATACCAGTGGAATTATTTTCTTGTTCCTTTAATCAAAAAGCATATTTCTATCATCATCAATRCTTGAAAATATGTACAGGCTAAGTCAAAGCAGGATTTATGTTAGAAGGTRTTTATAGAGTTTGGGTCTATATATTAAACAGTCAGGTCATATAAGAGGATGTAAAATCTGCAGCTTTGTATTTACAGGCTCAAGTCTTTGGTCTTTAAATCAAACAAATTGTGCACCAAAAAATACCAACAGCAAAGTGAAATCTCTATATGCAGTGTGGCCACTGTACTTACAAGAGGGAAACAAAGGGACACTTCTTTATTCTGTCAGTATTTCCCAGGTTATTTTCTCTGCAAATATTCTTAGTTGTTCCTGTTCCCCACTACTTTGGGTCTAAGTTAATGCACATTGGACAAATTAATCCTTCAATTTTCCTGAACATTTATGATGGTTACCTGCCACTGCACCACCCATCTCTGCTCCCACTATTCCTTGTTTTATATTTTAGGAAATGCTAGATTTCAGATTTCCAAAATATCTGCTTTAGATGTGAAGTATTTTAATAGACCAAAGCACACTTTTAGACCAAGACTWTCCCCAAACTGCACACCTTTAAGAAATAACTGAAAAGGCAAACAAGAAGATGAGACAACCAAGAGACTCTTTTTAGTAAAATAAACTCCTTTTCAAAAAGCCTGCTCAAGTTCCATGGTATGCCAATGTACTCAGAACTCCATAAGAGAAACCAAAGGAATTTTGACACTCCCACATACTTGCTTGCATTTTGCRGTTTCTCAAAATACAAGTTCAGAAGAGAAAATATAGTAACTTCCTACATCTATGTAAAAACTATGGAACAGATTAGAGAGATAATTTAATTTCATTATTTCTGATTCCTTCAAAACTTCTAAAATTTGTATTCGTTCTTAAGTAGTTCAAAAATATTGTGCTATCAATTAAACTTTTTTGCAAATTAAAGTCACACCAGGTCACACCAGTTCTCACAAGCTCAGTTTCATTCTGSAGACAAGGCTACATGCTGAATGTGCATATTCCTCTCATCATCGTCAAGCCTGTATCATTCATCATTCTTAAACTGATATAATTTTCTAATTAGAGTAGTGAATGGGGCATTTTATCCAGCCTCATAAGACATTAATTCTGTTCCCAGCTGTGCAGTGGACCTGTGGGGCAAATTGTTTCAGTTCTCTATGAATTAGTTCACTTAGCTGTATTGGGAGGTAATGATTTATTCTGATGAGCCTTAGATAGTGTTTTAAAGTATTCATCTTTCTTCTGCAAGCCAGACCAAGAACACCTTTTCCCAGAGAGATCTAACTGAAGAAGCAGAAGTACTGGCCTCAACTTTAAATGGCAGCAATACAAATTTCTTAAAATAGAGTGTAGGGTTCCTGCCTCTGCCCTAGCTCGGGCCGCACCGGCTAGTAGGGGGAACCCTACAAACCTAGGTGGGTCCCAACACCGGAGTGCTCCGGCGTGAAGAGGGAGTGTGTGTTRGGCAGTYWCCTRGTYGCCTCCAAGGAAAGGAGAGAGGACTCAGTGCAGCAGCAATGTTCAGATTTATTGTCTCCCCGGAGGGTTACAATGTGTCCAAACGCCCGATCCTAGCAGGACGGGTGGCTGCTGCAKAGAGCAGCAAACAAGGGGTGACACGAACTTTTAACCGGGGGAGGTACAGAGGGAGGGGAAGATACGAGATCCAATCAGGGAAGAAAGAGGAGGGGAAAGGTATTAACAGACACATTAAATGCCCAACCATCCAACYGGGGGGAGAGCCCCCGGCAACAGCAACCAATCATGGACCGAACAAGATGGAATTCTCTGGAACTGGGGGCACAGACAGAGATGGATTGACATGTGGTAAGGAGGGGTCAACAACAAACTGGCAGGATGGACGGGGGAGGGCACACCCAAGGGAAAACCAAATAGGATGGAGAAGGGGATATGGGATAGACCAACCAAAATCCACTACACGAATCCCAACAATAGAGTTCTACAAGCCCACTGTGAATTCATCATTTACAACAGATTCAGATTCCTGGCTCTCTCATATTAGTTCATTTCACAAAATCACAGAATCACAGAACCTGCTGAGTGGGGAGGAACCCACAAGGAACACTGAGTACAACCCCTGACCCTGCACAGAACCATCCCCAAGAGTCACATCATGTGCCTGAGAGCATTGTCCAAAAGCTTCTTGAACTCTGTGAGGTTTGGTGCTGTGACCACTTCCACAGGGAGCCTGTTCCAGTGCCCAACCACCCTCTGGGTGAAGAATCTTTTCCTAATGTYCAACATCACCTCACCCATTCTCCCCCACCCTTGCTTGCCCTGTCTGTCCCTCCTGAAGGGCCTGTAACCATCCAACAGGACACTCCACTCACAGCACTCATCMCATCAGATTTTGCTTATGCCAGTGATGTCAAATCTCTGGGACCAGGCCAAAGCTTCAAACCCCTCTTGTTTGTTTCTCGTGCTGCGTGCACTGGTGTAGAAGCATTTCAAGTGTGTTCCATCGTACAAAACGCTTGGTGGAGCAGATTGTAGGATTGTACTAGCACTCAGCTCCTCAAGATTTGGTTTGCCATCTCATTGCTTATCACTGGCAAGCCTTGCTTACACCTTTGAAAGCTCTACCTGTAAGCCCTGGTTGCTCCTGTGCTTAAAACATAGAAGTACCAGTGCCCAGAACTTCTTCAGAGCCCCTTGAATTATATTCCACCACATGGTATTAAAACAGCCCATGTCAGCTATTTGAAATGTCTCTCTCCTGTATTACAGAACCATCTAAATTATCAATATGAGGGCACACAGCCATCCATCAAGGGCCCTGTGGGCCCTGCTTCACATGACAGTGCTGATATAAGTCCTGCTGAAGACATTAAAAGGACTCCCATGAAAGACCYCAGCCTGGATGAACAAAAATGCACTTTTAATTCCTCCATTTTTATCTTCTAAGCAATTCCTTAGACACCCTAAGCATTCATCCCCTAATCCCTATTTAGAAGGCTTTATGCAGTAATCCATCATGTGAAACCTTGTTGAGAGCTTCCCTGAAAACCCATCTGTAAAATGTCTACCARGCTTCTTTCTATGTAAGCCAATCATTATTCCATTTAAAAAATGTAATCAGAATTGTTTGTCATAATTTCTTCTTCCCAAACCCACGCTGACTCATTCTTATTACATTTTCATTCTCCAAATGCAGCTTTAAACTCTCTGTGAACATTATCTCAAAAATGTCTTAATACTGTTGTTGGATTTAATGAACTTAATTTTCATCATCTTTCCCAGACTCTTCCCTTATGTGACGTAAATATAATTAGTGTTTCACAGTCTCCTGTTGCTTTTTCAGTGTTGAAGCACATTCTCAAAAAAAAAAAATCACTTCTCAAACATTTTATATTTAGCCATGGAACCATAGACTCATAGAATCATTTAGTTTGGAGAAGACCTTCAGGATCAGCAAGTCCAACCCTTCATACAACACTGCCAAGTTCACCTCTAAACTTAAACGCCACGTCTACACATCTTTCAAACACCTCCAGGAATGGTGACTCCACCACTTCCCTGGGCAGCCTGTTCCAATGATTAATAACACTATTGGTGAAAATTTT
Organism: Alauda arvensis; assembly: GCA_902810485.1. Taxonomy (NCBI): domain Eukaryota; kingdom Metazoa; phylum Chordata; class Aves; order Passeriformes; family Alaudidae; genus Alauda; species Alauda arvensis. Next base: position 4,394,785 of record CADDXX010000007.1, on the reverse strand, counting down.
TTCCTGATATCCAATCTAAACCTCTGCTGTTGATACTTGAGGTCATTTCCTCTGTTTGCTGCCTGGGAGCAGAGACCAACCCTTGCCTGGCTACAGCCTCCTATGGTTGGTTGATAAGGTCTCCCTTGAGCCTCCTTTTCTYCAGGATAAACAGCCCCAGCTCCCTCAGCTGTTCCTCCTGGAACTTGTGCTCCAGACCCTTCCCCAGCTCTGCTGCCTTTCTCTGGACACTCCAGCCCCTCAATGTCTTTTATGTAATGAGGGGCCCAAAACTGGACACAGGATTCGAAGTGTGCCCGCCCCAGTGCCCAGCACAGGGGGACAATCACTGCCCTGGTCCTGCTGGCAACAGAATTGYTAACACAAGGCAGGATGCCATGCATCTCAGCCTTTTCATATCTTTTGTTATTATGTCTCCAAGGCATCCAATAAAGGATGAAAGTTCTTCTTAGGTCTCCTTTTGTTATTAATGTATTTATATAAACATTTTATTGTCTTTTACAGCAGTAGGTAGATTAAGTTCTGTGGCCAAAGCCCTTCTTACTGCATTAACCTCACAATATCCTGTAGTCCACCGAGCTCCATGTCCCTTTTTGCAAAAGTCAAAATTCTTTTCCTTCCTGAGTTCCAGCCAAAGCTTTCTGTTTAGTCAGGTTGATCTTCTTCTCCATCTCATCTTTTGGCACATGAGGGCAGATTGCTCCTKCACCTTTAGGATTTCCTTTTTGAAGACTGTTCAGCCTTCCTGGACACCTTTGCTGTTCAGGACTGCCTCCCAGGGCACTCTGTCACCAATCTTCTAAATAGTACAAAGTCTGTCAACCAGAAATCTAAGGTTCTTTGAGAACTGAGAATCTTCTAAAGAATTGAGAGMTCCATCATCTCATGATCACTTTGCCCAAGATGGCCTTTGGCAACCACATCATCCAAAAGTCCTTCTCTGTTCAGAGATAGCAAATCCAGGTGATGCGCTCCCAAGTTTACGCCCTCACCAGTTGTCTCAGGAAATTCTCTTCCACATCCTCCAAGAATTTTCAGATTTCTTTCCTCTCCACTGTCTTGTATTTGTAGCAGATATCTGGTAAATTGAAGGGAACAAGGAAAAAAAACAAGAACACAAGAACAAGGGAAAAGATATTAAGTTATTAGAGAGCATCCAAAGGATTGATTGCGTGAGGATGGTGAAGGGGCTGGCAGGGAAGCTGTATGAAGGGTGGCTGAGGTCACTTCTTCTGCTGAGCCTGGAGAAGAGCAGGCTGAGGGGAGACCTCACCGTGGTCTTCCACATCCTTACAAGGGGGAATGGAGGGGCATCACTGATCTCTTCACTCTTGTAACCACTGAAAGGACCCAAGGAAAGAGCCTGAAGTTCTGTCAGAGAAGATTAGGTTGAATATCAGGAAAAGGTCTTCACTCTGTGGTTAAGCACTGGAACAGGCTCCCCAGAGAAGTGCTCACAGCACCAAGCCTGTCAGAGTTCAAGAAATATTAGACAACAGTCTCAGCCCCATGGTGTGAGTCTTAGGGTTTCCTGTGCAGGGCCAGGAGTTGGGCTCAATGATCCTGATGGGTCCCTTTCTATTCAACATTTTCTATGGTTCTATGATTCCCCCAAGATGCTTATAGAATATTTTGTCTGCTTTTCCATCCTGCTTGGGTGGTCTGTAACAATCTCCCACCCATGACAGCTATGTGTTGGCCTTCCTCCTGATTCCTACCCATAAACTCTCCACCTTTCATCACCATCATCAAGCTCTAGAAAGTCAAAACCCTCCCTGGGCTACCCCACTGCCTCTCCTTTGCCTGTCTCTGCTGAACAGTTTTCCTGCTGCACAGTGGCTTCCAGCCCCTCCTGTTCATTGCCCATGCTGTGTGCTTTGGTGCTGATGCACTTCTGCTGCACTGTTGATCCAGTAACATGAATCTAGTTAATAATGTCTAATCTTAGCCTCCTGCCAGGGGAGGCTCAGATTAGATATTAGGAAAAATTTATTCATGGAAAGGGTTGTCAAGCATTGGAACAAGCTGGCCAGGGAAGTCTGGTGACTGGAGTCACCATCCTGAAAGTATTCAAAAAATGTGTGGATAGGGCACACAGAGATGTGGTTTAGTGGTGAATATGATGCTGAAGCTAAGATTGACAGTTGGACTTGATGATCTTGGAGGTTTTTTCCAACCTTAACAATTCTGTGATTCCATGATTTAATKTTATGTCAACAAATGTTTAGAATTTCTGTCTCATCTTAAGATTCTGTGCTTTAGTGATATGCTGTAGGAGTTAAGAAGTCAGAGGAGTATAATACATATGAAAACTCCTGGCATTTTAGGAGGTTGGAGTTAGGTCTTAGTTCAGAACTGAACACATCTGCTCCTTTAGTGAAGATGATTCAGGTTGATCWAGAACAATTGCCAAATTAACAGGAGCTTTGAAGAGCAGCCCTTTCAATATTTATTCATATTCATTTGCATCTAATTATATTCAAAGGTGTTCTGTGCAAACAGAAAATTTAGCAGARTGTTATTAACATATTGGTTTAAATATGCTGTTCTATAAACCTCATAGTTTTTCTCAGTGATGAARAAATGACATCTCCATTAGGATACATCAGTAATCTCTGTCTCTGGTGGAATGAAACAGGTTTGTTTAGAGGAGGTTTTGGTTCTGTCAAATGTCTCTTCCTTCTCATGCAGTTTGGCAAATTCAAAATGATGTTTCACTARCTATCTTAATTAAAACAATTATTTTAATGGAGACTTTCAGGTTTAGATGTGTGAATTATTATTAAAAGGCTTATTTTACATGCATGGTCTCTTCGTTACTTGTGTTTCTCAGTGAAGTTCAGATGTGCTCCTGTGTAACTGCAACATCCAAATCTTAATGCAGATTTTTTCCCAGGGCTCTTTGTACTCCTGGCCATCTTCACAGTAGATGTATTTTTCACTGCATGTCTCTGACAACTTTTTAAATTTCTTATAGAAAAAAACCAAAACACTCCAGCCAGAATTTTCTTTCTAAATCTCTGCAAAAACCTGCACTCAGATGTCACAGCCTCAAGGAATCAGACTATCACGAAACTATGAACGTCATCGTGCAGCATGGATTCCAAAGCTTTTACACAGCTACACCACTACATCTGTTCATCAGAACAATAAAGTTCCTTATGAATATTCAACAGCTTGGAAACATCTCTGAGCCCCAGAGGCTACTTTATCCCACTGTTTAGAAACAATATCTAAAGCCTCATCAGTCAATTCTACAGGTAGTGCGATTATTTCGGAAGGATATAAGACATTCTCTGCCCCAGATTCACATGGCATTATAGTTTACTTTGGAATTATTCCCACACTCATTTTTAAATTTTTTATTTGTATTGAAATTTTAAGTATGGGTCAACCAGCATGCTCGAGTTGGAGCCTCACTATTTAAATACAAATAATATTAAATAAGGGAGATGAAAGATATATTTTAACTACTCTGTATTTGGCCTACAATTGTTGATACGTTAATGACTAGAGAACTACTAACAGAAGATGAACTGTCATTAACGATATTATTTTTGTTCAAAACTATAGTATTTTTGAGCAAAAAGTTGGGCTCTGATTTTGTAACACCACAAATATCTGCCACAGATAACACTTTTATTTTGCTGTGTTAACCTTTACAGTTATGTTTCCAATGTCCAGACTACAAATGAATCCACATAATACATAGTTCACATTGCTAGCAATAAGCTAGCAAGCAACCTTTTGGCCCAAGACAGAAAGACAGTGTCATTTAGAAAGAAGGAATGTTTTGGAGGAACATAAATTTTGGGAAAACCTGCAGAATGAAATGTGTCTAGAAAAGAAATACATTCTGAGAAAGGGTAACAGAAGGAAATGTTTGGAAAAGTGCTATGATGCCAGATTTGCATGTTGACCTTGGTGGTGTCCATGCATCTCTCTTGTGTCTGTTGACCAATTTCTGCATTGTATCTCACTTCCYCAGCATCACCAGCAGCAGCACCCACATAACTGCAGAAACATACAGCTACAGTCAGGATTTTACACATTGCTTTCATAATTGCTGTAACTTCCACCATCCCTCACTGCCACAGCAGGACCTCCTTATGACGAAGTAAACCACACCTCTACATATTTTTAGAGCATTTCTTGAAGAATTGTCTGAGATTCTGCCACTACACCAGCCTTGCTTTGACACTATTCCTGTGTTTTGTTCTTTTTCTCTACCACAGTTTTCTACAGCCTTAGTCTGGAAAGAAGCTCCYCCTGAAAGGCATCCAACCTCATGGCAAGAATAAGTTGGCTCTAAGAGTGTCTTTGGCTCCATCCACCTCAGGCCCTGCTGCTTTGATAAAAGAGACATGTAGCCCTGCCTGGTCCATCTTATTGCCAGTGCCATTTCAGCAAAGGGTCAGCAATCTGCCATCCATCTCASAGGCACTGAAATCCTGGCATCACAGCACTGGCTGCCAGCCTAACACAACACTGGGCCTAAGCTCCCTTTGATATCCTCTRTTGCCCAGTTGGAAAAACATCATTCTAGAGAGAACAAACACAAGAGGAATACATGTCCCCAGCAATGCCTGGAGCTTTTACACAGGAGTCAGCAAGCATCACAAAAGCTGTTCTTGTGACTGTAGCTAAAAAAACCCTGAATCATTTATCTGAAGCATGATAGAAAGTTTGAAAGAATGCTAATAGCTGAAAGCTTTAAAATGTCATCTATCCTGTCATTAACCTTTCTGTCATTTACATCTCCTGCTTTTCACATGCAAAKAATCAATCTGAACTGCCACTCACTCTTGCCTTAGAGGAAAATAAAGGTTTTAGCTCCATAGGAATGATAAAGGAGCAAACCAGTGACATGCCATAATGRTCAGATTTGGTGGCCTCAACCCAAAAGCCAATGGATGTAAACTCCTATCTTCAGGTATTTATCATTGCATGCATCATATATAACAAGCAGTAGCAGAGTAAAAATCAGTATAAATGAGCATCCCAGCACTTCTTAGCATCTCACCACACAGATTAGGCATAAAACTGCTCACACAGCCTGGGATGCCTGTACTAAAACATMAACTCTCCCATTCAGGGTTAACCAGGGACAATCATAAAGCTTGGATTGCTGCTGCCTGGGCTGCTGCAGTACTCARTGGTGGAGAGGTCTTCAACCTCCTGCAAAGTTCAAGCTGTCCTTCCAAAAGCAGCCTGCTACCAGCACAATGAAATCCAATGCAGAAAGAAAAAGAAAGTAATAAAAAAGCCCAATATCTTATTTTTACTGTTGGAAAAGAATTTCAAATTTTTGCAAATTTCAACAGCTATATCCATGRGCAGTGATCAGCTGCTTCTTCCAACAAATCATTTATGAAGATGTATGACTGATGTTTAAATATCTATCACCATTTTTTCTCTCCCTTTTTTTCTTGTGTTTATTTTTTGTTGTCATTTTTGCTAAATCTTGTGATGATTTGTGTACATGCTCAGTGTTAGTAAGGGGGTGAGCAGTCTCAGTGAACTCAGGCAGTTCTCATTGAGTTCCATTTGCCAGTGTTAATTAGGGTCACATAGTTAAATCCACGGTCAGGAGCTTACAATCCAATGTAATAAAATAGCATCATTCATACCAGGGAAGTAAGAGGTGTCCTGATATGGGAACACAGCCACGTGTCCTTGCCTATGTGTACATCCAGAGGTGCAGATCAATGCAACAGTAAAGGAGGAGGGAGAAAAAGTAGCTATGTAGCTTTCAGTTAATTATATAAAAATRAATTTTAAGAATAAACAAATTAATAATGTAAATATTAGAAAATTACATTATTCTAGAGATCTAGCTTGAAGAAGTTGGGTCATTCTATTATCAGCCCCAGTCATTAGGTTATTGTTACAGAATGCAGAAAGATTCCTTTCAATTAAAGGCAATTATTCTGTAGTCGATAAATTATTTGCCAGCTTTGTGTAATACTGAAATTTTGGCTTTATGCATTCAAAATTATTTAAATTATTAACACACACATAAAGGAAGCAAAAACATGAATGTGGAATGTGTTCTACCTCACAAGCTTGTGCTTTTCCCGTGGGCCTGAAGTAGGGAAAGTGATTCTCAGTGCTTTTCTTTTTTCCCCCCCACTGCTTTTATTTGATTTAATGAGGTAGCCCCCTGCAAGTATATATTTATGAATTCATAATGTGAGCCAGCAATTTCCTATGCAAAGTCAAGTCATTTTGTTGCAGACTTTTTCTCTCACCCCCACCCAAAGATATTGTTAACTGTCACATTTTATAATAGCACCATCTTTCTTCCATTAAAGAAATTACTTCAATAAGATTCCAGCTTTTTCGAGGCAAATCACAGGTAAAAACCTGAATCATCACTCAATAACTAGTTTYAAATTTGGCTACCAAACAAGTTATACACAAGTTTCAGTTGTGAAGCACTATTCTTTTCTTGCAGTAATTGTTTATTCCTACCCTTCATTCTAATTTCTGCCAGGATATCATTTACAATATAGAGCAATTCTCTTCAGATAAGACAGATATATTCCAAAGCTCATACGTTTGGCATCCTCTTGCTGCATAATGTCATGTGCTGCTCAAAACCTTCCTAAAATCAGCTAAAGCTGTAAAAAAACTTTGCTTCAAGAGGTCTTTTGTTCTGTCTCACCTCTTTCCCTGAAAGGTCAGAGGGCTGAGCTAGCTATTCACTAGGAAAATCAGTTGCTTGCAAATCTTTATTCAAATTCAGCCAGCTAATAAATGCATCCCTTAGAGCTTATAATCCTTGAGCATTCACAGACATTTGCAGTAGTTTAGATTTTTCATGTTTATATTTTCCACGTTTCGTCATTATTCTCCCACCTTTTATTTCTGTTAATCCCTTGGTGGCTGTTGAATGAAAGTTTATATAAAAGGCAGCATTCAGGTGGCAGGTTATGTAAAAGGCAGCATAAAGGTGATTCAGGCAGCATTTGCAGATGGCAAAAACAAGGAGCTCATTAAAATTTTTTGAAGACACTGATATCTTCAAAATCAACTTGTGTGATTCTCTGGGAGGTTCCATAAATCTTTATATGGGCTAAAATCAAAAGTGATCCTTTAAGGGGAGAAAGGGAGGATCAACCAATTTCTATGTATTCATTTGTCCAACTGTAGTGAGAAATCTATCACTGAAACCTACAGGAATAGACAACGAATCCTGTAAGTCTGAAAACTCTACTGGAACACAGCAATTGTCATACTGGATCATATCTGAGGTACCCAGCATCTCCTGGTGGTCAGCAGCAAGAGYTTCAGAGGAATGTTGCAGTATCTTACTGTTTTCAGCCCTCCTAGGCAAACTGTATTCAGAACTGTCCTTTCTACCTTGCCAAAAGATGCAAGAAAAAAGTAAGTCTTTTAGAAATTAACATAGACAGACATTTCCAAGGCCTAAGGGAAATGTTAGGACTTCTTTGTTTAGAAAAAAACCAAATATTATGCATGCCAAAAGAGAAAAATACCAATTTCAKCATAAAWACAAACAAAAAACCCCMCACACCACCTAAACAAACCAAAACAAAAGAGGAGATGCTCAGCCAAGCAGAAAAGCATCATAATTAAAATRGATCAAAGACTTCCATTTTTTTTGCATATGTTGAAATGTACCCATGCAGAAAGTCAGCAGAAGGCCTAGGCTCTCCTTTAGCTGTAATYCCCTACCCTGAGAGCTTTCCTGAGACTTCCAACAGATCACAGGCTCTATGCCTGCCCTTAGGACTGAGGAATATTTCACCACAATACACAATGACCTTATATGAATATCAGTCCATTATATCACCAAATCTAAGAGCTTCGCAGGATTTTCTTTTCTTCACACTCAGATGTATGTGTTAAGAAGGTGGTTATCCAGAGTTCCACCTTCACTCATAATTATTAAAATACATACAAACAGACTGAAGCAGACCTGTAATCTAAAAAATTCCTACAGTGACACCACCCAAGCATTCYCAAGCTTCCTTAACCTGTCTCTAAACACAGATCTCCCTTAGCTCAACGAGTCCCAAATCCTACACCCCACACCCCCAATCAGCTCCCATTTCTTCTATAACCCTAGTAAGGGATATTTCCAGGTGACAAGAGAGGGGCAGATCCAGACCTGTGTGCTAGTCCCCTTGCTATTTACTGTTATTTCAACTCCCTTCTTTAGTCCCAAACATTGATCTCTGCCAGTCTCAGCCCTGGCATTAGCTTAGACTGTGCATTCCACAGGGCAGGGACTGATGTGTTCTTATCTCAATCAGGGAATGATTTTGTTCCAGGTGGGAGCTCACAGCTTCCTACTGGAAAGGAGGAACTGCTGTTACAAGCTGTGTCTGTATGAACAAAGATGAGAAAATTCTTCCCAGACCCAGGAGTGAGGTACTGAAATGAGGAACATGATGACAAACTCATCACCAGATTTTGACTTATGTACAGGTTTTCAGTGAAAGGGAGGRATATTTACTGAGATTAAAAGCAGTGAAAAAATCACGAGGCAAGGAGGAAAATAGAGGACAATACCTGGTGCTTATCACCTGCCCACCTGCAACTGCTTTGTGGAGCAAATGAAGATGCAATGAAAGAGTCAGAAGCACAGAGGTGAACAAAGAAATCGATGTGGCACTGGAAAGACAGAAGCCTGGGGAGTAGTCCAGGTATTACCCATAAAAATAATTCYCAGAACTGGACCTTTTACATCACTGTATCTTTTTTGTTATCTTCTGAAAAGACACCAAAGCCTCCCATGTAGGAGATTTCTATGTGATTAGATGAAAACTCATCTTTTGGAAGCAGAACTTTTATTGTGGCCAGTTGTAGACATGCTGTAGGATGCTCTAGAATTTTCTGTCTRCTTCATTTACTAGCATGAAGGAGTTCCTGACAACTCCAAAGACAGACAATTAGTCACCACAATAAAGCAGGGATCCTTCCTTTATTGCAAACAAGCCTGTTTATCAGCTCAAGGAGATTGATAAAAGAAAATGTTATATCAAAATGCTCAATCAATGTAAGAAAGAATGGATTGGTTAAGTAAATAGTTGTCCCACACAAAACAAATGAAAAACAAACCCCYTGATATGCTGTTCTAGTACAGTACATTTAAGTCATCAGTTACCAATATCTCAGTGCTAGTACAAAGCTTTTACATCTTTCAAGTAGGATATAAGTTCAACTGTATTACCTYTATTTTAATTATTTTCATTAAAAGCAGCTTCATTAATATTTCATTAAAAGCTGGAGGGAAAAGCTCATATATKATCATTGCCATAACATACCATAAAGCTCACACTACCCCACTGCAGTTCAGACCCTTAGCAATATTCTGTTACCATCACCCATTTAAAAGGTTCAGCAAAAGTCATTCTGATTCATACATTCCCAAAGAAAAATGACTGGGCAGCAGTGATATGAAACTGCTTTACTGCATAAAGATATCAGCAATAAACACACTGAAAGAATTGGCTACACAGACTTTTGTTTGCCAGAATAATTCCTTCACTCTGTTGACACACTCAGACTCTTCAGAACTTCTTGGTTTCCAGTTTTGCCTATGCAGAAATTCAGAGTTTCACCTCTCATAATTCTTTTTAAGCTTCTCTTTTATTCTTAGTTATCCAAAACAGATTTTTATTATCCTAACAAATCAAACTAATAAAGAGAAAAAGGAGAACATCTCTTTTTCTGAAAGAAAAGATGTTATCACCTCATTTTAGCCCTCAAACCTAGTACTCTCTAAAGGCCTCCTAAACACTTTGTGAGGCAGGGCCAGAAGCAAGGAGACACAGCTGAAAGAGGAGATGTGTCCCCAATGAGAGCACAAGATTTGGACAAGCTGTACTCAGACAGCTGCACTCCCTCCTTTCCTGTAGGTTGTCCAATCACCACCATAGACACCATTTTTTGCATGCATGCATATTTCCTTTGCAATAATTACATTAAGGAAAAAGCCCCTCTGAGAAGCCAATTTAGTATGGAGCCTGTGTTTTGACAATTACTCTACAGAGATGATTTCATACTTAGAGGAAGGCAGTGCACCTGTTTAGGTTTGACATGGGCTGAACCAATACATGGAGCACAGACCTTAAGGCAAGAGCAGAAATGTTTGCATCTTAGGAGAACAAGAAGAGAAAGATTGAAATGTTGGGGCTGAAGAGAAAAGGTGGAGAAAAATAAAGATGAGAGAAAAAGACTAGGACAGTTGAAAATCAAAAGGGAAAGCCGTTTTTTTACAACTTCTGTTCATGGACAACTCWTTGCTAGCAGACCCTCTGCTCTGCAAAGACCCAAGCTACTTTTGGCCTATACTGAGCTTTACTCCCAAGTAAGTTTTTGAGAATAGTGACACTATATTTATTGAAATTCCAATGTAGTRTCATTTTTCTTAGAAGATATGCCAGAAATGAGCTGTTATTTTTCTCTGAAGTTGGAGAGAATTATCAGTACACAAATGACCAAACCCTTAAGAAATGTTGCAAAGCTTTTAACTTGCAGTAGGAAGTTTCACAGTTTCTATGTAATTATTAGAAGAAGTATCCCCTTTTTTCTGGATAGATATATCTTTGACTGAAGTATCTAAGTATTTTGAGTTTTCAGGTATACTGCAAACAATCTCTAGAGGAAAAGAAGGGGAGGGTTTCTCTATTTTTTGTATTTCTGAGAATGCCTCTCTTAAGACAAGTTCCCAGTGGCCACTGTAAAAGCTGAATTTTACTCTCTGCATTCAATACTTGGCACAAGATCAACAGCAACATAAAAGAATAAGMCACTTTTAACTAGAGGGGAATGTGATTTTGTCAAACATCTGCCCCATCTCCAGTTCTGCTCTCCACTAGCATGGAAAAGGGAACAGAGCCCTTTCAGCTACCTAAGAGAATTCCTTCAAAGCACATGGGGTGGACAGAGAGCAAAGAGGACTCACAGAAGAGCAGAGGGTGTTTGGAGGGTCCCAGAAGCACATCTCAACATCAAACACTGTGACACTGCTCCCTCCCTCCCTCCCCTCCAGCCAGTCCCTCTCTGGGGCTTGGGTGCCCATCTCCTCAGCAGGGCTTGAAGATTTTGRCATTATATTGGTCTGCCAGATAAGTAAAGTATATAAGGTATATTATTTTATTTTCAGTACAAGAAGGCATTAACTTCCTGCCAAGGGAAGGGCTTTATGAAACGCTAATTTCTTTTTTTTCCTCCAAGAGATTTCAGGCATCATATAGGCAAAGCTCAGAGGAGCTGCATTGTTCTTTAGCCTCCTCTGATACTTTATAGTGAGAGTGAGATGGGAAGAATCAGYAGGTAGGGTTGTCCACAGGGAAAGGGTAAAGCTTAAGCACAGGTGGTTTCCCAAATATCTGTACAATCTTCATTTTAATGAACAATTTTCCACATCTTTGCATCGTCTGAAGCTCTCCCATCACTTCCAAATGAGACCCTTCCTACCCAGACTGGCATTTTTTTACCTTGATCTACTTGTAAATGTACTCAAATGCATGGGATCACGCAGAAGAAGAAGAATACCACATACTTATAATCTCTGTAGTAACTAAGAACAACACAACATAGGTGTTAAACTTCTTTCATATTTGTTTATTTTGAAGACCTGTTCATCTGAGCCATTGGACATTTTTATATCAAGCTTTTTAGTCCATTTTGTAGGACCMGGGACCAACATCAAATGGGTGTCAAGTGAAGGACATCTTATACCACTAATGGATATAATTACATTAAATGGCTCTTTTATGTCCTCCCTTTTTTATTAATTTAGCTTTCTGACTTTGACAGCATACCAGTAGACATAATGAGTYCTTTTGCATATTTTGATCATTTCAATTATCATGGCATCTCAAAACCTTCACTAACCTATTTTGATGCAAGTGATGAAACCTGTGGTAAAAAATGATCCATTGTAAAGACCTGATGTCATAAAATTGCTGATCCAAAACAGAAAAGTACAAGAACTGGCAGAGTAAGTCAGTGAAGAAGGGTTATCCTGTCCCACACAAAATAAGCTCAAGGAAAGACTATCTCTGTGTGGAAGCCAGGTTGCACACAATCTGTTAACATTCAGAAATAAAATCTGCATGATTTTCACCAGGCATCTTGTGGAGGCATGGCCASATTCCAAGAAATTCAAAGCACAGAGGAATTCCATGCCTTCATCTTAAGGTCAATGCAATACAAGTTTCAGCACATCCTTTTTAGCTAGATAAATGTAGCTGTTGGGGTGATGTAAATGGAAGTGCCCAGATTTCCCAGCACACACGTGCATGTGCACACATACACACTCATACACAGCACCTCTGACACTGTGCCTTTCCTCAATCAGGCCTTCCCTCCCTTCCTGAAATTTTCAGGACTTTCCTGGTTTGTAGAAGTTGCACCCMGTCCTAGAAAAGGGTTCCCAGGAAAGGCTCCTGTCCATTACCTACCACATTCAGTCAGGGCTGGCTGCCTACTGCAGTGTCTTCTAAGCATCCTYGCTTGTCCCTGCTGAAGTTGCAGACTCCCTCTATACTCCATCCTCAGCACATTATTGCTCTTCTCTAATCTCCACCATGGTCTTCAAATCTGAGAATCTTTTATTTACTCATCTAAATTTAGTCAGATATGTTTAGTTCTCATGACAACTCTTACCTGTAGCAGTACTTTTAATAATTATTTTTTTGATCTAGTMAAGACAAATTCTTGTGATTTAAGTCTCTGTGTTCATTGTGTTCCAATTAGGCAGAAATTATGTCAGGTTTTAAAAGAGGTAAGCAGCCCTCCTCCCTTTTTAGAGTGTGCACACAGTCATGTAGCCTCAATGAATCAGATTGGAGAATGATCCAGGTGAAAACCAAACCTCAAATCTGAGATCTGCAAGAGCAGAGACTCAATCCAATTATTCATRCTAAACCCTGTCTCATCAACTTTTGAAATAAAAATGAGTATTTCTTGAAAGTAGTTGAGTAAAGATCAATGAAGAATTTCAGATATGCTGGAAATTGCTCATTAAAGGCTACATTTACTATTTCCTAAGTTGAGACTTTCCAAATTTTCAAAAATCAACTTTTCACAATAATGACATGAAGACTATGAAAATTTTCCTACTGAAAGAAAAAGTAAATGTGTAGCCAACATTAGACATACAACACAAAATATCAGTTAAAAAAAGTTAAAAATAATATAATGACTCTTTCATCTTTTTGTGAAATAAAGCAAAATCCAAATAAGGAAAAGAATGTCTACAGACTAGATAGTAACTTCAATCATCAGGCTAATTTCTTGTCTGCATAAGTCCCTGAATTACAACAGAAATTAAATCCTAACACTAAACCATCTTACTATATTACCAAACAAATTTCCTCAGAACAAGCAGATCTGTGCAAACAGCTTGAAAAATCATAACTGCATACTGGCAGTGTGAACTGAAATACTTGCACTGATTTTCTTCTGGCTTTACACCAGGACCAGCACCTCCTAACTCACAGTTTAATGSTTTATCTATTGAAGCTTTCCAATCTAAGTGTTTCATGTCTTGAAAATGTCCAGATTTCTCCCATCTTCTTCTGATTACCTAAAATAACTGTGCAATTGCTGTGCAACTAATGCTCCAATTCATTCTTCCTCCAGGTCATTTGTACACCTAGTTCATAACAGGCTGGTAGTTCCTAATGCTCAGCTCTGGGGCAACTGGCTATTAACCTTCATTTCTTCTGAAAAATTGGTTATTTATTTTGACTTCATTGTCTATCTTTTAACCACTTTTAATCCATGGCAGGATCTAACCTCTGACCACTAAAGTTTCTTAATAGTCTCTTGTGAAGACCTTCAGCAGTCTTTTGTTCTCAATTTTATTATACTCATCCATTCTCCTTCACCCAYCGCTTCCTTCAGCATTTTCAGTGTGTTCCAGCAGGTTAAAAAAGCTTCCACTTAYTCTTCAAAAATAGCTGCTATCTTGTGCCATAGTCACCTTGGAGATTAAAAATTTGAATATCTTCTCAATTTATTTCCTAGTGCTGCATTCTTATTTACCAGGAGGTAATTTTTTAGCAAGAAGCTTATCATAATAAACACATGAGGGCTATCCTAATTCTACAAGGTACCTTCTTTGCAATTTAATGCAGACACACAAATGTACTTTTAGAAAGTGATGTGCTCATAACAACACAATGGGTATTACAGATATTACAATATTGAGTAATATTTTCACCTTCCTAATTAAACAGTAGATATTCACAATTAAAATTAAAAAAAAAAGAAACACACAAAGAAAACCAGTCTGTAGCATTAAATAAACTTACATAAATATTTTAAAGCTCTCTCTGTTTTTCACTAAAGCAATTTCCTCTGTCCTAAGTGTCTCTGTCACTGATACTTCAGGTGCCTCAGGAGTTYCTAGACATGCAGATTTCAGCTGGCCAGGTGATGGGCCATGCAAACATTTGTCATTGTGGTTAGACAAGCACAGGTCCCACAGAAGGAGCTCCTACACACCCTGCTCATGCAAACATGCTCTTGCCCATGCAGCAGGGAGGCAGAGGGACATGAGGGGACAGGCTGGAAATAAAAATTAACCAACCTGTGAGCTGATCTGTGTCCTTGTGTGGAAAGCACACTTGAAAGGAATTGGCAGAAAGCAGCCTAAATACACATTTGATTGTTGTGTTTTCCACATTTGCCATAGTGTGCATACCCACATCTTTCAAAAAGCTCTCCAAAACATGCTGGGTAATGGAGGTGTCATTTGGATTGATATAAACCCAAATGAGTATGTTCTGATTGCCAAAGGCACCTTATAATGGAAGAAATGTGGCATTGCAAACAAACTGTCACATCTTTGTTAYATTTAACAGTTGTGTTGTATTTGCTTTTCTTTACCTGGTCAGTAAGTAAAGAAAGGCATCCTTTCTTTGTAKGGAGAGAGAGTTAGAAGAGGATTATTGGTTAAGTGGCAGCTCAGGGAAGGGGAAGGAGGCAAGAATAGTGAAAATTGCTGCAAGGTCATAGACCAGCCAAAAAGGAGAATTGCTGAGTGAAGGAATATGTGCCACCCAGAGTTTTGTCCTGGGAGGTTTCTAAAGCTTGACATGATTGCAGTGAGAGCTTCTAGTGAGAAGAAATACAGGAGAAAATGGATATGGAAATATCTGAGATACAGAAGGATGTTTAAGTCTATTCTTTGTGAAWTAAAGCTTTTCATGAAAACACACTTCTTCAAACATAAGCCACTATCAAATTGTTCCCTTTTCTGCCTAACTCAAAGAGAATATTAGCTTTTTGACAGTAATCCTTGCACTGCAGCCCTAGCTGTGAGGTTAAGCAAGGATTTTGTCCCTGGGACAGTTATTCCCACAAGATGCTGTTGCTAGTGAAGGTGTTATTGGTTGTAATTGTGTGACTGCTCTGTGCTTTCTACAAAACCTGAGCATTAGTGCTGTATCACACAATTGCTTTCACTGAATTTAATGTTGATGTCTGGCAAAAATTCCAGAAATTCCACAAAAAGCTGGTGGTCTCTCCWGTGTCCACTCTGTGCAAGTATCCAAGTGCTGGGTGAAAGATGAATAAACAAGAGAAGATAAAAAGAAGAATAACAAAAAAGATGTAAATAAGAGAACAGGAGTAAAATCAGTGTCTGAAGGGACCCATGCAGTTCTGCTGCCAGGTGCAAGGAGCAAGT
This sequence comes from Alauda arvensis, assembly GCA_902810485.1. Classification (NCBI taxonomy): domain Eukaryota; kingdom Metazoa; phylum Chordata; class Aves; order Passeriformes; family Alaudidae; genus Alauda; species Alauda arvensis. The sequence continues at coordinate 4,379,106 of CADDXX010000007.1, read as the reverse complement.
AAACTGGCCTTTCATGAAACAGTGAGCCCAGGGGAAACAGAGGCCTGAGTGAGWCACCTGCTTTTCCACATGCAAATACAGTTGGTGAGTGTGCTGGGGAACAGGTGTTCCAAACAGATACCCATAAAAACAGAGCACACCAACCAGGGCTCCCCTCAGGTAACACACAGGATGTCATTGAAACCAGAAGGACACTCAGAAGACACGAAAGAAATCTGCAGTAAAGCTTGAAACTGCAGCTGCTTGTCTCAGGCTGGTTTCAAAATAACCACAGAGCCCATCCTCCCACAGGAGCCCACCCCACATCAGTGCCTCCCTGGGGGGGGCTGGAGGTCAGCACCAGAGTGTCTGGGATCAGGGAAGGGCCTGACTTTGGTCAGTGCAGCCAGGTAGCACCACAGCAAGCTTAGGAAGACACAGGGGTTGTATGAGGAGGTGGTGCCCCAGCAGCCTGGGGAGGAACAGAACTCAGGGACACATTTGCCAGAGAATGGCCACAGAGCGTGAGTGATGTTAAAACCTTGGTCAGGCTTCTGCAGCCTCTTTTTCCCTCTCAATTATCTCTTCCACTTTTCCTTCTGTGCTCTATGTTGTCCTTTCTTTGACTAGAGCAGCTCTGGACAAGGACATGCCACAGCACACTTCTACCTTCTCCCTCCTTGGTCATTCCTCCAGAGCCCATGGGACTCTCTGTAAGATCATCAACATAAAGGCAAGGAACCTGACAGAGCACCAGCCCCAACAAGCAGCAAGATGCTCTGCCAGAGCCGTGCCAGGGGGAGTTCCCCACCACTTGCACAAAACTCCTTAAAATACTGTTTTCAATKCACAGACATGCAGCCTGATTTTTTCTGGTTTGAGTGGCCTTTCTTGGGAATGTTTTATCTCATTGTCTTAATACACCACATGCTTCTGAAGAGAGCATTTTGTTCTGATTTTCTATATTCACAGATGGGTTAGCCTCTGTGTATATAAATGCACATAAAAGTTTATCTGTATTTATATGTGAGCAATTACTGATCTAAAGGAAACAGGCAATCAGAGGTTACTCTGAGATCAGAGCAACTTGGTCAAATGGAAGATGTCTCTGTCCATGGAAGGGGATTGGGAACTGGGTGATTTTAAGGTCCTTTCCAACCCAAATTATTCTATGATGTGTTTAAATAATGTCATCTAGCCAATGCTAGAACAGTACAAAAATACCTGGAGGRAGATGGTTCCCAGTGGAGGAATATGGGGCAGAGCATCTGTCTAYTGTCACACGTCCTCCTGTGACTAGACAAGCTTATAACGAAGATTTGCTTTATTAACAGTGTCTGGTACAGGACAAGCTTGTAATGCCATTAGCACCCTAAAAGCAATAAGGAAAAATAAGAAACATCTGGGAGRGRAAATTCCTACACGAAGTAACAGATGTGATTCCAAAAGGCTTCTCTGAAAAGCATTTTAAGTTTTAATTATTTAGAGTTTCTCACTGTGCAGACGCAAAACTCGCACAGATTTCTGAACCATAAATAGCAGATTGAGATTGCATTTGAAGAAATTTAATGCCAGTGGAAGAGTGGACCCTTTTCTATAGAATTAAGCCATACAAAATATCATTTGTTGGAGGTATACTGAAGAGATCTAATTTAAATAATGTACAAAAAGCATGGCAAAATGCTAGATTTGAACAAAGAGTARATTTCAATTCATTCCCACAAATGCAATGATGAAATTCCCAATTCTTACTATATTGCAAATGAAATGGGACAAAGTGATGATGATTACAGAGGGGAAAAACCCACCTTCTGACAGGGATCTGGAGTACATAACTGAAAAGATGCTTTTATCTTGTTTTCAACCCCTAATTTCATACTCATCAATTAACAGATTTACTCTGTGCTTCATATGATATCATGCATTATTCAAGCAACTCCTTAAAATTTKAAAAAAGCACAAGGAACAAAAGGAGAATATCATAATACACAGAATTTTAAATGCTGTTAAACCAAAGGTATGGTTTAAAGAAAATATGTTCTAAGGATACCAACATAAACAAGCTGGTTTCCTCACAGCATGAAGCCTGGTTTTGTCTGCCTTGTTTACCAGGGTTTTTTAGTGCCAGGAGCCCTTTGTATAAAGCTGCAAGYAAACGAATCATTACAGAAAGGAAAACACAATTCTTACTCATTAGGCTCACAATTCTTATTCATTAGTGTATTTGTTCACCTTGATTAAGCAGTAAAAAGGAAGAGGGTAGGGGATTTTAAGAGAGGTACACAGGCTTTTGAAGTGCAGCAACTCTCAGCAATTCTCAAAAAGGCTGCAAGGAGTTAAGAAGGAATGAGTGATGTCTGTGTGCAGCTCCACACTTTMGTCAATCCAGGTTACACGCTTTCTCAGCAGGCAAAATTCTATATTCTGAAAAGATATAAAGCATGGAAATGTCGGCTGCCACAGAACCCTAAGCACTGAATGCAGGTAAATTATAATAGCTCCCAGTCTCCTTTCCTGGAAACATGCTGTATAATTAAGAGTTTTCCACTYGAGTGAAAACTATTGTTCCATTCTTTTATTGGCATTTAATTTGCCCTAAATGCTCTTGTTTACCTGGTTACATTTTTCCTTATGGTTACGTCAAGTTTTCTATTGGCATGGTTTTGTTAAGACAAACAGAAAAAGAAAACAAAACAAACCAAACCACAACCACACCAAAATGTGAGCTTTGCTCAGTCACAAGATGGTTTTCATCTGGAGAACATGCTCACACCTGGCAATAGTGGTAAGCAACAGACAGCAGATTTTATGGTAAACTGAGCTCACAGAGAGTTCCTGAGATTTACAGACCCCACTGCAATTAAACTGTACTTAAGCTCCTGATCCCAAGGCAGACTTTTACAGCCATCAAAATTTGGYACCACAGTTGTGACTATTGCCTATCACAAGAGAATTTCACAAGACTCTATGAGTTATTAGAAATAAGTAACCCAAGGTGTGAAAGCTCAGCTCCAAAGGCCTTTTCTCTGCCTCACAAGCCTGAGAATTTAATAATACAGGATTTAATAAACACATGTGGTGTTGTCTTTTTAGAGCCAAACTTTATCCTACATCAAGAGTTGAAGCAGGCTGCTTCATAAAATTACAAAACAGAAATCTTTGTCCGTGGAAGAGGCAGCAKGATAAGCAAACACACCTACATTTGGAGTGTTTTCTCACATAAAATTTTTTATCAGTTTGCATTGTGCTGACTGGATATGTAGATGATATGTGGATTAGGCAGCAGACAGATCATCTGTCTAAATGCCATCGTGGAACAGCTGCCCTCTTCTTTTCTATCCTGTTAATGCTAATCTTCCAGATCTCAAGCAGGCAGTGGTATTATTCCTAGAAAGACARTAATCAGAGCAATGGACCCAAAAATACACTGTGCAAAAAGACATGTCACATTAGAGGAGCACTTTGTTTTCATCTGAATATTCAAAGTGTTGGATGCAGCACATTTAGAACAAAATCCCTGGACTGAAACCTTGAGAGTTTCACAAATCACATTTCCTTTGCAAGCCAACACAGCATTTTTTTTTCTAATTGCCAAGCTGCTGATTTTAATGTAGAGTGGACCTGTCAATAGTTTGGGATTAATGTTGTGGAGATGCTGTAAGTACCTAACAGGAAATAGCATTCCTTCTGAAAAAAATCTTCTCTACTACTTGTACTTGCACTTTTTGGTTCTAATCAGAAATCCCTAGCCCAGGATTGTTTCTAAGTACGTGAGGACATGTTATGCATTTACCTATGGCTTATACATTATTATAATTACTGTCACTGTCTGGAACTGAATCATGTGCATCAGGGATTTTTTTCCTTCTCTTCTCTACAGCCAAATTTGCTGAACTACTTGGACTTTGTGTGAAACATTCAAATGCTGGTTATTGTTGGTACCCAGCCCTGAGCTCTGAGCCACTGCATCTCTGGAGTGTGTCTGCATCTATTTTCTGTTTGTACCTTACTGTGTCTACTCTGATGAGTTTTTGGGGAGACCCATGAAGTTCCTTACATGATTTACAAGACATAAGGATAGAAAGGTGTTATGAGGAGAGAGTTATGTGACATGGAATTGTCTAATGTTAAAATCTGGACACTTGTTACTAAAAACTAAAAGCTCATTCCTGGAAAATGTCTTTGGTCCCCTCTGCTTGAGGGTCTCCTGTGGGGTGTCCAGTACCACTCTCCTGCAGCAAAAACCAGTGCATGGAACATGATTTTCCTAAAAAGTAATCAAGTCTCATCCCCATTTACCTGGAATAAGCAGGTTTTGATGACTACATTAAAACAGTGATTTGACTTGTCTGTGATGTTTCCAGGCTTGGGTGCTGTACCCAGGCAGTGGGACCATCAGGGCCAGCCCTGTCACATGCCAAGGAGATGTCACAGGCTGGTGCCCCAGGTGTGCAATGGGGAGGGAGTCCAGCACCTCTTCCTTGTGCTGGATAATATCTACTCTCACCTGAGCTCACGTTTGACCATGACACACTGTGTGGGCACCAAAAGCAGCACGCAGGGAGTCATTACAATCATTTTCTCTGCAGAGACACCTGTGTGCAAACCAGGCTCGATTCTGCGAACAGATGAAGTTTAGCAGCAGGGACAGGTGAAGGCATTGAGGAGTAGGATACCTTTTACCTGCATAAAGAGTAAATTGAAAAAGCACTGTGTGGTGACCAAGTTCAACAGCAAATATGACCCCMAGGGATGTAGCACTGATGTTTGCTTCCTGTGGACCTTAAACATGCTCCAGTACAAAATTAATATGTTCTTGCTTYGGACAGGTGCTGAGCTGACCCCACTGACAGCCACCTGGAGTGGCTTGAATGATTTTTCCAGGAATTTAACTTTTTAATCTTCAYGACAGGAACTGGGAAAAGTCAGTCAAGAAAATGACTTCAGAATATTCTAGTGTCTGTTAAGACATTTTCTCAATGTACTGGCATTTTCTTCTGCCCTGGAGAAGAAATGGGTGACATTTCTCAGGGTTATACGATGCTCCATGCACTGCAGCTGAACTGCCAGCTGAGTCCCCAAGACAGGGCTGTAATTGGCTCAGTGCATCTCAGGTTCCCTTTGACTCCCCTTTGTGAACACAAAGGCTGGGATGCAGCCAAGGCAAGAAAATGTACAGCAAAACACAGCTGACATGAATGGCAAAATAAACAAAAGCAGACGTGCCTCTTCACATGTTTCTGTGAGGGAGGTGGGAGCAAAGTRTGTTTCAACAAGAACAGAAGAAAAAACTGATATTGTGAACACAGGAGGCTTTGCAGACAAAGAAGGGTGGTGTCAGTGATCATCAGTGAAGCAGTGTTTGCAGATCTCAAGATAACAACAGTGAGGAGAGGCTGTTGTGGGTACTAAACCCACACAACAGAGCAAACAAATGACAAAAGCATGATATCCATTTTCAAGGCCTCCCGTGAAATACTCTCAGCACTTGGGCTGGCAAACSCAGAGCCCTTCACAAATCTATTAGATGGATCCAAGTTCTCTACTACCCTGCCACATACTGCATATTTTCATGTTGTATTTCCCCTGAGAAACTGTTTTCCTCCCCCCAGGATATGGAATGCTTAGATATCCTTCCTGACTTTCCCCTCTCCCCCTATCCCATTGGCCAGGGGCCAAAAATCCCCTCCTCAAGATAAGCCCCTATAAGACCCTGCATTTCTGTGTTCATTCTCTTTCCCACATGGACCACCACGAATAAAACCTTCAGACATCTCTAGGGGAGAGCATCCTTCTGGTAAATCCCGGTCCTACCTCTGGGATATTTCCCCCCAAGCCTCSTAGGGATATGAGCTGGCCTAGAGTTCCTAGAGTCTTGGGGGCTGCAGGGAGGAATAATCTCATTTTTAGATGCAGCAGGTTTTTTACCAGACCAAAGGGAAGCAATGTAAGAAATTAAACGTTATTTAGATTTGGATGACACTGAAGTGCAGATGATGGCACACTTGAAATTCAAGATGCCTCAAAGTTCTAGATATGCCTGGCTTCTGGGTTGCTGTAAAGCTGGGGTTGCTAAAATGTCAAGACTACTGAGGAGCACTGGTCTCTCTAGTTATTGACACACAGGGTTTTCACTGAATGTGATAGGGGTAATAAGTAGAATGATAATGGAAATTTTTGATCCAACCCAAGACAGGTTGCACCGACCTAGGAATTTTACCTAACAATTTCACATATCATCCTCACCTGCCAAGAAACCAAAACCCTTCCTGCCTAAAGACAGACCTTGGGTGACAAAACTTGATAAGTAAGGTGACTTTCCAAGGTTATTTCTGTGTCAGAACCGAAGTTCCTGACTTCAGTTATATCGCACATCTAAATCTCCTTTGGGTTAAGTCTCTCAGTATTGCCAGAAGCAAGAGTACATTAGATAAATCAGATATTCAGAAGGAAGATAATTACATCAACAAGATAAAAGGTTTTGCAATACCTGGACTTAAATGATGATAACAATTTAAAAAATAATGTTTTTTAGATAGCATGTTTATATCTCTCAGAATTAACTGAGGAAGACAATATAGTCACATTTTATATCAAGCTATACATTCCTTGGGAGTAAATTTTCCCTTCCACAGGGAATTAGGCTAAGGCTGAGGGGGACTGTCCTTTTATTGTAAGAGTTTTTATATGAATACCATGTCTTTTTTCATTTGCACATCACAGTCAAATACTTGGTCACAACAGGGATGCCAAGGAACTACCACTAAATGAGAGAATAAATGTTCTCTTTTCTGTGTTCCTAAATATAATTCTTTTTGGCTCATAAGCAGAATTATGCACACATATTTTGGTATTAACCATGTCTGAAACTGCTAACTTGTTTTACTGAGGTTATAGTGGGTCATCAGGGATGCAAAGATGACTCCATAAGTCAATCATTATAATATTAATAGCACTACTGTTCACTCACATCATGAGGAGCCCTAGATCATGGTGATTATTTATTACAGATGTTTCCACTTGAGTTGTAACCAAGACAAGAGAGACTCCCTTTTTCAGTGTTACCTATCTAAAATTAAATAGTATTTTAGTATTGTGACACRGAAACAACATGCAAATGAAGAGTTATACACAAAAATGTCTATTTATATACATTCAGAACCTACTTAGGTTCTTCAAGGAAGAGGAAAAATGGTTTTGCAACTTGTTTTCCAGTGTTATTCYGGAAAGCTCAGTTTTTTCATAAAAGGCCATTTTATTTCTTTGTTTGGTTATTCCTTACRTTCCTTTAATGTCAAATGGCAGTTTTCCTTACTAATGGCACTGTAGTCCAAAAGASCAGGAACAGCAGTAAGCATATTAAATATTAAAAAGGGCCTCTGAGGTAAAACAGCGAGAGATGCTTGACTATGCTATCAATGATTTTGGAGTTGTTTGGGGTTTTTTTTGTTATTTTCCCTTATGCTAATTTATTTTTAGAGCACCTGCAATATTCAAACCATGGAGAAAAGATTTTCAGGCTAGGGGGCATATATTTCATGAGAAAAAACTAGAAACTGAATGAAGAAAGGAAAGAAAACAAGAACAAAAAAAGAAGAATTATGGTTTAAGCCTTTTTGGGTAGTTGTTGCAACTAAACAAGCAACACAGTTGATCACTAATGAGAATTCAGTTATTGTGTAGTTGCTTAACTCACAAGGCTGAAATACTCAACACAGTCAAAGAACTGAAATRCAATCAGAATAAGATGTGACAGCCTGCACATTCTTATGATTTAAGGACAAAACAATTTTGCATCTACAGTGTKGAGATTTATGATGCAAATATTTATGCTTTGGTTTTACCCCTGGAAAAATGRAGTCCCATGTATCCTAATACTGAAGTCTGAACAGCAGTCTATAAACTCACAGAATTTATTCATAACAGATAATGTTTGTGGTATCAACTTAATTCCAAAACTTACTTTAAAAAAGAATTAGTTCACTAACTGGAAACATATACACATATAATATATATTACAGTGCAGAAACTTATTATTTATGAGTCTGAACACAAAAGATTGCACCTGGTGACAAAAATTTTGTTTAGCTAGTAAAAGAGCAAATTGCTGTTGAATCATTGACGCAAAAGCAACCAGGGAAGCACAAATGATTTGTTTAACATAATTCTAACTTACCAGTGAGCTAAACTGCAGTAYTTTTTATAATATAGTCCAAATAAATGGCTTGTGTTGGTGCTCAATAGGTGACTACTAGCTAAAAAACCCATCTTGAAGTTTACAACGTAGCAAGAAGATGACAAGATGYTTGCATGCATAAAGGTGAAATATGCCAAGATTTATTAAAAATGTAGATATAATGGATGCATATGTCCTATTCTTTATGCTYCTAGATAAAAATGAKTTATCTGATCATGGCAATGTTTACTGTTTCTTTTAGTGAAGGCATAAATCTTTGCACCTCCATTAATATATTCACACTTTTTTCTCTTTCTACTTACAGTKTAGGTAATGTTTCCCAGAAGCTGTAMTCTAATATTTAATTATTTACTTTGATTCAGAAATTGCAAAATGTCTAAATTACAACCCACTATTCTATACGTAATTAAAAAATTTTAATTGAATAGTCCTTTTATACATACTTAGTATATTAATAGTTAATGTTACCATTCCTTGGGGATGATGAAAATTTTCCCCCTGCCATGGGCAGGGACACCTCCCACCAGCCCAGGTTGCTCACAGGCCCACCCATCCTGGCCCCAAACAMTTCCAGGGATGGGGCAGCCAGGTTTTATCTGGWCAACCTGTTCCAGTGCCTCACCACCCTCACAGGAAAGAATTTCTTGGCAATATCTAATCAAAACCTATTCCCTTTCAGCTTGAAGCCATTGCCTTGTCCTGTCTGTACATACCCCCATGAGAAGTACCTCTCCTGCTCCCTTATAAGCAAGTCCTCTTTAGGGAATATGAACTCATGCTATTAACAGCAACTTTGGATATTTAGATTATGTATGACCACAGTCCATAAAGCTGTTTGATTTTGTTACCATGAGAAGAGAAAACAAGGGAAAGTAGATCAGTGCACAGTATCATGTATTCATTCCCATTCTCTGCATTTTGCTCCATGTAATTTTTTTTCTCCTTTGAGTGACTTCTTATCTGCTCTTTAGGCTTGATGAATTATGCACTCTGAAAAAATAAAGAAATAAACTTGGTGGACCAGACTCCATGCAGATAAGATAATAACATAACCTCAGTTCTACCTTTGAGTGACATCACAAAAAGAAAAATAACAGGAAAAACAAATCTGCTAATTCAAATTAATACAAATTGGAGCAAAACCTCAAGTAGATTGATTTTAATGGAGTTTTTTTTCCTATTACACTGGCACACATTAAGATTGTCTGAATGCCTTAACTGTACATTTCCATACCTTTCATGTCTTCTACATTTAACTCTGACCACAGAATTTGTGCAATTTGTTTAGGGGACAGTGGCATTAACATTTTTTTTCTCACCTTAAATTGTATTTTTAAGTGATTACTTCACTTTTACTCAATTATTTTTACAGTATGGAAGATATATATTTGTGTGCATGTGTTTGTTTCTGGAAGTGTATGGAAGGATGAAGAATTTATTTTTAAATGCCTTGTAAATAACTGTGCTAGTCTAGCCTAGTGCCTAATTTATAATTTTTAGTGCATTTGAAACATTTAAGCATGCTAAAAATAAATTTAAGTATCCATTTATAAACTATTTCAAGATCACAGTTTTGTAGCTGAGAACAGAATAGTATGATAATCTGAACAAAAGAAATGTTGAGACAAAATGTSTGTAACATACCCACTGAGGATACATTGAGTTTCCAGAAGGTTTTARGCACACTGTGCACTTCCTGAGAGGCAACACAGGATAAATCTGTGACCTTTCCACTTATCTGTTGCTTTCCTCTTCCAAAAATGTACTGATCTTTGGAAAATAATTAATCTTAATGTATCAGAGTATGGGGAACTTCACTTTTTTTCCTCTAAGAAGGAAAAAATTCAAGGTTACTAAATGGAGTTACAGGCATAGAAACTGTTCTTTCCACAGGAAAAAAAGGACAAAAGAAAGCAATGGGTCAGGATGTCAGCTGATGCAATTTCAGGTGATTCCAATGAAATGGCTGACAGAGACATCAGTTCTAAGGTGAAAAAACCTTTYAGACCATCCTAATCTGTCTTCCTGCATAATGCAGGCCATAAAATTCCATATAGCAWCTCTTGCTGAGCTGATAGATCTCTTGATTCACTTGATTTGTCTCTCTACTTTTTGGAAGATTAGTAGATATTCTCCCTAGGAGGCAGAACATCATGAGACAGCTGCAATATTTGATGCAGTATTTGATTTGCAAAAAACATTTACAATTTTGGTCTGTTGTGAGTGCAAGTATCAAGAGCCCACACTGACAGCTCAAGGATTGGTTCACTGCCTAAGTGAGAAGGACAGTGYTTCAAAGAAAATGAAAACCTTTCTGGAATCCCAAGCTGACAGTGACAAATGTCTAGATGACAAGGTCAGATGGCAGGTATCTTTGTTATGGAAAACAAAGGTCACACATGGTATGACGTTCTGATTTTTAAGAGAATTTTAACTGATACCTCACCATAAGACATCAGAATAAAAAAATGAAGAAGCCTAGTCATATATAGAAATAGAAAGTTCACTGTACATGTGACTAGACACTAGACATGGGCACAAAAGCAGAATGAAGAGAGAAGACTTATTTCTTGAGATATCAGATGACCCTCCATAAGACAATTCTTTTTCCAGGGGTTTGGTTTTTCTAAGCTTAAGATCAGCCTCTTTCATTTTCTCTGCACATTAAAATTCACAGTAAGGAATTGGTCTCAGATAAATGTGTKCTTGGTGTATAAATAGACATAATAAATGTGGCTGGCTAAAAAATGGATTATTTGTATTGGTGAAAGTCAAAAGTCATCSATTCACTCCAGCAAAGTGACAGTCAGAGGAAAGAGAGGTTTATTTGCAAGTGAGAAACCTGCTTATTCAAATTGTTTCAGTCATGGTCACTTGGTGAAATTATTCTAAAGAATACTAAAACTGAAGGATTTATAGGAATTTTAAGAAAAGTAGACTTTGATTTTTTCATTATGATAACCTGGAAATAATGCTACAATGGGCTTGAAGGGCAATCTGGACAGAAGAAGCCAGTGGCAATAATGGATGACCTAGATTTAACAGGAGCTGGGAATCTCTGGATAGTCCATTTGGGACCAAAACCTGTGAGGCAGCTGCAACAAGMAGAGTTGCCAAACGTCCTGACAAGCAAAGGGACAATTCTGACTTTTTGTAAAATGCCCCTGCATCCCAGTAGAAGAGYACAGGTTCCCATTTTTGCTGTAAGTCAACAATCACACAGCTAGAGATTTAACACAGCACACTGAAACCAAGCCACTGTATTACTGAGGGAACACATGGGAACCTGTCCAACTCTCCACAGGGACACTGTGACACTGTGACACTGTGACACTGTGACACTGTGGCCCCCAGTGTATTTGAAACTGAATCTACATTTCCCAGCACTTAGCAGAATGCCCTGACCATGAAGTTATTGGGCTGGGGCAATGGTATTGCTACCCAGCAGTGCAGACTGGCAGACACTTCTGCCTAATGCAAACTTCTCCCAGAAATGATGAATTCTGAGTTGTGTTCACAGAGGGAATGCAGAGAGAYTTCTATTCTGTCTGATTTATTTTATGTTCGAAGTTATTTTCCAGTTCCTATGAATAATTCTTGGCTAGGAGCTCTTCCATAAGTAACATATTGCAAGGCCTGAAATAGAAGTGAGACAGATTCTCCCATGTAAAGTCAGCTTTTGTCCATGATCCACAGGTAACATGGAACTGTGCTGWTTTAGGTTAGCTTGGAATTTATCCTGACACATTTTGATAAGCCATGAAAAGTCAAATATCTAATTGAAATGCCCCATTGAATAAGCAGACACTTTGGAATGAGACCTTGGATGTAAAGCATTATCTGGTTGTTCATTTGTCTGCAATATCCARACATGTTTATTTAGATCTGATGGTAAGTAAGCCTGAAAGGGGTACACAGATAGATTTGTGATTTCATTTAAAATACTGGTATATCTAATCACTGAATTTTCTGCTTTCAAATTAAATCAGACAGTATTAAGGAGGATTTGGAAAACAGGTAAAATTCCTATGTGCAAGATTATTTAAAACACAAGGCAGAGGAAGGAACTGTTGGATAATTAGATTTTCCTTTATTTCAGTAGTGCTGGGCAATAACTCATTCCTATAATGGAGGACATAAAGAGTTCTATAGCCATCATCCTGGGAAGGCAGGAGCTTTGAGAAACAAACAGCAGCAAGTGTCCTTGGGGCAGCCACAGCCTGCTGCCATGTGTCACAATCTTCTGCCTCACTTTGCATGCAGTGGGGATGTGCTGCTGTGTGCCCACAGTTAATTACATGCCCACTGCAAAGGACTACTAAGTCACTGTAATTACATGGCTGCTTTATATGCTCTCCTTATAGCTGYGTTTAGATTGTAATGCTGCTTGCARGAGGGTRACAGGAACAGCTGGATTGTGGTGGTCAGATCTCCCCTACTTGCACCTRTGCCAAGGGTGTGATAGTGAAATGTTACCTGCTCCAGGAAATGCAGCAAGCCCATGTRCTCTGCCTGGCTGGCTTAGGTCAGGTATCACAGTGAAATGGAGAAGGTTTCAYCCCAAATTCACAGTCTTGGACAAAATCCCATTCTGACATGGTGAGACTGGCCTGGCAGCTGCTGTCCCTGGGTTCACATCAGTCAGCAGGGCTGCTGTTCAGCCTTCCTGCTGCTCCCACTCACAGAGCAGTGCCTGGGGCATGGGCTGATGGGGGCTGCTGCTGTGTCACTGCCAGCACTGCCAGTGGGGACATTCACTGCAGCTGAAGCACAAGGGAGAGGTCTGAGCATTGCTTTAATCTCTCTTAAACRCAGCTGTCCTTACATAGCCCAGAGGAAGGAAGACTTGACAGCACAGACACTTGAGATGGTCCTGTAAACAGGGGGAAGTAATACACAGCAAAGAACAACATGTTATGACATGTTGTTCTTTTTCATTCTTGCAAAGCCAATGGATTTGTGGCATCTCTCCTCCTCCCACTCCCTTGCTCTCCTGCACTACAGCTGTCTGAGCACTGGGTTGGGTCTTTTCATCAGGTCTGAGTCCAGTGGCTGCTCTCCATTGGTGCCTCTTGTACCAGCAGTTGTGGGGTAGTTGCTTCTGGGGGCTGGTCCTGGTCTTTTCACAATTAATTTCCTAATGGACATGGTCATGTCTGCACTCATTTTTTACACTTTCATGGTTTTTTCAGCAATAGTGCCTGGTGTGGTGGGAGAGATAAACATGAAAAAATTCATTTGTTGGTAACTGCCTCTTAAAAAGAACTTCAACAGGAGTAAAACACACATACCYAACCTGTTGTTTTGTGAAAGGCAATCTGTCAGGTCTTTAAGTGGCCATCTGATGGCAGGAGGCAGAGGGATGACATTTAATACTGTCATCCCACAGACCTAAGGCATGTSAAAGTTTTAACAGAATTTTCTTTAATGACTTCAAGAGTGTTTACTCTTTCCTTATCAGTCCATCAGAGCTAAGGGCCCACTTACTATTCTAGAATATTACATATTCTAGRAGTGCTTCTGCATTAAAGCTTTGGATTGCTACCTCTCAGCTTTTCTAAGCAGGTACAGGATAGAAGCATAGCACATAGTTTATAAGGCTATAACTCTGAATTTAARCTTCCATTGCATTCATGTGGTTTCTTTCTTTTTACTGAACTGATGTACTAGGAGTGGGTCAGCCTATTGCAGTGAAAACCAATCCTCATAACTGATACATATTACAGACTTTTCTGGGAAAGTGTTAACAAATGGCCTCATTGCATCTAAAAGAATATATCTCATACATATTCCTTGTTCTCATAAGAACAGGCATTCTGTATTGCCTACAAAGTCTAGTCTAGGACAAACTAAATTAATCTAAAAAAAAACCCTTCACATTTATTCTTAGTTCACTGATTTAAGAACATGACACTGCATATTGGAAATCTGTCTTTGCTTCTTTGAAAAAAGAAATTCTCCCAGCACCACTCTGAAACATCCTGTACAGAAAACTATTTTCTCACTGGATAATGACTCTTATCACTTAAAAATCAGGTCTTGAGTTTTAGACTTAAGTGCCTCCCTTCAGACAGCAAAATAAARGTTTCTTGGTTTTTAGAGATGCTCACCAACAATAAATACACCCACGGATTCAATGAACCATTATGGCACTTAACAACTCTGAAGAAATAAAGCCTACCTCAATTTGGGCAGATAATGTTGCTCTAGGCGTCCACAGAATAAAAAATTTATGTTAGCTTTAAAAAGTCTGTAAAAAAAAGCCAGGGTAACAGTTTTGGCCAATCCCCTTGATCCACATTTCCAGTGAGCATTTAACAGGGTCTGAGAGTTAAYCACTATTAGGAAGAAGGAGACCTAGGGGAGCAGTACAACACTGGTGAGGTGATAAACTGCTGGCAGTATAATCAGGCTGTTACAGCACAAAATTGAGAATGTGGAAATGCAAGTCCTAATCCTGACTTGATGTGTGGCTTTGGCAAAGTAATTTCAGTCCCTCCTTTCAGTTTACTAGCTCATAAACAGTTATTCTGTAAGTTATTCTGAGGATGTTGTGATAYCTAATTAATTTTAGTCAAGCAAGCATTTTGAAAACTGACCATACTAAGCACAATTTTCTACTATTTTYTACTATTACTAGCAGAAGTAAAAGAKAAATCAATTACTGATGAGCATCCCTTGGGACACACAGGAGGAACACCTGCATTATTTTGCAGGCATCTGGTACATGTCTTTATGCACCAAGCTTTCAAATATATTCAGGCTCTTGCCACATCCAGTTTCAGCTGGAATTCACCAACTGGCACCTTTGTGATCCAGCTGTCTTCTTTGAAATCACACAGCCATGGAATATGCTGAGCTGGAAGGCTCCCATCAGGATCATCAAGTCCAACTCATGGTCCTGGCACAGGACACAGCCAAGACTCATACCACATGTCAGAGAGCTTTGTCCAAATGCTTCTTGAACTGTCAGGTTTGCTGCTGGGAYCACTTTCTTGGGGAGCCCTTTCCACAAAGCTGCTCTCCAACCTCTCAYTCCCTGGTGAGTACACACTAYCAGAGTTGCCCTGTCCCAAGGGAACAATCTGGCACTTGCCCTGGTTAAAATTCATACAGTTCATGGCTGCTCATCTCTCKAATTTTTTTAGGTCTCACTGCAGGTCCTCTCTGGGAATCAACAGTTCTTCCAATTTAGTATCATCACCAAACTTAGTGTTTCTTCCAGGCTGTTTATGAGGAAGCACAGGGCCAAGGATGGAGCCCTGTGAAACCCCACTGGTTACAGGTCCCCAGTCTGATGTCACCCCATTCAACACAACCCTTTGTACCCCACCCATGAGCCAGCTGCTCACTCATCTCAGGATGTGCTTATCCAGCCACGTGCTGGACATTTCATCCAGAGGATCCTGCGAGGGACAGTATGGAAAGCATYACAGAAATCAAAAAAGGATAGATCAGCTGGCTTCCCTTGATCAGTTAGATGGGCTATCTTGTCATAAAAGGAAATTTGGTTCAACAAGTAGGACTTTCCCYTCATGAGGCCATGCTGGATGAGACCAGTGATGGCATTTGTCCTTTGGGTGCTTTTCAATACCTCCCAGAACAATCATCTTTTCCATAATTTTACCAATCACTGAAGTGAGACTGACAAGCCTGTACTTTCTGGGGTTAACCYTTTTACTCTTCTTGAAAATAGAGACAATGTTCACTAGTTCCCAGTCAGCTTGAACCTCTCAGGTTTCCATAAATCATTCAAAAATCCTCGTGAGAGGCTTTGCATTGACATCAGTCCGCCCTTTGAGGATTCTTGGATGAACCCCATCAGGCCTCATAGATGTGTAGGGATCCAGTTGGAGCAAGAAATCTCACACAAATTCAGGATTGACTGGAAGTTGACCAATCTCACAGTCATAGTCCTCAAACTCAGGGCTCTGTAATCCCCTTGGTTCATCACCCATGTTGAAGACAAGAGGCAAAGAATGCATTAAACATCTCTGCCTTGTCCATGTTCCTGTTTGTGAGGTGACCATCMTCATCTTGTAACAGCCCAGTGTTATTTCTGCACTGTCTTTTGCCAATAGTGTATATGAAAAAATTCCCACAAATTTCTGGCACCTTCATCTCCAGCTGAGCTTCAGCCACATGATTTTTATTATTCCAGTGGCAAGCAGCATCTCTGTACTCTTCCCACRTCACCCAWCCTTGCTTCCACTGGGCATACACCTTCCTTTTTGCCTTATTCCAAAGGCAAAAGTCAATATGTAACACATAACAAGCCTGTTACCAGTTATATGCAAAATTATTTTACAGTTACCATTGTAAATTAAATGTTAGATTTAGATACCTGGGCTTTAGAATCAGTGCTGAGAAAAAGGAGACATTATCACTTATTATTCTTTCAGCATCTCTGTTTGAAGGTTTGCATTTTGGAGACAATCAGGGCAATACAAAGGTCATCAGCTTCATTAAAATTAAAGCTGGGTTTCTGTAAGATGAACAAGAAAACTGCTCAAACTGAATTTTCTCAATTTGTAGAATACAGATTTTTAGGCATTTTCTACTCAGATATGGTCTTCACAATTTTTTATGTAACTGTTCTGTATTCATTGTCATATCCTTATTATTATGTTTTTGCCTAATCTGCCCATTAAATTATRTATCCTGCTCAAGATCTTCAGGTCTTGTGTTTCCAAAACCACATAACAGTATTTTTGTTTTGTGAATCAATTTCACTGGAATAATTTCTGTTCTAGGGATCATTATGGTGACATAAAAGTCTTCAAGCAATTTATGAACTTGAAATATGGGAAATAAATTGTCAGTCTCATATGTGAGGCACAAGCTTGTATAAATGGCCACCATATTCTTTGGGGTGGAGGTGCTGAATATAAAAKTGTGTTATTTGGCTAACTCAGACCTGTGGTTGTTGCTACACTCATGGCTTACCTCCAACAGTATCTGCCCACCTTTAGAAAGCTAAAGCCTATTTTGACATGACTTTTGAGAAGCACAAGACAGAGAGAAGCTTGTCATCTRTAACAATTAAAGCCTGGGGTGCTAAAATCACCAGCTGTAGAATGAGATGCAAAAAGCAGGTGGACCTGTCCTATTGAAGGTGCTTTGAAGACTTTAGGATCCATCAAAGAAAAAAAGAACCAGCTTAAGGACTTGAAGCTGTTTAACTAGATTTTATGGGATACAGAGAGGGAGTAAATCATAAAAGTCAGTGTCACAGGAGCTTTGCTGTCAAACTGAGATTAATACCACCAGAGCTTTTCCTAAAGTGCAACACTTACGYAGTTCATTGTAAAAATAAGAGCCACTGAGTGAATCAGGTTGGGTGGGTGCCCTGAAGGGTGCCTGGGTCCATCCAATATTCAGAGAAGGTCTGATTYCAGATGTAGACTGCTCCTCAGTTTGGCATCACCCATCTCTCTAGTCTGCTGTCTGTCTCTCCAATCTCCCCCCTTATTACTGAAGGCATTAAACAATCTCAGCCCCAGGACCAAGTGRGAGCAAAGGAGGATGAAGCAGAATRTTGTCTTCCCCCAYTGGCTTTCTTCAGTAAAGGACTCACCAAGACACCTCCATAAAATGCCTTTCTCCAAGTGAGAGGTACTAAATCTCTATTGTGAGAGTCCTCTTCTTCAAGCTGCAGAAAACCAGCCTAGAGGATTAGAGAATTTATGGTGAATTGTCAGACTAGAGCAAGAACTGAAACCTGAAAGTCTTTTCTATACTTTCACTACAGTATAGAAAAAACTGTAGTGAAAGTAATTTTAGTTATATATCATTTTAAGTGTACAAGAACCCCTCTATAAATCTACAGGCTTAATCCAAATGTAAATGGCATAATTTTTTCTGTTAAATTAATTCYGATGTGCAGCTTAATTTTTCTAATACTAATTCTATTAGTACTAATATTTATGTAATACTTTGAGATTGATGGTTAGAACCAAAAATTATTATTGTGGTCTTAAAATCCAATTTTCAGAAAAGCTTATTCCTCGAAAATCAGAAGTATTAGGTCTGTGAAATAAGCAGAAATAATTTTCATCTTGATTTCCTGAGGAGTTCCATTGAAATCAATCTCTGTAACTACATGCATGCTTAAGAAAAGAAACACTCTAGTGCTCTGCTGAAGAGAAGCTAAACTACCAAYAAGCACAGTTCAGATGCTCAGCCTACTAATGCAGCACTAAATCCAGWGGAGTTCACTCCAGGGGAAGAAAGTCTTTTCTGGTTATCACAAAAATTACGCATATTCCCTGGGAGATAAGTTCTGGTCCTGACCTGACTTAAAGCAAATATTCATTATTTTATATTAGGTCTTATAATAAATGAGCCTTCAGTGGAAAAGTATCTTCACATAATATAACCCATGACTTAGATTTCCTCRGGCATTGTGCTGAGTTCAGCTATAGAAGTAGCTATGCTAAAAAAACCTTTTTCTTTCAAATCTGTGTGTTTGTGTACATGTGCTCACCCTCACATTTTATGTCTTTTAAAAACATAATATTAGAGGTACTTTTTAAGTCCAATTTAGGCTTCAAACTTCAACAACTCTTTTTATAATAAGCTGTACAAAATAAGGTATTAATGTCARTGATTTAAAACTCAGAGCACTAATAGTACTGTATTCAGATTAGGTTTACAGTCTGGTCTTCCTGCACAGTGCAGACCTCCACTCCAGACAGGGAAATGTGCTACAACTTCTCCTGGAAATACCATGCTGTGTTAACTCCTGCTGCAAGACTTTTGTGACACCTCCCTGCACATTGCTCCATCAAATGTGAGGCATGAATCCACATCTGGAGTACTGCCAGAGCCAGATAAGGAAAACCTCTCTTCGCTGCAGTGGTGGGAGACTCCTTCAGCAATACCCATTCCTTCCACTTTTGGAGCATTCTGCCATCTAACCTCTCCCTACAATGGGGAGAAACAGCTATCTGCAAGGTGCAATTAGTCTGTTCTACATATTTTTCTTGGGATAAGATGGATCATGCAGTARGGGAACCCATTTCTCTGCATTGATTGTAAAAGTGATTAGCTCTAACATGAACACCTGCACCTCACATCCAACAGTAACTGAAATGGATTTTACCCTGTCTGTGTCTTACACAGAAGTAAGGAAAGYTCCTAAAAAGTCAGAGCCAGCTCCTGAATCCTGGGCCCAACAGAGCTCAGCTCTGTGTGGGGAATCAAAGGAATCAAGGTTACAACCCAGCATTCCTGAAAAGGTATTTCTGTACAAATATCTYAACTTGGCATTTCCTTGGGGTTTGGTTCTTGGCATCTCACAAGACACAGTAAGGGTACATTGAGTAAAAGGATGCATAACTTCTACAGTCTCCTGTTACAGCATCACTGTCAAGCCAATATTTATCTTACTATGATGTGAAAGCATCTGAGCAGTGTTTGGGGAAATCWGGATTTTGACCATGTAAATTCCAGCTGCCTGTCATGAAACAAAGGCTGTATTAAAACTGAATTTGACACTGTCAGASAATTTCCTGGTTGATGTGATCATGAATTTGAAGATATTATCAAATCAGCCAAAAGAGTCACAAAGACTAAATACAGATAAAAAGACAAAGTGAGAAATGCATCCCAGTTGTGCACCATCTGCATTATAATCAGAATGGTTTTAGGAGAAAATTAAAGAATTAAAATCTACGCAATAAATATTCAGAAACACATTCATTTGGACAAAAACCCACTTTTCCTGTGTTTCAAATTCTTTTTGTATGTRCTAATCTCTCCAAATTACTACACAGATCAAAGTTTAAGATAAACTCCTACTTTTTCCAAAATATTTTTGATAMGTTTAGTTCAAACATTTGCTTTCACCTTAACTTTGTTGATGTAGCTAATTATTACAATTAATTTAATTTTTGAAAGAAACTATTTGTATTCTTCAAATTGGAACATCACACAGGAAAACAAATTAAGATTGAAGTCTGGGAGAAATTTTCTAACATTGTTCTGACCTTTCCCAACTAAACTGTTAGAATTATCCCTCCTTCTCCTCTCCTGCAGCTTCTGTGGTCCTGGCTTGGTGTGTGTTTGGGACCAGCCTGCTTCTTCCTCTCGGGGAAGTGCTAGCGGTCCCCTGCGTGCAAGTATGCCTGCAGGAGGGAAGAAAAAGGGGAGACTTCTAACATATATAGGGTTTCTCTGAGGAAGGAAGAGGGAGACTGGCTTCCAAGTGAACAGACTGTTTATTCAAGCTGCTGTACCCAAAAGCCTCGAGTTCCGGTTGGGATAGCATTCTTATACCCTTTTGTCCTGGGCATGGAAAACACATGACTGTCCAATCAGACACGGAGGGGTTGGGGAGKGACAGCATAACAGCAACCAATAGTTTTCCAGGCATCCATGCATATTCATGTCCTCATTAAAACTTCCCCGCTCCCAGTGGGAACAAAGAAACCATGTGGTCACTACATCAGGCAGCTACACTAAACAGTTTTAGTTTTAACAGAATGGTTAGAAGAAACTGTTTTATCAGAACATCCTCCAATTCTGCCAATTTTGATCCATTTTGAGTTAAAAAAAAAGGTAATTAGATTTCCCAGCACTCCTACTCTCTTGGTCAGGARTAGCTGCAAGATCACAGAGGGGACAGGCCTGTACACCAGAGCCCCAGGTGGAGAATATTTTGATACAGTGTCTACAATACACAAGAGGATGCTCAGCAGCTTGTGTTTATGTGGAGAACATGAAACATTCTGTGCACGTTCCAGTCCCCTGCTCTCAGCTGTGCACACATCCACACTCCCAGACCCTGCCCTGACTCACAAACCCAATGATCTGTTCCCTGTAAGGACAGATGCAGGTTGCTCCTCAGCTACCAGCAACAGTTAAAATAACTCTCTTTTCCTYGGTGCCTTGGGACTGCCCTCTAATGCAGACAGTCTGAAAGAGATAATTTCTCTCATGGTGCTCTTAAAAAAGCTGTGGCTTCTCTATCAGATGAAAAAACACTCAAAGAAATGAAGTCTAAAAYATTAAGATTATTATGATACACCTTTTATGGGAAGTCTAGAATGATTCAGGGAGGACTGTAAATTTGGAAGAATGATTCTTTCAATTAACATAAAATATTTCAGCAGGCCATCATCTCAGATTCACTTTCTAAATCTTCAGAACTGCCTTAAAAATGTAAAATTCCAAAGCAATTTTATTATATTCCTGATTWAAAAAAAATTTAAAATGCAACTAAATCTTTGATATCTAGGACACCTATGACAATTGTCAGTCCCTGTGTCCCTCACCTTGAATGCTAGAGGCAGGGTTTAATTATTCAGTTATTTAAGATACAAAATCTTCAAGCCACAGACCACACTGCACAGGAACATCTCTGCTGGTCTAAACCAGTTTCCTCTTGCTCTCCCTCTTTCAGCATCTGCAATTCTTGCAAATAGCACTTTTATCTTTCCTTTCCATTATGAACATAGAGATTAAAGCCACATAATTATTTTATTTATAATAAAATTATAACCCTTTCCTTCTGTATGTGTGACCCATGTTACTCCAAATCAAAGAGACACAAAATAATTCTTGGAGGCCCAATCTAAACACACAAACTTTCAGAGTACATTTATGGTTTTGTGTTTGTATATGTAAAATTCCAATAAATACATCCTGAACAACAGAAGAATTTGATCCCATCACCTGACTGGCAACACCCTGTCAGACAAGGACAAATCTATAGGATTTTAATTTAATTTCACTTTCCTACGTACTTTGACCTGTTAGAAAACCAGCCTTCTAAAATATATAACACATAAGGCTGCAGTCAACTTTTTCATKATTCCACTCTTGCACTCATGGAAAATTACCTTTGGTTGCCATATTAACTTAAGGTAACTTGTAAGAAATTTAGGAGTTTGCTCTGAATTACCCTCTTTTCCCAGTGGTATTGCTTTTACCCATAGAGGACCCAGCTTTTTTAATATCTACTTCAAATTTCCCTACCCCCATTAAAGGCAATGATGAAGGAAATGGTGCTGAAGAACTTTCATAAAAGCAGGATCCTGTTGAAGAAATGGAAAATCACTCCTATTCATTTGCAACAGACTGGCTCTTTTCTGGTGTAAAAGGTTTTAGTYCTCATAAGACAAATTAAATTCATTTTAGCTCTGTGTAATATTACCCAGAAAGCTCAGACAAAAAAACCCAGAGGAAAAAATAGTCTGTTTCTCAAGGTGATGGGTTTGCTAAGGACTGGCCCCACTTGCCCAACATCACCATAGATGTGGGGATTTTTTCCACAACAAAAGTCATCTTTCTCACAGTGGTTCATATTCCTGTGCCACATGCAGTGATGATTAATTAGTTAGATGGGAGATACTTTTGAGATGAGAGACTGTAAGAGAGCCACCCCAGAACACCTTACCTGGCTGGGGCACTCAGCTGAATGCTTGTCATAAGAGTTACATAGAAAGGCTGTGTTTGGAGGCTGAATTTAAATCAAAGCTTTTAAACACCTTAATGGCTGCATGGCTCTTTAGTGTGCCCCTGCTGTTACTCTTTGTTTAAGGCCKAAACCAGAAAAATGAGACTATTGTCTCTCTGTTCTGATCTTATATTCAAGAATCTTAGTGGAAAATCATTGTGATTGTAAATCTATGTAGGAGTGAGGCAGGAAAAACAAAAAAGCATGATTTCAGCTCTTTCATGCCTTAGMTGATACACAAGAATTTTGAAGAAGTAGATATCAGACTTGGATGCAGAATGTGGCCATCCAGTACCAAAAACAATTATAGATGTACTCACAGCTGTTTTCATTTTGCTATGTTTTTACAGCATTACAGAGCTTGATTTAAATATTTGATTTCACATGGAGTAAAATCTGGGATGCATAAAAAAATCAGTGGAGGTTTTACTATCCACCTCATGAGGTTTCAGAAATTGCCAAATTTAATGATTTCCTCATTAAAAACACACTGGTTTTGGTACCTTGAGAGTTTTGGCACCTTGAGAGTTTTGGCTCTCAGGAGCCAGAAGGCCACAAGAGTCTCTCTTTCTGCAATGCACATGGGGGCAAGTAAAGCTTAGAATTGTGAAYACTAGAGAGCTCTGAAACCAGACAAATGAACACTAAAGAACACTGACTCTGTGATCTTTCAAACAAAATATCATCACAACTTTAATATATGTGAGACAGTCTCATGACAGCTCAGGGCCTGGAAACAGAGAACRCATTCAATATGAAAGAAATATTCCATTTTCTATGAAAGAACTTGTAGGTTTGGATTATTTGTTTTCTTCATAAATAACCATGTTCTGATATGCCATTTGCATGAAGGTTTGTAAACAAGACCAGTAGGTGATTAAAAAAACACAGCAAAAGGCAATTTGGGGAATTTAATTTGAAGACTGTTTTGCAAGTAATACTCCACACATTTTCTCCAGCTCTGCCCAGCAATCTCCAAGCAGATTACWAAGTTCCCACAGATCTGATGGTAGGCAGTAACTCAACAAGTGAACAGAACTGATGCTAATCTTAAACTTGGTGCTTTCACTCCACTTCCAGAAAGAAAATTAAAATTTTGGAAATGTTTTCTTCCAGTTCTGTGAAAGCACAACTTCTGCAGCACAAGAGAAGGACATCTTAGTAACATGTTTATTCATTTAGGGGAAAGGTCTGCTGTCTGTAGGAACAAAGCCATCATTCTCATACATATTGACAGAGTGGAGGCACAGCCATGGCTGGAAGTGGCTTTTCTGCTTTCCTTGCTCATGTATCACTGATCTGGAATGATGCTGAAAATCTTTTTTGTTGATAACAAAAAA
>CADDXX010000007.1:4332604-4354439 GCA_902810485.1 Alauda arvensis | reverse complement strand
AAAAAAAAAGCAAAAAAAAGAAAAAGGCTGCAAAAGTCATTGAGATGACATAATTTAAATATTCCTTTTGCTTCCTTATTGACAAAAGTCATAAGGTCATTGTTTCAGCTGAGGGAGATATTTTTACAGGCTTCTACCTTAAGCCTGGTTTTTATTCTTTTCATGGGTCATTTGTATTGTCCTGCCTACGTGTAGGGCTTTGAAGTAAGAAGCGGGAGCTTCACTCCTGCTCTAATAATAAACATATTCTCATAAAACTGTTTTAACCATTCAGTCTCAAAATGCTTTGAAAATCTCTATCTTCTAAATGTGGCAACAAACTGCATGAAAAGAACAGCTCCCCAGCCAGGGCACAGGCCCCAAAGGGGAACAGCAGCAGAGCAGTTTGCAGAATGCCAGCACACCCCACTCTCCAGAAGACCCCTGTTTGCATCCTGCCAGCTATGGGGCTGGTGATGGGAACTGAGGGTTTGTTCCTGCCATTATTGAAATCAAAGGCACCTTTTTTCTTGTGAGCAGTGGTGTTCACATCATCTTGGCATGGGACAAACCCAGATGCTCTTTAGACAGMGGACTGAGGCAACTGGGAAGGAAAGCTGGGGTGAAAACAAAGAACTGAAGTCAAAAAATACTTCTGAACAATGGGGCTACATTTTCACACAGGGCTCAGCAGYGAGTTTAATTAAATACTACACATATTTACTTACTGAAAAAGCCTGTTTCATTAACATAAACAGATAGGGGATCATCAGTGCATGACAACCCATAGGGCACCAGGGGAAATCTGTTTTGAATTTTGTACATCAATCAAGTGATTCATATACATGGCTTTTGCAACTGATGACTGCCTGAATGGAGTGCAGCGATTTTTACACCAGGGTACACCACTAAAAACCTCTCATTAATAGATAATCAGCTTCTACTGATCAACTCCTCGGCTGCATTCCAGAGCATCTGTTTCGCCCGTTTCGTGGTTTAGAGATTCTAAGTACGATAAAAGCRGTTCTGTGTTATTTCTTTACTCATTAACCTTATTATACTATTTCACCCTCAGCAGTGATTTTTTTTTAAAAGAAAGTTGATAAAAAGCAAGTGAAAAATGCATTAGCCCACTAAATGGCCCATTATTTCATTATGTTTGTGCTAACAATGTAAGAGCCCTTCTAAGTAAATAGTATATTTTAAAGAAAAAGCTTCTGAGAATAATTATGTTTTTAGCTGAACTGTTTATCAATAGACTTTTAGACTTCAAGATTTCTTTCCCTACTAATGTTACACAGTGAAATGAATGCAAAATTAGTATGTGAAAAATGGCTTAGAGGACCAACAATTTTTTATTCAAGCTATGTAAAATGTGTATAATTTGCCCTTCAGACTGATATTCCAAAGGTTGCTTCAAGATCTTTTTCCCACTGCGTGGTAATACAAAATGCAGGGATTTTTCAAACAGTGCTATCTATGTCTGTTACCATATGGTGGTTTCCAGCTTTATTTTACATTACTGCACCTGAAGCTATTTATGGTCAGAACACTCACATAACAGCTATATGTTGTTTATATATTTAAATTTGCAGGTAATGTAGCCAAGGGCTAATAACACATAGATCAAATTTGCCACTACTGTTTTCTGATGTCTTATTTTCAGGCCCTATTAAACCTGACAAAATGATAGGTGGAAAGACAGAGAAGACTAAATAAATAAAACAACAGTAAGGTTTGAGGGGAAACAAGGCTCTCAGACCAGTTTGCTGTAGCTTTAATTTGTTCCTTTGAAAATCGTAGYTGCTAAAATCCTAACCTACAACTGGCATCCAAATTAAACCCCTAAAGGTATCACAAGCAGGGCTCAGAAAAGCACACACTTCTCTCTGCCTACTTTTTATTTTCCGGGTTGCTTTAGCTCTGTAGATTAGGCAACAAACCCCAACAAGTTTTTTGCTCCAGATCTGCAGAGCTGAGCAGCCACCCAGGATCTCCAGGGCACACAGCTGACATGGTGCTGTCAGTGCTCTGGTTTGCTGGTAACCCAGAGCCCTGCTCTGACCAAGCTGTGCTCCTTGGCCCTTTTCCCAGGATGTTGGCCCAAATGGCAGCTTGCCTCTCTGTGAGCTGCCTCATTCTAAATATGTTTGACCTTGCTCTGAGGGAAGTTTTCCAGAGCCAACTCATGCTGGTAGGAGCTCAGACTGGCTGTGCTCCATCCTCACATAATTCTGCTCACATAGATGAGAAGATCTATGGGAGCTGGATCCCTCTCCAATAATACCTTCTGGAGTCATAAACTTGTTCCTCACTATTTCCCAGTGTATCAGAGCGTGTCTTATGTCACACCTCATTATCACCATCATCCTGAAACATTTATATTTCAAGCTGCTGAAACTTYTCTCCTTAGAATCTCACAAATTCTGTGAGAAACACTGCCTATACTCAGTAAAGCCACCTTACTGGCAGAGCAGTTCTGTAGGCACCAAAGGTTTAGCACAGGCTTTAAAACAGACAAATGTGGGTAAACGAGAAATTTCAATAAACCCATTTCAGCAACAGACACAGAACAAATTACACAGCAGTGTCACTGGCTCAGAGGAGCATCCATAATTATGGGACTTTCAGGAGATGTAGCTGGAACATGACCCTCTTACTTTTCTTTACTTATGCTTTCTGTGAAAGGGGTGTGACATCAGCAATTCCACTTGGGTTTTCTTTGTCACTAGTGGTTATTGGCAAACACATGCAAATTAAAACAGTCCTGGATTTTGGTACAGCTTTATTTGCCTGTGTTTGGGCTATGCTGAGTAAAAGTGTGTTGCAGCCTGGGGCTGGGGCCACCGTCTTCAGCCYTCCTCAAGGTCCTCAAAGTAGAACCCTGAAAGTTTGTAATTTCGAACTGCCGTGATCTTGGAGATGATTCTGGAGCTTCTTGGGTTTTTTAAGGATTTGGCCTGAGTTATTTTGAATTCCACAAGGGAAATCTTCTGAAAATGAAATTATCATTAGTGAGATTTCTCAATACTTGAGAAAAAGACTTTCTGCTTATTAGTTTAAATAGTAATCTGAAGGTACAGTTAAAAAACCTATGAGTTAAGTTCAGGTACTAACCAGTTGTCAAAACATCCTCTAGTAGCTCTGTGCAGCATTTCACACTATGGATCTAGTCATCACAACAATTCATAAAATAGCTCTATGTAAGTGAATTAATTTACTGCTTTTTGCAACTGAATCTCTTCCCAGGCAGAAAAATAAAATTTTTAGCATTTATTTACCTAGTTATCAGTAAGGAAAATAATTTTTGCTAGCATAAACAGAGGCTTTGTATGCAAAAAAAAAAAAATTGTAACTGCTACTCAATTTCTTTTCTTCACAGAGGAAAGAGATATCCATACATTTGTAGTGTCACAGACTGCTTTTTTAGTTCAAGCTGTGATTTACGTTCCAGAGTCTGGGTAGAGAAAACTGCTAAATTTTATTACAAAATATAACCCAAGTATCCCAAAGCAAGTTCCATCGCTTTGATCACTGTTAATGAGCTAAAAGTTATGGAGAGTTTTGCTGGCTTAGCTTCATGGGATTCCATGGAGTTAGGACAGARTGAGAACTGGATACCCCTCACCTGCAGGGGCATGGTGTTCAGCAGGTGTGTGTGGTTTGCTCCATGCACGGGGTATCAACAATGTCATTCACTGGGGAGTTTCCAATGAGAAGCAGCATATGCAAAACACAGGACAAAATATGCCAGTAACCAGCGGACTAAGATGTTAAAGAAGAGGAAATTTGATCCAGGGAAGTCTTTTTGCAGCACCAGAGTTAACTTGGTTTCATCCCTACCCATCTTCCCACAAAGAAAAGCAGACTTTGTCTGATGATTTTCTGGTAGAATCCATGCCTGCATAAACTTACCCATAAATAGTCAGTACTCAGAAGCCTAGAACTTCAGTCCAAATGTATGGAAATCTCACTTCATCATACTTGGAAGGTACTGAATACAGCCTCAAAACATTGGGGGAAGGGGAATCTTCAAAAATACCTGTTGGGGCTTTGATGGAGAACTTCAGACTTGTGAAGATTAAGGTCTTTGTCTAAGACAGACTCATATGAACCCAAAGTTTCACTAAAAGTCATTTCCAGGCTCACCCTGGTGTGTCAAAACTCAGTTTTACCAGACAAGCAAGGGGCAGTGCCAGGACCATTGGCAGGAGATTTAAACAGCTCTGTGAGTGCAGGGACGCGAGCAGGCAAACAGGGCCATGGCAGGGGCAGTTTCCACACCAGGCAGGACACAGCCACACCCTGGCTAAGGGTGGTGTGCTGGGTGTTGGGTGGGTGTGGGGTTCCGGTTGGAGTTTTTTGTTGGTTTGGGGTTTTTTTCCCTGCAGCTTGAATTGAACCAGCTGTGTTTTACAACCACTCAAAAGCCATTGCTGCTGTGCTGCTGCATGCAGTGGGTGTGCTAACCCAAACAGAGCCCCCCAAGAAGGACACAGCAGTCCAGGGCAGTGGCTGCAGGGAGTGTCTGAGCCTGGTGTGAGTACTGGAGGACAGGGCTGTGTGTGGTGTGAGGAGGTGAATGSTCTGCTCTGTCTAAGGGCAGAGCTTGAGGAAGAAATGGAAAGGCTAGGGAGAATTTGGGAGAGTGAAAGAGAAATAGATTGGTGGAGTTACAGGAATTAACACAGCCTGGGTAGCAAGCAAGAGGAGCTGGGAGCCATGGCACAGGAGGAAAGCTGTGATAYAGTAATCACCACATAAAGGTGGTGGGGTGGCTGGCATGGCTGGAGTGCTGCAGTGGGTGGCTTCATGCTCTTCAGAAGAGACAGGCGAGGTAGGAGAGGTGGAGGGGTGGCTCTGCAGCATCAGGGAGTCTCTTGAGCTGCTGTAGTGTGTCCAGAGGAGAGCAACAAGGCTGGTGAAAAGTCTGGAACACAAGTCCTGTGAGGGGCATCTGAGGGAGCTGGGGGTGTTTAGCCTGGAATAAAAGGGGCTCAGGGTGGGGCCTGTCCCTCTCTACAGCTCCCTGAAAGGAGGCTGTGCCAGGTGGGGTTGGTCTCTTCTCCCAGGCAAGTGACAGGACAAGAGGACACAGTCTTCAGCTGCACCAGGGAAGGTTTAGGTTGGACATTAGGAAGAAGTTCTTCMCAGAAAGGGTGACTGGGCATTGGAATGGGCTGCCCAGGGAGGTGGTGGAGTCATCACTCCTGGGGGTGTTTAAGGGAAGATTGGATGTGGCACTCAGTGCCATGGTCTCATTGATAAGGTTGTGTTAGGTTATAGGATGGACTTAATGATCTCAAAAGTCTTTTCCAACCTAGTTGATTCTGTGACTCTGAGATGTAAGTTCTTAAATCACATAAGCAATTCCAATTGTTTTATTTGCCATGGAATAAAAAAAAAAGAGTGAAGAAAATTGTCTTCCTTTTAAGTCTTGCTCTATTATCTCATTTCAGTTCTGACTATGGCCAGGAAGACTTTATGCTCTGCATTTTTCCAGAGCACTGAAACACATTCAAACTCTTCCTGATAACATCCTTTGATTCTACTGATTTTTAGAGTAAGAGTAAAAAGCTCTCTTAGCTTCTGACATCTGATAGGCTAATTTAAATTAATATAAGCACAATTAAAATTAACTAATTGGTCTACACCTGATCTTTAAAGGCTTGGCACAGTAGGCAGCCAGGCAGAGGGATGCAGTCAGTGTTCCAACAGTGTCAGCCTTAATCAGCATCCAGGCAACTCAAATCTCTGGAGGATTTACTAGACACCTAGACACTCATTATCCCTTTCCTAAGGAAAATACCACATTCTCAGATCAATAAGAATATTTGATTGAACTATAAATACACCAAATGGAAAAATCAGCTTCAAAGAATCGTGTCTCCMCATCAGTAATATCTCTCCAGAAAGTCATCTTCGTTTCAGCCAGATTTCTTGGTGTGGTTTGAAATGTCACATTTTCTTCCTCTTCATGTGTTTTGTGCCCATCAGACTGATGTGATACTAATTGCAGTTGTTTCTGTCACGTTCTCTTCCCCTATTTTTTCTAGGACCATGCTTCTTTTGTTTTTAATGGCTGCAGGAAGTAAATGGCACACTGACCCTCTATAGTRTTGCTCTTCCAGTAATGCATCCATTATTTACTGCCTTAATTTTCAAAGCATTATTTCTTTTGTCAGGCCTCTTTTTAATCAATGATGTAGAAAAAAAATTTGCAACACAGTTAAGAGGAAGGCCCATGGGTAGAAGCTCTGCAGTTTTATTGTGCGTTTCTCTTACTTTTCCTGACATTTTTGCCTGATGGTGGGAGCTTCCAGCATAGCTGGAATGGGGATCTAGTCCTAGCCTTAGCCCCATATCGTTATGCCCCACATTTTAAGCWGTGATGTTCATTATAGGAGTGAACTGTGCTTTAACATATGTCATTTCATCATGATAACCTAAGCTTACTTAAGCTTTGAAGACTAAAAGCATTTTTAAAATAAATAAATAAACAATGCATAATGCATTCAAAAGAATATGTTTYCCAGCTTAATTCATGTGTTGGGAATAAAATCCAATCAGTATTGTTTAAATGCCACCCCAGTAAATCAGAGATCATAACTTTATTTTCGTAGAAGAGATGTACAATTAACGGAGAGCCCATTTTGATTATTAGCTGCTCTCATCGATCCCGTTCAGTGCTTTGCTTTCTTTCTGGGATGTCACGATGGCCACAGACCTGACCATCTTTCCCTTCACTCCCAGCATGCCCAGCATGTCAGGAAGGAGGAATGCAGTGATAGGGAATTGTCAGTGATGGCACTGGGCATCTCATCAGCCACTGAGTGATCAGGAGCTGAGAAACATGAAATTAAGATATCAACACTCATGTTCAATTCAGCTGGCCAGGCACAGAGGTATAAAACTATAAGGCTGTGCTTAGGATGTTTTGTGGGAGGCCTGTCCTCTTTGAGAGTCATATATGAAGACCAGGCAGAGTAAAACAGGATACCTTAAGCTGAACAAAATACTTATTGATGGAGAACAAAATTAAAGCCCTCCTCACAAAACAACWTGCAGCAGTTTAACTGGGGCTCAGCCCTGTTGCCCAACCTGGGTGTCCAGAGCTCTGTGATATGTTTTTGGTTGTTTGAGGAAGCCTAAGGGGCTAAAAAAATGGCTTGAGCTGGCCCTTGGACACSKATTTCTATCTCACCCACTGGACTGAGCTSCTGCTGCTTCCTGAAGRTTGCACTGAATGCTCTGTTAACTGTATTGATTMGTTTGTCATGAGTTTTTGTCTTTATCACTTGTTTAAAGGACTTTTTTAAAGTCCTTTCTACATACTCAGTAACAYTCACATTCAAGTTGACCTTCTGATCCTCCTCACATTGTTAGAGAAGGTTCATTATTAGACAAAATAAAAATCTCTTCTTTTCTTTGCCCTACTTAGTCCATATATTGTGCAGTGGGAATAAGACCCAGTCAGTATTGTTTAAGTGCCACCAGTGTAAATCAAAGAGCATAGTTTTCTTTTTAGAGAATCACTGCACAATTAAATAAAGGCATGTGATTACTTAAAAGTGATATCTATGTAAAAAGAAGTTATATAAGGTAAGCCTTATTGCAAATCCTTTGTGCTCGTTGCCAAGTAGTTTAGATATTCCACAAAAGCTTGATACATGGAAARGTGTTAGCTGCAGGAACTGCTCTTTTAAAACATCCCCATAAGCTCCCAACCCTCATTTATCAAAAGCTGGCAACTGAGCAATTGCAGAGCTGGTGCTCATTGCAGTAAAATTACCAGCACACACGCACAGAGGAAGCTGCTGGGCAGTATCCAAAGAGTCTCCCCCAGGTCACTTTGGCACTTTTCCTTAAGGTTTAAATTGTTAGCACTTYGACCAAAGCAGTCAGTAAGTAAATAGAAGCTTGTGGGAATAATTCCTCCTAAAGGGAAATCTGGTATGAAACAAGTTATAATCTTTTGATGTAACCTTGTTTCTTTGGAAGGGACCATCAAAGCTCTGTCTTCTGAACAGGCAAAACCAAATGACAGCACACAAGTCTCTCACTCACAATTTCCAAACCTACTTTTTCAGTGTGTTACATTCCCTAAAACTCTTCCTGCTGTTTTTTCCTCAGGGATACACTCACAGCTGTTTCTCTRGTTTTCTGCTGGTTTTCTCCTGTCCTCCTCCCACACATTCAATTTGTCAAACAATTTCTTAGTCTCTGAATTCATACCCGGTGTCAGGAACCCCTTTCCCATTCTCATTATTGCTTTACTATCACTGGGTGCCAYCATTCCTGCAGCAGTGACTTTTCTTACTTTTYATGRTCATTGCAGTACTCAACCTTCTCAWGGCTCCMTTCACTCACCTTCAGCRAAGGCTGAAATAGATTTGACAGCCTTAAATATGTYTMTRTTGGTCTTGTGATGCAGATGCAAAKYCYTTYMAWACAGCACAATTTAGGAATTGWATCACYAGGAAAGTGTATGGRWGTTGGTTATACCCATCTTCCCATTCAAGCCATAACATTAATAGTCAATGTTGTATTAATAATAATCATGCAAGTAATCATAGACACGTGCACACACAAATGATACTGCAGAGCGGGGTCAAAAAAATCTGGTATAGTCACATAAATATTTTTCACTCATGCATATCCAAGAAACTGTTTTTTGTAGACACAAGGAAATGTGATGATTCAAAGGCTRAACCCTGAGGTTTTTACTCTATTTTGGGGCAATACTGCTCTAAACTGAAGCAGACAGACATTTATAGCAGGATTTACGAAGCACTTTGGATATGATGTAACCATCACAAATATACACTTCTGGAATAAATCAGATTTACAATAGTGTTGAAAACATTCATAATTTGAAAAGGTAGGAATAGAATTTTGAAAAAAAAGAAAGAGCTTATTTTTACCCTTGACAGAGTTTTAGACCTATCCCATTTAGGATATTGCCATCTAATGGTGTCTAAAATCGGATAAAGAATAGGCATTAGAGAGCAGACCAGGCTGAAGCTACAACAGATCCATGGAGTTTAAGCCAATGTAGGATTCTTCACCCAGGCTTTTCATTTGAACCTAAAATATTGATTATYTCAGCAAAAAAATATTTCATAACACCCTTTCCCTGCCTAGCAGCATGCAGGTAAGGAAGGCATTTCTTGTTCTTGCATCTGTTTCACACATCTTCCTATCAGCCACCCTCTCAGGCAGTAAAACCCTTCTGCAGGCAGTAGAGCTCAGATCACAGTTTTTGTATATCTGAAGTGAAAAAATCCACTGAACCTTTACAGCTTTTTAATGACATTCTGGTAACAAATAGTTTGGATACCATAGCCATAATAGATGGTGACTTTGTAGCAAACAAGAGGATAGCCATGGTTCAGCTTCCAACAACTGGAGTGCACGTTTGTCACAAGAAAGATGCAGAACTCCACCAACTCCAGCTGAAATATGTCATCTCTCAGCCAAATGATAAAGAAGTGAAACAGAAATTGTCTTTCAGTAGAAGTAGTCATTTAAGAAAGCTTAGAAGCCCATAAGGGTGGAAATATTAGCCATTATTGATCCCATTTTATGAATAAAGGCAAGCYAGGGATCCCCAGGGTACCACTTAAGTTGCCTTCAGGGAAAGAAAAAACTCCACGTACTTAATATTTTTGAAAGGAAAAAAGGAAGCCTGTAGCTATGGYAGAGCACTGGCCATCTATTCTGGGGCTATATTAATGTTGCCTCATTGAACACTTGGCAATATAAAAGCACTGAGTGGTCCTGTAGAAAAAATCCCCAAAGGAATCACAGAAAATTCTCCACAGATCCATCACAGCCATCAGGAGAAGTGATTTTCAGATCCAACCATTAGGAAGAATGTTTATAACACTGTCTTTACTTCAGAGAGCTGAATGCTAATTTAGAACTCAACTATGTGGAAAAAAATAATTATTGAGAGAGTGGTGAAAGGCTTTTATGAAGCCAATGAATTAGCTCAAATTGGGAGAGGRGGTCAGTAAATCCAAGACTTTCTGAAAGCTCACTTATCTTCCTTGGTTAAAGTAGTAACAACACTTTAGTTCACTTCAGGCTGTCCATTTCCTGCAAGCTTCTGAACTGATGGAGCAGGGATGAAGAATTTGGTGTCTTTTTGTTGATTTTTATTATTGCTTGGGATTCTAACAAGGAGATTTTTGTACTTGATATTTTTCCCAAGACTATTCATTTTCTAAGATCCTCTACAGAATGAAAATATAATAAGATTTTTTTAGACATAGCTAGGCACAACTGGTGACAAAAGGAGAGTTAGTCCTGATTTAGAYCACAGCTAAAAAATGAAATTCTTTGCAAGAATACCTTTGCAAGAATTGAATAAAAATCCCACACTACTTCTTTATTTACAAAGGAAGATTCAGTGTGCTCTTGATCTCTGGTGATTTGAGCAGACTCTGCTATTTTACTACATTTCACATTTTGTAGTACTAATAACAAGAATTTTTAACATATTTTAGGGTATTTTACACTGGGAAATGTGACTAGTTTTGAAAAAAACATGGTGTGACAGAATTCTGTGTTTGCTTTTYCTCATGATTTGCAGATCAAACACACTGACTTTATAAATATTGTAGAACTCTCCATGCAAAGTACACTTGGAAGCTCAGTCAGATCCCACTTTCTTGTGTATCTTAGTCAGTGGTAATAATTCAGGAGAACACATTGCTTCCTCAACAGAAAGTTTTGCCTGAAACATGCAAAATGGTACAGAAATTCTTGAACAAGTGGATYCCTAATGGGTCATTTCATRTGGTTCTACACAACAGCCTGGRTAGGGAAAAACCTTTTTGCACTRGCACAGTATTAGGTAGGCAGAGCACCATGGCAACATGGTTAAGATGCATCCAGACTCAAGCTGAGAAAAACTCATTTTGTCCTGTGTCATGCAAAGATGTCCACAAACCCAAACTTATCCAGTACTCCTGAATTACTGTTACTCTGTTTCTAGGTTCCCTCTGCTTTACTGTAAAAAAAAGTATAAAAAAAACATGGGTAATTCTGGAGAAATGGCAAGTAAGGAAAAAAAAAACCTAACACCAGTGAAAAGGGAGGGAATTAACACCTTAAAAGCTTCATGTTACAGTACAGTTTGTCTTTAAGGAAAGAAAACAATTTTCTTAAAGGAAATTTGCTAATATTTCAGCAGTTGGGCATTTGTCATTATTTTTGARCRCTAAAATGAATAAATTGCACCCAAAAATATAATTGCATTTTAAAATCACTGAGGTGTGACAAGGGACATAGAAGAGGTCTGGGGCCAAGGATTGTGTGGGGTGAATGCAGTCAGTGTGCTCCAAAATTTGCTCACAGTCATGCAGCCAAAACCATTTCACACCATCTGGCCTGGGAGCCAGGTTTTACTCCCAGGAGAATATGCATTTAGCAGTGGAGATGTAATTTTCAGGTTATGGGGTATTCAGTCAAGTCAACCAGATGTGATTAGAGAAGGACTAGGCAATTTAAAGGCACTTGCCTGATCCTGACCATTACATGATTTTAAGGAGATAGTTCACTGTCTGAGAGAAAAGCTACAGTTTGGATAAAAGAATCATCATCATATAAGTCTTTACTGCCTTTACTCTTTGTGCTCAGTATGACACCTTTTTGACAAACAAAGACTGCTTTGCTTCCAAGGGATTGTTCCTG
This sequence comes from Alauda arvensis, assembly GCA_902810485.1. Lineage (NCBI taxonomy): Eukaryota > Metazoa > Chordata > Aves > Passeriformes > Alaudidae > Alauda > Alauda arvensis. The sequence continues at coordinate 4,342,760 of CADDXX010000007.1, read as the reverse complement.
TGACATGCTATTTCCTGCCCTCAGAGGGAAAGGGCCTTTGAATGATGGTAAACCAAGCTGAAAAGTGTTAAAGTGTCATGTAATGTCATTCAATTTTGGTTTCACAGGTGAAATCTCTCCCTGGTAGGTTTAAATTGAAGAGACACTAAAACGAGTCTAAAGCACAGCTTTTCTTTAAAATTCATCTTTAACCTACACATACTATACATAGATGAATAGGTCAGAGAGACCATTTGCAGCTTCTGGGTTATCCTTCTGCACACCTTGGACCACGTATTTTTACACAGCAGTTCCAGAAAGCAGGGATGAATGGGGGAAATTCTTTACAAGACRTGAAAATTCAATTGAAAGTTTGATAATGGAAGAGAATAAAGAACATGAAGAACAAAAATATTTTTTTAATCTCTGGCACAGTACTAAAGTAATAAAGGAGTAAAACATTCAGACAGCCCACAGACCTTGTCTCTTCATTGCAACTTGTGGAAAGGAAGAGCATGACCTTAATCAATAGTAAGGTAAAATCCATTCCTAACCTAGCATCTATTATGAGCAACCTTGTATTTGACAGATAACTCTATACCTTCAAAGGTCATTAGTCAGAAGGAAATAATACTGCTGGTGTTGAGGAATACAAGCTGCAGTGTGAGCTGAAGATGGAGCTCTGCRTGGTGGGAGCCCAAGGCAAGAGGCCATGAATTGCACAGCAAAGGATGCAGGGGCCAGTGGCTCCAGMCAGGTGACCAGACACTCAGAGTCACAGCAGGATCCGATGGCTCAGGAGGRAAGGTGAGAATTCCACAGGCTTAGACTGTGATGGGATAAAAGCCCAGAGATTCTTGTGTTCAGGAGAAGACCTTGGAGACGCCAGCTAGATCTGTTTCTGTGTTCCTGTGCAGTGAATAAATTGCTCACTGGAATGAGACATCTGAGACTCTGCTTTGGAAAACCCAGGGTGGAACTGGTGAGGAAACCTGGTCTGACTTTGCCCGAGTGGGGTGTGTGTGGAGCCAAGTGGGGTGTAGAGGGGCTTTGATCCCAGCAGTGAAAGGCTCCACTGGTGGGTGTGTGGCTGCCAGAGTGACTCCTGGATGGTCCCAGTTACTGTGGGATGACCTCAAGAGGAATCTGGGGGACAGTATCTGAAGAAACCAGTGATTAATCTTACTAACCTATGACAGTCCCAGAGCTAATGACATTACCCAGTTTATTTCATCCTTTTGGACAGATCAATTTGTATTTCATAAGAGAATGCTGGCTACCAATACTGGAAAAATCCAACATAAAGAACTACCCAAGAACCCTTTCTCACAGTTTCTTCCTTTCTCAGGGGGTTGCAGATAGCTGCTGATGCAAAATTGCATCAGCACATACTGAAGTTTGAGAAACAGAAATGTTCTCCATTAATATGCAAGTGATGTGATCAGTCCAATAAAGAGCACAGTCTTTGTCACACTTGTCATGTTCCTAGGATGTCATCACAACTTACTCAAGCTACCAGAGAAGTAAAATAAAATCTGAGGTTCCTTAAGCTTTGAGGAGCATTGAAATTCAAGAGGAGTAATAAATACAGAAGAGCTGTTGCTAGAGAAGCTTAGGGATTTATCGACACAACTTCCATTCATATATATTTGATGGAAGTTGAGTAAGTAAATCCCTCTGCACTGTGGTGAACATTAACAAGAGGATGCTGAAACAAATATTTATGTTTGAATAAGTTTTTCCTCCTCCAGATTCTAACTACTATGTGTATTTTCCCATGCCTTTCCAAGTCCAATAAAGTCCCCAATTTCTTCACCTCAAAGGGTCCCAGTATAACTGGGAGAGTCGTTTCACTGATGCAATGCTGCCCATTCGGAAGAGGTAGGTAACAACTTTTCTGTGTCTGGCAGAGAAATTTTGATCAAGCTGCATGGGGCAATTCAGACTTTTAAAAGGTACTTGTCATTCTTGTGGAATTTATGGATAACTAAATTAGATACAGGTGAAACTTCAGGTAAATAAAAAGAGCTCTGCTCAGTTCTTCAAGGAATTGCCTTGAATTCCACCTTGGCAGGGCAAAATGTCCAGGCAGTATAAACCACTGACTCTATTGAAGTCGAAGTAATTATGCTAGGTAACATTGCTGCACTTAAACCTCTGGTACCAGTGTATAAAGATTGGAAGAATCAAAAGCCAAAATCAGATATCCACACAGATCTTCCCAAAGCTCGAGAGCACTCTCAGCACAGCTCATGTCATCCATCTCTGCTATTRCACACAGAACATAAAATCTGTCTAGTCAGAATGACAGAGTCTATGACTTCAAGGAGATAGGCTTTTGAATTATCTGGGAAAGCCTCTGTACAGCAGCATTAAACCTAAATTTATGGATATGCCACTTAAAATCTGAATGTAGCAAGCTCATTTTTACAAACAGTGAAGGGGAGAAGATAATTTCTTTGCATAACTAAACAGCCAGCAGTGTCATTAAGCAAGCTAACTTCCTTTGCTGCTTTATGGAAAGTTGTTCATCTTCAGTCCACTTTAGAGCTTGGGCTCCAAAGACAAGTTCTAAGGTTCATAAATTAATGAATAAATTAAATTTTCCAGGAACAAATGCATACATTTTTTCAGATATACAAATGTCTGCAGTTATTTTTTTTTCATATCAGTATGGGAATACAAAAATCCATGGTTTCCAGTCCATCAGTTCAATTTCTATTAGGAGATGGTGTCTCATGTTTYAGAAGGCAAAAGACATCCCAGACTTGGCAGATGGATTTTAATACACCTCCAGCCTCTGGTGTCTTCTAATCTTGAATAGTATTTGATTGGCTCAGATCCAGGAGGAAAAAATAAAGCTAAATGTGTTCCAAAATGTTAGCTTTTACAGTTTCATATCACTGTATTTTATTATCCCTATATAGTTTCAATCCTTTTTGGGACAAATCTGTGTAGTTCTGGCCTCTATGCCATGGTGAAGCTGTGAGGTCAAGCATAAATTAAAAGCTGCWTGAAGAAATATGTTTTTTATGCAGTTTTGATTTTGCCATCTCCTTCTGTCATTGAAAGTGTCCTTGATCTGGGGTTGGCAGAAAACCAGARAGGGAACTCCCAATCTTTGTCCTTTGCACTATAATTGCATAGAGAAGCATATGATGGAGATGCAGTTTAAAAAAGAACTTCCAAAAATATCCTGTGATTTATGTGAAAACATAAAAAGGCATGGGAGAGAGGTTTTTTTTCTTTTGAAAATGGAAGTGGGCTGGATTTTGTATCACTTCCTAATAACCCTTCCCAAAAAACTACATTTACAGRTATCAGAACAAATAGAGCAATGACTTCTTGCCCAAGAAGAGCAGCAGAGTCTGGAATGCTCAAACCAGGCTTAGGTGACAAACAATTCCCCATTAAATTACACTGTGATTCATCCAGAAGTTCTGTAGTGGCAGAGTTTTATTCAAAGTTAAGAACCATGTTTCTATTCATTCTTCTCCATTGATTACTGATTTGCTCAATAATGTCCTGCCAGGTCCATCTGAGCTTATCTGTGGAAGAAAAAAATAGCTGGACAGGTGTCACTGAACTCATAATTTGTCATTCAGGTGTCAGAACTGAGTGTAGTCCTGGAACTGCACTTTGAATTTTTCACCAATTTAATGCCTCAAATGAAGAAAATAAGTTTAGGTGGGCAACTGATCCTGCCCAGCTGCATTTGTGAACTTAATTGATTTTGGGAGTTGCTGATTTCCCAGTATAGTCCCGTACAAAAGGGTTCTTTCAAATCAGCAGAGTTATATCTGCTGTATTTGGATATTTAGCATTTCAGTCAAGAATCTCTCTTTGATTACTAGGGCCTGGCATTTATTCTATTTGGCACTGAAAGATTAATTTTCTTTGATATGAAAGACCCCTTGGAAATGGCCTATGACCCCACTTTTCATGTACCATTTCCACTGACACTAATTAGRAATTATAGTCTGTGTCCCAGAAGATTCTAATTATCCCAGTGAGRACTTGCTTTTGCTGAGTTCACATGMAAGTTTCCARAATGGAACCCAAAGCCCCAAAATGTCCTATCAAARAGCATATTAGAGCTCACAACCAAGTGGAAAAGAGAGTTCAGGTGTTTTAACTCTTCTGTTCCTTTTGCTAAGCTTTACGCTGCATTGGGACCATCCCCACTGGTTTTTCACTTGCTGCTTTTGCTCTCAGTCCCATGGGCTTTGGCAGAGATTGCCATTAATGGGCATTTCGAGATCTTTTTCATGTCAGTGATGGGGCACCAAGGAGGAGAGRTTTGGGGAAACAGGCACTGGGAGAAGCAGACTCTGCTTCTAGAACATGATTCACAAAAACTCTTACCTTTGGTGCAACAAATCCCATTGACAGCAGTGGCAACATCAGTGTGAGCAGTGAGGTCAGTGCTGCAGCACCTACAGGTATTTACCTGTCTCCCAGGAAAGATGCCCTTGTTTAAGTGTGTCACCTTTTCATCCCGGGTTGTTTGCTTGAAAGTCTGAAACCCTATCCTGTATTTGCATTAAGGTAGCTTCAAATTGAGAAAATAAGTTTTTTTGGTATTGAGTTTGTTTTTTTTTTTTTTCTTCATAAGAAAGCAATAATCTCCCCAGCAGCAGGAAGTATAAAGGAAGAATTCTATAAATTTCAGCTGGCTGAGGTCAGCATTAACTTAAGTACTGGAGCTGATTATTGGCATTTGCTCTTATCCACAGAAAGAGGAGCRGTTTCAGGGTCTTTTGGAGTCCCTGTATAAATCCATCTTTCCACTCCTTAGAAGCAAACAGTCAGGACTACATTTGTAGTGAGTCTCTAAATAAATTTTCTCAGCTTGACAATTCCTCTGCCCACAGTACCACTGCTGAAATTTGAGGTCAAGGGAGGGAGAAAATGGTGACAGTTTTTATCTTGCCAATTTTAAAATGAAAATTTGTCTCCATTTTGCAGCCAGCTCCAATTTGACATTCCAGGCAGCTCAGTCCAGATTAAAGCCAAGACAAATTCTCCTTTTCYGCCTGTATGAGCTTGGCTGGAGCCTCTCTGGTAACTCTGCAGACTGGCAGTTCAGCCAGTGAACCTGTGAGCCTCACCTGTCTRTTAGCTGAGCCTAATAAGAACATGAAAAATATAACCAGAAGCCACATAAATACTAAAGATGCTAAATATTAGATAGGMCTTGATTATTTGGTGTTTTAGGGTAGGGCTCTAAACAACAGATTTATTGAAAATTTTTCTCTCTATTTTTACATATTTTGACAGTATTCTTTTAAATCCAAGATAGCTTGAAAAGTGTAAATCACAAAATAGAAAGCATATATTCTGTTATAAAAATATTTTGTACAATTACTCCTGGCCAGATTTTTGACAATGGTTTTCCATCTCCCACCTTGTTTTTTCCTGCCAACTTCACAGACAACATATTTACATTTCCAAGCATAAATATGGAGATAGATTGTAACCTATATACTTTCACATGTAGATTTCAGAAATGTTAACAAAAATTAGAAATCAAATTCTAATACATTAATTTCTCATTGTTTGGTTTTTTTCCCCTTTTTTTCTCAAAGTAGTTTGACACATTGGCATGAAAAAGAAAGACTTTAATGTTTTTTAAAATCCCTCAATATCTTAATTTCCAGGATATTCTGTGAAAGCAATAGAGAAAATTCTCTGCMTTTTTTTTTCTACAAGAAAGATAACACAGCTGTCAAAATCATGATAGCTCTGCATTTATTCTTGTACTTTTGACCTTAGAATAGATACATTGATATTCTTTTTCTCCTTTTCTGAAGAAAGAAACCTTCTTGCCTTCATTTTTGACAGGAATCTTCCCATGGTTTTGGACTGATAAAGACAGATCTAGAAGAGAAATAGGATTTATTCTAGCTAGATGAACAGATTTGACACCCATGTCAAACATTATTATAACCTATACGCTTCAAATGTAGACTGTAAGTTAAGTGCTGCACACTCTCAGGCCAAGCATTACAAAAACAAAATGTTTCTCAGCCCACATTCTCCTTCCTGTATGTTCTGCATGGTTCAGTAATGAACAATGTGCTGAGACATTTGAAGCACTGCAGTGATGCACAAAGTGCACAACCCAAAAATTAATATATTTATAAGCTGAAATGTGCTACAGCCATGTGAACCTTTCAAAATCAGGTTGTGCATGAGGGGAGGGGGTGCTTGCAGGAGTGAAACAAATTCACAAGCCGGACTACAGATCTGCTTRCTCTCTSACTCTCTTCCCCAGCATGCAGCARATATATTCCCATATCAGCTTTTCAAAACCCTGAGATTATTGGGTCTTTGCAAATATAAATCCATGGCTTTATGTGCCCTTGCCTTACTCCAGCAAGAAATTTAAGGAGGAAACCCTTCTGCTTGGTGTTCTTGAGGTATTTCAGTGGTGTTTTCCAACCTAATTTCCCCAGGGARTTAATAAAGGGGTACAAAGTTATGGGTCAGCTCTTTGACACCAGCAAATGTTTTCCCACATTTAGTTTCCACTGCAGATTTCTTGTGGTTTCTACTCTCTGGAGCAGTCCTTCCCAAAGAGAGATTCTCCACTGGCCAAAGAATAAAATGAGGAGGCTATTTTGGGGAGCCACCAGGATTGCTCAGCTGACACTTCACTGAGCAGGAGTCAGGATGTGGCAGGACTCCTCTCCACAGCAAAGAGCCCCATCAGCACTGCAGRAAAATGACACAGGTCTGTAGAAATTCATATGGTGCAAGTTTCTGAGTCCATGTCCAACCTTGGGCAGWGCCTGCTGCTGGGCTCAGCCTGAGAGTCCCAGTAAGAGGAACCACACATTTCACTGAGGACCAGGCCTCAGGTCAATAGCAGCCATATTAAGAATGGAACATTTTGGGTCCAACAGAGCAGAGCAACAAGATGAATGTTTAAAATTAATAAAGTTTTCCTTTTCCCCAGTAGATCAGGGTTTGCAATATGTTTCTCCCTCCTTCTGTGTGTGTGTGTGTGCATGCAACTCTTTCCCCTGCTCATAAAGTACACACACACATATATTTGCTTCAATAGCCCACCTAAGCAAAGCATCAGTACTTCATGGATGTGTGACAGGGATACACTGAGCAGCATTGAAGAAGAGGTTGTCAGGCCTTGTTAATRCAAACAGTGTGAAGAGGGCTGCATKACAACACAGAGCTTTTGGACTCACATCTCAGCTCTAGTCCAGCTTTACCACCAAGCCTTGCCTCAGTTTTCCCACCTGTAAAAGTGTGTATAATCTCACTGCTCCCCTCTCAGGACAGCTTTCATGCAACTCACTGTATGAGACATTAAAGAGAGTTTATAATGAGACATTATAAAGAGTAGATGCACAGTTCCTGCTCCTTTCCCCCATATTTACACAGAGGAAACCAGGAATTCTGTTCAAATTTTTCAAAGAGCAGATGATTACAGGTCTGGTGTTGATCAAATACGGCCTGCTAGCTTAGCAAAACCACAGGAACAAAATGAAAAATCTGCTCATTYTGTTTCCTGAGAACAAACACACAAAATGAATGTCATGCATTTCAATAACAATTGTCATCCATGTAGTTCAGAGAAAAACTTCTTGTCCAAGGAGACAACAGATTTCATTATACAAATTAGGAATAGCAATTGCCTGCCAAGACAAAGCAGTGTTCATCAGAACACAACACACACAGAAGGAAGAAAGGAACTCTGATTTAACCTGCAGAATACTAAAATTATTTCTGGTTGACTTGTGTGTTGGGGACTTAAGCTGAAATCCTCTCTGCCTGCCTGCCTGGCTTGAGGAGTCTGTGTATTAAGATTCCCCATCAGCTCTGCAGTCCCAGTCCTGGGGAAGCCATGCCCACCTGTCCTGGGAAGGAGTGGGCACCACACCTCAGCAGCAGCAGCCCCTTGGCTGCTCATGCTCCCCACACCTCCCAGGTCCCATTTTCATGGGATACCCCTAAAACATCAATAAAAACTGTTCAATCTATCATTTCTTTTCTAAATGTTGTTAGTACTGGAGAAAGAAAAGGTCAGATTATCTGCAGGGAGGTGACTAGCAGCAGGAGAAGCTGCCCTGTGTGGGGGTCTTGGCTCCTGAGAAAAGAAATCAGTTGGGAATGAGGTCAACMGAGGGGAAACTTGCTAAATCTCCTTCCTTGCTAAATCCCTCATCAGCTAAATCTTCTATCAAGCCTGCTTCATCTAACCATTGCCAAGTCCTCTTGCTTGACTGGGAAAGGCAATTCCTTGAAGGAACTGGAATGAATGGAAGAATGGAAGCCCAGGATGTGTTTGGGATGGCACGGGAAAATCCTGGGGATGATGTCAGAGAGTGTCATCACTGCAGCATCATGGGGTGTTGAGCTGTCCCACCCCTATCCTGATTTGCACCCAAATAAGCAACACCTGAAAACAAAGAAGGGCTTAATGAGTATGTTTGGCCCAAATATCTCTTCCTTTGTCCCCAGACACATGGACAAAGTAATGTTCACAGGGAGTCTTTGCTGAGCTGGTCTGAACACTCAGCACCATCCAGGCCCAAAGAGAAGTAAAAAAGTAGTTATAACTCTACTTTATCASACTCTACTGCAAATCTAAAGTAGAGCCATTTGTCTGGTTCAGCTTAAATAATGCACTTTTTTTTACATTAAAATATAACCACCTATTTTTTGAATAATAGGGAGAATTCATTGGGACAGTTTGTCTTTCAGATGTTTTCTCTGCTACCTTGTCCAAACCTGATGCATGAAGACCAGATGCAAAAGGTGTTTGGGAACTCAGCTCCTCCAATATAGGTGGATCCTTTCTTACAGTCATTCAGCATCTATCCACACACAATCCAGCTCCTCCTACAGGATGCCAGGTCTTGCATGGGTACAGTACAGAGTAACAAATTATAGTAATACTGTCACCATAGCACACACAGTTCTGGTTTTAAAGGCAAGAGCAAATTTTCCACTTACTTCTTTGCAGGGAAAAGGTGGGGAGCAAGACAGGGTGCTAAAGAGCCAGTATGAAATCCCTTTCTCTCTGGAATATATGGAGAAATGTTGCTTTTTAAGTACAACATGTTTTCACCATCTTGCAGCCTTTGCCTGCAAATGAAATTCCTCTTCCCTTGTGGTCATACAGGTATGCCAATTGCCTCTTTTCCTAACAGGCTTGGTATCTTATGAAAATTTAGCTCACCACTTTGGTGGAACACATTTGGAAGGAATTTCCTTCTGTTTCCTAACATTGAGCACTAGAGCCTCTAAAATGCTGAGAGAGAGCACATTTTCCTGGGGCYGCAGGGAATGAGTCACACCAGGCAAATGCCAGATCAAATCCAGAAAGTGAKCAGGGAGCTGGCACTGGCAGGCCCAAGAAAACAACATTTCCTTTGTCAGTCTTGCTGTACCTACCTAATGCAATCATTTTCAGGGTGCTCTTCAGCAAAGGGGACAGACTGTCCCATGCTGTCTTCCTACTTCAAAGTCTCACAAATGAGCATGAAACACACTGGAAGAGGCCATTCTGGGATCACAGCACTCATCTCTGGCTCAAGGCCRTGCTGTGGCTTAAGCACCAAGTGCTCCACTGGCCTCGGAGGGGACCAGTGGGAGTCAGTGCCTGGGAATGAAGGRCCTCAAGGATTCATCTTTTAAATACCATTTTAAGAGGCGTTTAGGCGCCTAACTATATTCTGCAGATTTAATTACCACATAAATCACATCTGTGCAGTAACCTCAGAGTGCTGGGATCAGCAGGAAAGTCCCTCAGCTCCAAGAAAAAAAACCTTTTACTTCTGTGTTTTTCTTGCAGTTGCTGGGAGGGGTGAGACATGAACTCTCAGAAACAGTGTTCACTTGGTGCCCAGTTCTGCCAKCCACACAGAATGGGTCAGTCTAAGATTTAGAGAAGCAATTTAATGACTCTGTCCCTATGTCCCCATCTGCAAAAATTGGTTGTTCCAAGGTTGCACCATCCCTTCCGCCGGAAAGAAGTCCAGTCCATTAAAAGTCTGTGTGCCTCTGAATGCAGAAAGTGAGGAAGAAAAGCAATACCATGTAGGTGTTGGGTTTTTCTGGTTTTTTGTTTGTTTGTTTGTTTTTGTTTTTTTTTTTTTTTTTTTTTTTTTTTTTTTTAATTTATTTTGCCGATTCTGCACATCCCAAATGT
>CADDXX010000007.1:4273389-4332552 GCA_902810485.1 Alauda arvensis | reverse complement strand
TTCTTTCTGTTACTTGGAACAGAATTCATTTTTGTAATTTATTTTGCCGATTCTGCACATCCCAAATGTGCTGGCCACTCTTGGATAAACACTGATTGGGGAGAGAAGAGGACAAAGAGGCAAGTTGGGTGTGCTTTCTTTCTCAATAACTGAAAGAGCAGTATAACTCAAAAAAGATCTGCACCAGTCAACAAAGTCATTTTTCCCAAACTTCTCTGTCAGCCATGCTGAAGCGTGGCAATTTTTCCTTTTCCCTTCTGGTCAATAGTTATGGAGCTTTCATGTGTTTTGGTTCATATTCATTAACTGAAATGGGGAAAGAATATGAATATAAGAATAATTCTGTTCTAATGAAAAAGATTCCAGAAATAATTATTTTTTATCTTTAAGTTGCCTGCATTAAATTTACCTCAAGATCTATTACAAAGGTGTAGCAATTATTAGCTTAATAATTAACATCTCTCAGCAAGCTAATTAATCGGGCACCATATTAAAACCATCTTTGCCTGAGGTCTAAAGGAGCTAATTCAGATGATTATTTTATTATTTCAAGTTAAATATTCTAGGTGGCAGAATTTCTGTGTCTGGGAACCATGAGCTATTTCATGGTTGAAAATGAAATTAGAAAACAGAAAAAAAATCAAACAAACATGATGAAAATTGGCCCACATCCTAACTTCAGGCATTGCTAAAAGAAGGATCTATGACCTTTTCCTCTCAGTGATGATGGTGGCAATGCTTGTTTAGCAGGCTGCAGCCTGATTTTTCCACCTAGATGCCCCACCAGCACAACCTGTTATATCACTGTCCAATGGACAGACCATCACTGGAGGGGACAAATCATCCARATTTCCTATCATTGCAGTGCAGCAAGATTGTCACCCATCCTGGCTATTGCTGTGGAGCCATGAAACAGCCAGAACACACACACATCCAGCAGGACCAGCTCATCCCTGTCCCCTCACTGGAAAATAGGGTATGAGGAGATTTGCTCACTGGTTCTGGAAGAAAAACCCTATTGGGATTGCAGGAATAACCTTGGGAAAAGCAAAGAGGCAAAGGGTTTTATCAGGCAAACCCCTACATGTCACCTCTTTTGYTAAAGGAAATTCATACCCATAGCTCTGGTGTTCTCATTTTGTTAAAATGAGGAAAGCTCATGTTATTTMATTCTTGTTTTACATACCTGCCTGAGCAGCTCAGAAAGGCTCTGCCTCACCACCTTGAGAGGTGGTGACAGTCCTGCAACAGCAGGGGAAATCACAGGGCAAGCTGGGCCATGCAGCCTCATCCATCACTATCTCRGGCAGCAGTCACAGCCATTTGTGGTGCCTGGCACCATCCCTCAAACCCCATGTCACAGTCACTGCTCTGTACATACTCAGTGGGAGGCTGACAGAGAACCCTCTCATGTTTCTCCAGCACAAAATTCTTTTCAAGGCTGCTGTTTTATTTGTTGTGCTGTGAAAGATAACAGCTTCATACAAAAATAAACAGGTTTGCAAACTCTTCCTGGGTGCTAACATTGTGCTGGTGTAATATACCTGGGATCTGAAACAAAGCAGCTTTTTAACAAACAGGTACACTCTGCTCATGCCTTCCCCTGATAGAAATGGTTTTTCATGGAAAAAGCTAAACTGATTTTCTTCTTTTTAACAACTCATAAGAACTAAGTTTAAAAATAAACCTCTAATCAAAAGCTAAACCACCCAAATATTCAGTTGAAATACAAGAAGAAATCACTTTCTTACAAGCTGTTGGTGACTGAAATGAATCAAARRCTGCAAATGGCTTTAAGGAAAGAACCTGATAATTTCATAAAACAACACATACTGAGGTAATGGGACCTGCATGAATTATAAATAGAAGCAATCAGAGAGTATTCTCCTCATTCTTCTCTCCAGTGTCAAATGTGGACAGACACAAGCTTTTGKGGCCAAGGAATGAGAAAATGAGGAGATTTGCACAGCAGCTCCCCATCCCTCTGCCCTCCTGAAGTCCTGAGCCCCACATGCCCAGTCCCAGCAGGGTCCTCAAGCTCCCAGCCCAGCTCCTGCTGGGTACCAGGTGCCAGAGCTGTCCTGGGAGAGTGGGAGGCAGAGCAGCTTTAGCTGCAGTTTGTGTTGAGGCTGCTCTCACCCATGTTGAGACAAAACAGGCARTCTGTTAAGGGGGTATTTCCCCTCCCTTTGGGGCTCTGACCATGTACCAGGATATCAGGACTTGAAAAGCCGTTATTCCACTAGGGTGAGGTGCTTACACTGAGGATGATTAATCAGCATGATCAAAGCAAAGTAGTAGAAAAATGGCCACACTARAAATTAGGATGCAGGAGAGAGTCTGTGCACAGACCAAATCTCTGGCCTCTTTTAATCCAGGGAATTCTTTCTGTTCAAAACAGTCCTGCAATCCATCCCCAAGGTGAGTCTCACAGAGTCATCATTGCCCATTCAGACTGAAAGGACTGACTGAGGATTCTGGATATTCAGTTTCACTTGCAGCATGATAATGCTTTATCCACAGACATCACCTATCCTGTTTCCAAGTATCCCTTGCAGAATTACAATGGCATCCAAACAGATATATGCAAGACTACAATAGTTATCTGTTTATAATTTTTTTAACTGTGGCATGATTAGTCCCTTATTTCTCGAGCAGACAAAACATAATTATGACCAGATGTAACAAATGTCCAGTTAAAATTATAAATAAAACTTGGGCTCTCAGTTGGTCAATTAGTGATCCTTATAAATAAAGTACATAAATGAAAAAACAATTAAGCTCACCTTTAACCAACATGAAAATAAAAGAAATAAAATGGTGTGGCTTCTTAAATACTGCTTTTGCTGACAGCACATAAGCATTTTTCCCATATGCTTTAAAGGAGAAACAATGTACATCTTAAACAAAAGGAAAGATTATTTTTCAGTTRGATTTGTGACATGCAAGGGAGACTATCATAAGAATAACAAGTTTGGCAGAGATAAGTGACATCTGAAATGCTTCAGGATCCTTTGTGATCTAACAGTAGCAACCAAATCAAACCATACGAAGAGAGAAATTGCATGCAGCTCACAAGCACTGTGCCCACAACTGCATGTTTGGATTCCTTTTGAGTTGTGTGTGTTTTAGCAAGACCATCTGGACATTGCCAAATTGGTTCTGAATAGAGATATATACCCATAAAGCAGAAACTTAAAAACAGCAACTTGCTTCCTGTCCAAGGCTGCCTGTCATGTCTTCCTTGTTTGCTGCACACCTGTTTCAGACCATACRGGTRAGAGTTARCCAGGCTTCATCTGCACACAAAATAAAGGTTAGTAGGTTAGGGAACTAGAGCTGGGAAYGGAGAGGTTGAGGAGCAGGGATAGTGAGCTGAGCATTTTGCTTTRGAAGCAAAGGGAAGGGCTGTGGACAGTRTTATCTGAGAGCTGGGGTGAGGGAGGAAAAAGGGCCAACATTGCCCAGCTTCCTCACACATCTGGTGCCTCTCAGTCCCATGCACATTTTTATAGGTGGCAAGGTAAGGCAATAGCAGTTGGCCATGCCTAAAACCCCAGAGGATTAGCAGTGTAAAAGGAATTTAATCTCCTGACATGTCTGAGTAACATTTCAGTTTATGCCATTTGCTGTTGGCAGCCCAGCAGCAGTGAGAGACTAAGAGAGACTTCCCAGATGGGAGGAGGCTCTGACATACCAGAGGGATTAACTTTGGCTCCAAAGACATTGCAAGCTAATGCATAGAAGAGTCAGGCAGCAGAGCATTGAGTGGCACAGGAAAAGCTGTTCAACCCTAGAGCAGTCCCTACCTGACTACCCATTTCTCTTATAAATATTCACACATGTGCTCGAGCAGGACTTCTCTTCAATAATTTGAACAGTATTGTTCTTCACCATTCACACAGRCTTAGGAAGAGAAGAGCATTAAATCTGAATCATCTTCTTTATCCAGAGATAATGGACATTTCTAAAGCTTTGTCAGTTAAATATCTTTGATCTGTTTGTGACATCTGCCTTCCATTTCATAAGCCTTAGAAGTAAGAAGATAGATTGTAATTKTATGTATTTGTGTGTATGAGGACATTCATACATAGACATCCATGCACACACTAGATCTTTGTCTTTCAGTGCCAAACAGGCAAGAAAAAGCACCTGASTACTGTGTCTGGCACACTGCTTCTCTGTTCCCAAAACCAAAATCAGTGAGGAAACACATTATTTCTGTTACCAGTCATTGAGTTACCAAATCTGAATTCACACAGCCAGGCACTCTTTCTCACTAAGTGCAAAGCAGGAGTGAGTGGATACTAAGCTGAATTTGCTTTCCTCAGCGGTCCTGTGGGCCCATTTCACCCTCTGGACCAGAGCTCCTGCAGCACTCTTAGATCACATTGCCTGATAGTGTATGATAGTGTACTGAGCAACCACAGGGTAAAGATTGTAAGACAGCTGTTGAGTGAAAAACTATCTAAGTTCCAGGTGAATAAGGGGATTTCTGCTAAGGTCATATCTCACTCCAATTTTTTTTTCTGTTGAGTTTAATCTGTAGGAATCAGTAGCAATAGGAAATTTTCAACAAAGCAATTTGAAGTCTCTCACAAAGTGATGGGGGAAAGGAGAAGCATTAAGTCTCTTTCTCCTGAATTAAGGTCTAAAGCTGTGCCAACTGAAGTTAATAACAATTCCACTTATTTCAGGAGCAGAAACATCCTTGTGCGTTTAAACCACTAAAAACCTGAAGTATCAAGTATGTTTCCACCATGTAGACCATTCTAGCAGCATAACAGACTCTGTCAGGTGAGTAGAAGAGTAATTTATTCTGTTCACATGCACAAATGCCTCTTCATCATCAGAGATATTTAACAGAAACTCAAACCATCCCAAAAAAAATAGCTGCCTCTCTGAATATTTGAGAGTAAGAAGACAATAAAAAGGATGACAAATCCTTAGGCACAATTTTAATAAATATTGCACAAATTAAGTAGAAATTCCAGGTGCTTGTATAAGAAAAAAGTTATTCCCCCTTGATTAAGCATGCATTACTGCTGGAGGTGCCTGAGGGGTCGTCCTGTCATTGCACTGGAATTCAGTGTTTGATCTTCCTRCCTGAGCATGAACTCACATGCTGGCCATTCCTGGTCTTTTCAGTTTATAAGTGTGTCTCCTGTTCACCTTTTTAAAGAAAAGGTCAGTGCTCTTCACTTAAGTAATGCCATTAAGGAAGCAACCCTCATTTTTTTCAGCTTRTGCAACCGAGCAATTGAAAGGCACAACCTCCATTTACCTCACTTCTACTTTTTGAATAAKAGGAAAAAATGTGACTGCTGATAATCACAGGCAATGAAGAGTAATTTCTAGTAGTCTGTCTCCAGGATTCTTYCCTACAGCATATTTTCCAATTTTTTTTTCTGATCATATTAAATGACTCATTTAATAAGCTAACTGCTCCTTCTTATCCTAGGGGAGACTATTTTGCAGTGCAAGATGTTCGTGTTATGAGGGTCTCTCTGTTTAACTTATCCCATTATCCCTGGTTATGTATTCTAATATCAGTCAACCTGCCTACCTTTTCACCAGCCTGCAGCCTGTTTCTTTATGTGTCTGTCAATACAATAAACTGATTTTTGCTCCAAACAAAGAACTTAAATTGTTATTAGTTTCTCCACCTCTCTGACTGTTCCATCCAGGAAGTGTTATTTAATGTCATGTACAGCACCAGCTTATTCTCATGATAAAAACGTGACTGGTTTTTTAACTACATAAAGGCAATACAGTCTGCAAAATCAATGTCAATTTAATATATTGTGCTGCTCTCTGGTTAGCAGGTGGCTCCTTCTCTTTAAAAAGAGAGACAGCTTTTCCTCCAGTCACGAAACTAGGAAATTTTGCACCAATACATAATATTGAAATTGAGCAATGATTCTGAAAGAGGGAAGGCTGTTTCAGTTWAGCTTTATAGCTCTTTGTTCAGCTCAGATGTGTAGTCAAAAGCCAAGATTAAACACAAATATTTTTAGTTATGACTTTTTGGACTATAAGTCCCATGGAGAATTTGAAAATGGGATAAGTTTGGAGTGCAGTTTAATTGTTGTTAGTTACACCTTTAGCCTGTGGTTAATCCAAGATCCCCAAAATCTGTCCATAGTGTTTGCACTGATGTTCTCTTTCATGAGCAGAGTCAAATTTGGACCWAGGGTATAAACTACATTGAGCTGTGCCATATTCCAGCTGCTTCACACATCCTTAACTCATGTTTTATGTGCATTTATACGATGCTGAGGGCATTATTTTAGCTATGGCCAGTTGCCTGTTGATAGCATGATCATATCCAAGTGAAAAATTGTCACCTTCTGGGAAATATCTCAGGATGTTTCTGTTTAGTTCAGCAAATAGTATCAAAATGTACAGGAGCTGAATTTCTGTTCACTTCTGTAATGTGATATTCTACTGCTGACAGYCTCCCTGGATGGCTTGTAGTCAACTTTCCAATCCAATAAACCCACGATATGGGCATAAAAATRAAGCAGAGTCACAAAACCACAAAAGACAGAGCTCTGCCAAGGAAACTGATAAAGCACTGTGCAGGACTTAACAGTATAAAACAGAGAGACCAAAGAGAAATTAAATAGGCCTGGGATATAGAAATTTTCCTAATCAATACCTCTACAACATTTTCCCTCCCTGAAAGCACTACTTGCATCTTTTTGGTTCCTCCAGGCTTAGAAAAATCTGGAATATGAAGCAAATATTTTCTGTGAAATTTAATGGTTCTTATCCCATCATCTGATTCATCTGAAGTTGCACCTGTTTCTTGAATTGTTCAAGGGCAGATTTGGGGGGCAGAACTCTGTCACCATACAAAAAGTTGAAAATTATAATGATATCCAGCAAAATATTTTTCCTCTCTTGGTGAGTGCTGGCCCCACCTCTGSTTCCTTGTGCTGCCATCTGTAATTCCTGTTTTGGTGAAGAGCCGGAAGGGCTGACACTAGTCAGTCACAGCCCAAGATTTGCACAAGTCTCTGCCTGAACAGAAAGTGCTTGTAGCACAGGAACTTCCACCAAGACCAGCACACATAAAGCCCACACATGTGTGGAGAGAAAGGCTACTGCCCTCATCAGAGAATGGAAATGAGAAAAAAACTAAGAGTAACTTACAAGGAAAATGAGCTCTCATATTTTCTTCTCAGCACAGGTTCTGCATTTGAGGTCTCCTGAGTTACCACTGCTGTGCACTGATGATATATATCATACAGATAAACTATGGCAATGGAATTTTTTTTCCAATTGAATTATTTTCCTGGGCTGAAAAGAAATATGTTGCTTTCTGACAAATACTGATTAGCACAAATCTGTGAGTACTTGATAAACCAGCACTGTAATGGCTATTGTTTGACAAGTAGCACTCAGAAAGCAGGAAACCATGGCACAAACACAAAAAAACTCCACCACTTTTTGAAACCAGAAATCCCATGTTTCTGTGAGATCTGTCACCCAGTCTGATTTCAGCTGGTATAAATCTCTGCCATGGTGCCAACTACGAATGGAAACAATCTCAATTACTCCATTTCTACAGGACTGTGTCSCTACTTCACATCACATTGGATTGCTTGTAGTGAAAAGGCTAGCATTGATTTACCTTGAATTTTAATATAGCCTGAGATCTGGCTTTAAAGATCAGCTAGAACATGATTGCCCTGATGTGACTTTATAATCTCACACACAAATTCACAAGTATGATGAGACCCAGATCCCTCCCCTCCACAAACRCAGACAGACTTTATACTTATTCATTGTGCAAGCCACATCCACACAAGAATTAGGACTGCAGCAAAAGTAGACACAGTGACGAGCTGTGCTGTAAAAGTTGCTATGAGGAGTCTCTGCATAAAAAAAGTTGCTTTAGGATCCTGAACTGTARAAGCAGTCAGATATCTTTTCAGATGCATAAAGAGTTGAGTATTGAGTTTATAATGGCCACACTATATGAATTTAAGTTTCCATCAGGTTTAAAGGTTGGCCTTAATCACCCATTGCTCCATCCACTCTAGATTTCCCATAAAACACCTTCTGAAGAAAGCACCATGCAACAATCAAAATGTAGCTCTTCACAAAAAGAAGTAGCAAACTAGAAGAGTAAAAACCCTTCATTTAATGTTGAGCTTGAACTCTTCCATCTCTCTCAGTAGACTTTTCCAACTCCACTACTGCTGATCAGGAGTTAAACAAAAACAAAAAAAATCCACACTTTTCTATGCTGTCTCTGCTGAAAACCTATGTCCTCTCCTACAAAAATGTAACAAAGATAGACTCAGCTTCGTTTTAACATGAAACCTGTTCCCTTTAAGTCAAATTCTTCAGAAAGGCTCTGAGTGAAAGTATAAATTGATGTCAAGTTTAAGTGTTCTTAGAGTCTTTACATTTGGACAGTTCAGAGATCAGCCMTAAGGAGCAGCAGGGAAGTAGCTCATGTTCCCCAGCCAACACAGCACTTCTGTGCCCCATTCTCACCTTGCATAGTGCAAAGAGGAGCAGCTCCAAGAGACTCTGTGGAAGGGCTCTGACAGCACAAAAGACTSTCATAGAGTTAAATATGCCATCATTTTCATGATCATTTTCATTATCATTCAMATTACAGATAAGAAACCTCAGCAAAGTGGGAAGCAGAGGCCTGAAACAAGACATATGACCATCAAAATACTCCAGCCTCACTACTCCTCCAGGTACCTCTTTGGTGGATCAGAAGACCTTGTACCTTGGTATCCTCTGTGAGCAAGTGACATCATTAACACATTTCATTCACAGAGGAGTTGATTTTGCCTGGATTTTTTGTTTTCTACTCACATTTAGTCAAATTAGAGCCAGAATATGTTAATAATGTTCAGTTCCCCTAGACTTTGATGCATATCTTTCTTTTGCAAATAGCTGATGTTCACAGTGAACTGAGTGCTGAATAGAAGTTGTATRAAGACCAGCCTGCTTTGAAGAACTTGCACAAAGGACCTGAGAGCTAAAAAGGGGACAGGGATAACAGTAAGTAACCAACAAACCACTGTGGCCCAGAACTTGCAGCTAACCAGGCACAGATAGCACAAACTGTTACAAACACAATAGACTTGCTGAGACTGGAAGGTGACATATTTTGTACTGATACAAGGACACKGTGTTGCACACCAATTTCAATCCACCCGTCTTTGGCACAGTACACCATCGTGGCCAAGAGCTTCACAGATTTTATACAAGTATCAAG
This sequence comes from Alauda arvensis, assembly GCA_902810485.1. Taxonomy (NCBI): domain Eukaryota; kingdom Metazoa; phylum Chordata; class Aves; order Passeriformes; family Alaudidae; genus Alauda; species Alauda arvensis. Next base: position 4,323,302 of record CADDXX010000007.1, on the reverse strand, counting down.
AACGGACAGAATTATAGTAACAAACCCTAAAGAAAAAGGAAAAAAAAAGAAAAACAAAAAAAGGAAAAAAAGAAAACCAAGACCTACAAACCTTCTTGCCTCCAGGCATAAATGAATTTTCCACCCATGGAAGCTGGGAGAAAATTTCTCAAAGGTTAATTTTCGAATTGCCACTAGCTGTGAAACTTCTTGTCTGCTCTTTTGAAGCAGCTGGTGCTGTCTGCTGCCAGCTGCAGAAGGCTGGCCTTCATCAACCTTGGGTCGGACCTGCTCTGGTGATTCTCCTTGTCCTATATATATCAGAGTGGAAAAAAGAGTCTGCTGTCACACAGGAAACCACAGACAAATATGTTTTAAAGGACAAGGTTATCCTTTTCTCCTTCCTTGATGAAGGCTTGGAAAAAAAAAAAGGCTTGCTGATATCTGGGATTTTTAAAAATCCCAAATGTTTAGAAGGTAATGTATGACACTGAGAAGCCTTATAAAAAAAAAGTTCTATTCATCTTGTGTATAGCAGCACAACAAGGGGATATTTAATAAAAAAATATGAGTGCAATGAACAGAATTTGAAATTGCCTTAAAATCTCATCTCCACTTCAACGATTAATCAATTTCAACAGCCGCTTATTGCTTAATACACAACATATCAACAGAGATTATTGCTGAAACAACAATTCCTCTTAGTCARTCCTAGCAGGGCTTACATTTTCCAGAGCAAAACAAATTATTCACACTGACGGGCCAATGATTGTCTGCAGAGAAGGACAGGTAATAGAATATTTTCCAAAGGCAAACACAACACWCATGTTGGACCACTAAATGTGTCAAATGTGTTATCCTTTTTCAACTTTACAAAACACCAATGCAGCAGTTTCTAAATGCACTGTGACTTGTTAATTCTTCTGAAACAGAGAATAATTCTATTGAACAAGCAACAGAACAGATATTATTTCCCTGGCTATGAGAAATGTGGCTCTAAGGCTCATAAATACACATCTGAAATCTCTAGCTGAAATCCTTGCCTCATTACCCACAGCTACTTGCTTTACAGGACTCTTTCATTCTGAATATGCATTTTAAACTCCAGATCTGCATCATTTAGTGGAAATTGGGATAGTTCCTCTGATTTCAATTGAGCTATGCCGACCTTTATAGCCTATAAATCCAGCCAGAATAGTTAAAAAAAAAAAAAAAAAAAGATGAGACACAACCACTCTTTCAGGCATTCAGAACAAAGTTTAGGAAACACTCCATATTAGGAAAAGAAAAAAGGCAGAAGGAAGGATCTGGATACAAAGCTGATTTTTCTCAGTCAAGCCTTATTTTATACAGTGGCAAATGGACAGCCCCAGGTCTGCAGTACCCATCTGCCTCAGCCTTTCCTAGGTGGAGCATTTTGCAGAAGGGTGCCAGGGTCCTGCGGATGTGGAGGTCTGTCTTACATGCCCAGTCCAGGAATAAAGTGGATGAGTCAGAGTGCAGATGGAGACTTTGAGCAAATCAGAAGAAACTTCATTACAGAAAATGTCAGCAGCAATTTTGGTCCATGCCTCAGAAATTAGGCTCCTTGACAAATGTTTGTTGAGATAAATTTATTTTCATTTATTCTCATCACTGTCTTTTTCTACGTTCTGTACCAAACACTGATTCTTCTCTGCAACTTTCACWACATCTGCTTCTGGCAGTTCCCATACTACCTGTGTGGTAAAAGAAATCTTGCTATGAGAGCCMTTGAAGTGTTTAATAATTCTGGAGCTGTTTAATAAAGGAAAGATTTTGAAGTACCATAAAAATTGTCTGTACTCTTTAGAGAGAAAGGTATAGCAATSTCCTACTGTATATAGGAGAAACACTTTTCCTCTAAGRAAAGGAATAAATACMGTCTCTCTCTTTGTTATGAGAAGAMRATGCTTGAAGAGACTGYTTCTGGTGAGTGTCCCTAGCTGTGAGTTTGTAGTCTATAAAGGATGGGGCAGAGCACAGGTTTGTGTAAATGCAGTCAGTGCAGCCTCCTGACACTTACAGGGAATTCAGTCTCCTCTGTAGGGTTTGCTCCTTTTGAGGACACACTCTAAAACAAAGGCTTCTCTGTGGCATAATTGTTATTTTTGTCTGTGCTTATTGTTATCAAAAAGAGTGAGATTCAAAAAATGCCATGCAGAAAAATGTCTGTAGCATCTTCACCGTGGACTCAGAACCCTGCAGGGTGATTAGTCAAAGGGCTGTTAGCCAAGGGTCTCTCAAAGATAAAGGCTGGAAGCAGGTCTCTGCACATACCAGGAAGAAGAGTCCTCCTCCTCCTTCTCCTCAGAATCTGACAAGGAGGACTGGGTATCTTCTGCATCAGGTGTGAGGTTCTGGAACCAGCAGGCCAGACAATTGATGAGATGGATGAAGGTCCTTCTGGGATAGTGGAGCCCCCTAAAGCAACACCACCTGTACCTCGCATCAGAACCTCCCTTGTTAAGAGGAAAAGAAGGGTGCTTGTAATAGGAGACTCCGTTCTAAGGGGAACAGAGGATCCAGTACACAGACTGGACCCCACTCACAGGGAAATCTTCTGTCTCCCAGGGGCACAGATAAGGGATATACTGGAAAACAKTCTCTGATTACTATTGGTTGCTCAAACTGGCAGCAATGAAACAATAAAGCAAGGTCCAAGGCTAAATCAAAGACACCTCAGGGTCCTGGGATTATTAGCAGAGGGATCAGGAGCACACGTAGTGATTTCCTTGATTCTTCTGRTAACAAARCCTGCTATTTATAGAAGTAGGCAGATCCATCAAGTCAATGCATGGCTCCAAGGTTGGTGACAGTGGGAAAATGTGGGGGTTGTTGACCACGGGAGGATCTACTCAACACCTGGTCTACTGACACCTGCTGGGATTTGCCTTCTCAGAGGGGGAAAAGCTCAAGCACAGGGGCTAACAGGTCTCATTGATAGAGCTTTAAACTAGCTTGGAAGAAGGAAAGGGAAAATAGCAGGTTTGCCATGATGTGCTGGGATGATGTGCCAGAATTTGAGGAAATGAGTACTGATTGGACCCCTCAATCTGCTCTAAGAGCTCTTGGTGACAAAGTACCACACCTGAAATGTTTCTACACTAATGGGGCAGTGCCAGGAGCAAACAAGAGGTTTTGTCCCAGCCCAGCAATTTGTCATCACTGGCATAAGTGAAACCTGGAGGGGTAAGTGCTGTGACTGGGAATGCCCTGAAGTTGTGCCAGGGGAGGTTTGGGTTGAATATCAGAAAAAATTTCTTCATCCAGAGGTTGGTTGGGCACCCAGGCTTCCCAGGGAACTGGTGACAGCACCAAGCCTGACAATTCAGGAARTGTTTGGACAATGCTCTCAGACATAGAGTGTGATCTTGGTGGTCCTGTACTGGGCCAGGAGTGGGAGTCAGTGATCCTTGTGAGTCCTTTCCAGCTTGGCATATTCTGTGATTCTGTGACCATGGATCATCATTTTTTGCAAGGTCCATGGTGAGTATTGCCCCCACATCATGCAGTACATATCCTACTGTCCTAGGGTGACTGTATGATGCTTCTATCCCCAAATTGTCTGTTCTGTCTGTGTAGATATTGTGTTCTGTAGCTTTAAGACTGGTTCCTAGAGCGAAGGGGGAGAAAAGAGAAGCRCGGAGTTTGTTTTGAGAGAAGCAGCTCCTCCTCCACATTCCAGCTCCTGGACTGTTCATCTGAAGCATGGACAGGCAGCTGGGAGAGATCTCCTTTGCTTTTAGTTAGTTTTAGCCAGCTAGGGCAGAGAAGTTCCCTGGACTGGTTTTTTTTTCTTTTTTTTCTTGGGACTGTTTAAACCTGCTCTTGGACTGAAAGATCTACGAGAGCCAGAGCACTGGGAGTCCACACAGGGCCACTGGGCCCAGGCCGGCATCTTCCAGAGCCAGAGAGAACTGATAAAGGCTGAGCGAGCTGGGCTCCCACAGCAAGGACTCTCTCTCAATTTTGCCAGATATTATTAATTTCTAGGTTTGTAAGCACTTTCTTTTTGTTAAATAAATAGTTTTTTCCACTCATCTCTAAGGAGGTTTTTTCCCGAACCAGTAAGGGAGAGGGGCAGTTCCAGCTTGCTTCCCAGAGAGAGAGACATCCATGTGGGAGGTTTCCTCCCAGATTTGCCCTAAACCAACACATATACATGTGCTCAATACACATTTATAAAATCTAAATTCTTGTTCACATATCTCATCCACCCCACCTCTGTCCCTTAAAACTGTTCAATAACAGCTTAAAAAGTGATCCTGGGAACTGACTTGCTGAATAAGACCCCACACAACTAAAACAGGACCAACAAAGAGCCCACCTGCTCCCAAATGAGACAGCCTTGTCTCAGCCAAAGATCAAGATAAGACTCTGCAAATGCTTACCTTGGCAAGTAATGGGAGACACAAGTGTCCCTCTAAATTCAAGTATCACTKCCAAAGACTGTGGATTTCCAGGGAAATATGACCCAATGGCACCAAAAAACAAYAGTACCAGCTCATGTTTAATCATGRCTGCCAGCAGAGCAWGGAGGGACATGTGCACTTCTTCAGCCTCCCTGCAAKWGCTCAGAGAGTGATGTRTTRCMCTGAGCACCCGTCTGACTCATCATTCCCAGCACAACAGTGACTGATATTCCCAGATTACTTTATCCTGACACATTTTCTGTTGAATAACAGTAAGTACACCCGTGGTTCATCACACTCAGTGTTTTAGCTGTTCCCAATATTCTTGCTTTGAAGTAACATTGTAGGAAACCAGCAGGAACATTTTGTCCCAGGAGGATGAGGGTTTACTTTGSCTTTTCTTTTATTCAAATCCTTTCCTGCAGCTCAGAGGAGCTATACAAATGAAAAAGAATCAGGAACAGGTACTAAATTCTATTGAAATCATTGCTAGCATTTCCTAACAGCAGCTCTGGATTAATCTTTTCTTTTCAAAGGCAGGGGATTATACTGGTCCTAACTAGGTTGGAGTCAATTTTCTTCATAGGAGCTTTTATGGTGCTGTGATTTAGATTTATGACCAAAACAATGCCAGTAACAGACCAATGTTTTACCCATTGCTGAACAGAGCCTTCTCTCTTTCTTACTCTGCTCCTCATCCTTGGTGAACAGATTGTGGCTGCACAACAGGCTGGGAGGGGACATAACCAGGCAGATTCCATGAGATTTAGGGAAACTGTGTTTTCCTCACAAGTTTTCTAGGCATTTTGTATCATTTGTTTTGTTTGCTTTCTTCTTCCATTTCTTCTTTTTAAGGTTTTTTGGTGTTTTTTTTTTTTTTTTTTTTTTTTTTTAGGGGTTTTGGTTTTTTTTTTATATCCACAAGTTTTCTTGCTTCTTCTTTTCTATCTCCTGTTTTTGATCTATATCCACAAGTTTTCTTGCTTCTTCTTTTCTATCTCCTCCTTTCTGGTGGGACTTTGGTTTGGAAGCAGGGAGTGAACTGCTCTGTGGTGCTTAGCTGCCTGCCAAGGTTAACCCACAACAAGGTTTGTAATTAAAAACTTCTTGTTTCATAGCAAACAACCTTCTTCCATTGGGTGATGTCTCTGACCAGTGAACCACTCTGTCACTGGCCCTCAGCAGCTGTGCAAATGAATGTGGAAAGGGTACAGCAGCAGTGTCTTGCTCTCCAGGTGAGTCCCATCCCACYGCCCATCCTTTCTCAAACTGCAGCTGCAAGTTAGAGGAGGAGRCTGACCCCTGGGCTCCAGCCCTTGTGCTTCATACAGCTGAAGAAAGCTCCAGGCCTGTGGTTTCAGGCTCAGAGCAGTTGAGTATTCATGCCCAGAGCTGAGGAGAGCTGAGAGAGATGCTGTACTGCTGGAAGCTCTGTTGAGTTTTCTGATTATGTCAACAGTGTATGTATGTTCCCACAAACTCCATCTCCCAGCATCCTGTGACTAAATAAGAATATTTTTTTAAGAGAAAGTTTCTAGACTTCATGGTTAAACAGGAAAGACAGAAAATRCAAGGCTCAAAAAAACCCAAACTGAAGTCAACTAAGATCAGCCTTTCATTTCTTAAATATATATTAAGATGTGGGGCTATCAATGTTAGAAAACACTGAAGCAGCTGTGAGAAGTCAATTTAGGGCCTCTCCCCCAAAAAGGTGCCAGGCTTGATAGCTCCAAGGACCATCCCTAGAAGTATTTAAAAGATGTGAAATTGTGTGCAGGTACAGATGTGGCTCCAGGGGACCCAGTTTTGTGGTGGACTTGGCAGTGCTGAGATAATGGCAGGACTTGAACATCTTGAAGGTCTTTTGTAGCTTAAACAATTTTGTGATTAATAACCTAATATACAAAAGGTCAACCTTGTGATGTTGGAGGAGAAGTGAGGAGAGCAGAATCACGGCTCCCAAGTGCTTTGAGCTGGGAATAATGTTGGGACTTTGGTTCTTACTCCCATGCWGTGTCTTTGCTGGAGGACAGCATTGATCATCTGGCATTATGTATAATGCAGAGCAAATATCTCCCAGTCACTCCCTCAGTCATAATGAGGGAAGTAATTCACACTTCCCCTTGCTGGAACCTTTGAAGGTGTCTCATGTGACCAAAGGTAGCAATGTAAATTCTTTGTAAAGCAGATGGAGCAAGATAGGTCCCTAAGCAAAGGAAATAATATGTAAATTGTCTGTTTAACATGTATCATATGGGTGACTTGTACACACACATCTACACAATGAGTATATAAGATGTAAAAATTTACCAGCTGGTATTCCTATCACCTGGAACAGAGCAAGAGACTGYCACTGCCTAGAGTTCCTTGCACTTGCCCAAGGTGAACTATTTATAGATCAACTTATATTGATGTTCATRGATCACATTCTGCATTTGATTGCTTCAGTGTAAAGTGGAGTAACTGAAACAAATATATATTATATATATTATAATTAGAACTACTACAGATCCATACAAATGTGGGAGCTGAGTCCCTGCTCTTCCCCACCCACCACATCCAGGGGTCRCAGCTCCAAATGAGCCAACAACAATTTCTTGTGTGAGAGCTGCTGTTCATAGAATTTGSACCTGCTGAAGTTTGGAAAAGAAAGAAAAACCTACACAAACAAACACCTACTCCTAAACTTCTAATGAGTCAATCAAATCTGATGCTGCAGATTTGAAGATGAAATTTAATTGACCAGTAGAGTCCCAGACCTTGACATTGTAAATGAAGGTAAACAGCAACATATTAAAAACAAGGTTAATTACAGTGATGAGTTCTTAATATGTTGCTGTTTACCTTCATTTACAAAGTCCCACAGAAAATTTTTGGTTATTTGTGCCATTAATTTCATTAGTGTTGCATGGCAAAAAATTTAAAAAATGGTCTTGAAAGGTTATATTAGAGCCTTGAGGACAGAGTGACACTGCATTGAGTCCAGATTGAGAGTGCTGTTTTTATGGTAAGAACCATATTTGTCACATTTCCAGGTCACAGRATATGCTGAGATGGAAGGRACCCACAAGGGTCATCAAGTAMARTTCTTCAGTGACTAGCTCACACAGGGATTGAACTTGCTGGACATTCTTCAAAACAGAAATTTGGGGTTAATATTCCTACACAATGCTTCCATTTGTAGGTTGCTGTTACGCTTCTAATACTACATTCTGCACTAATTTTGGTATTTCTGCCCTTATGTTGTGAAATAACTTCTCCTACGTTTGCTTTCCAGCAATTAAATCAGACCTTAAAAAGGTTGCAGGGGTTCAAACAGGAAGGAAAATAAGTGAATAGCAGTTAGAGTTTATATGAAGCTACAGTGGTTTTCCTGCCTGTGCTTGGTTATGCAGTTCTGTTTGATTGTTTCAAAGTTTTTTTAGTCAAAGACTTTTGTTTTGTCTCCTGCTCAGATACCCTGAGTGCATTTGCTCCCTGGGTTATTTGGTGGGAGAAAAGTTCAGGGCTGGAGGCAGAAAATCTTACATATCAAGTAGTACTGGGCAGGTGGAAYAAATACAGCATGGACTGCTTTAACCTTTAAGATGTCTCTGACATATGCAGATGTTTAGGAGGAGAGACAGCAAAGAGAGATGCAAAGAAAAATGGAAAACAAGAGAAATGCCTGGAGAATACCCATATGCCTATGACCTGCAGATTTGCTATGGCAAACACAAACCTCTGCCTTTCCAAGTCCTACCAGATTTGGAAACAYTTTCCCCACAAGCAAAAATTTCAGTTTTCCCACACACGTGGCCATCACCTTCCCTGCTGTGTCCTGGGATCTGGCCCATGCATGGAATGTCCTACAGGTGTCTTGGTGTCTGCCCTCTCTCCTTTCCCATCGAGTGGCACARCTTTAACCATTTCACAGATGTATCCATGACCATTGCCACAGCAGTGTGGCACAGGCTACCCTGTGCAATCAGCACTGAAGGCACATGGAGGACAATTAGTGCTACATTTATGGGAAAGAATAACTGGAGGCTTGGGATCCTGTTTGATTCACTTCTGCTTTATGGAGACAACAGATACTTTGTAGGATAAATCATCATGCAATTATTTGCATAATAAAATTATTCATCCTGTGTATTAGAGCTATAATGAGGAAAGCAAGGTTGACACTGGAATGAAAAATATAACCCTTCTTTTTAAACAAGTTAGAAAGTTACTATATATTGTGCAACTCCCTATAAAGACTACTGTTTCTGTTACAACTGCTCACTGACTTTGAATTTCTGAATCAAGCATGCATGCAAGTGGAAGGATCTTATTCATGAAATTCAATTCTATTTCTCTCAGAACTTGCCAAGCAAACCATATGAAATAGATGTGCTTCAGTCAGTATGTCTCAGGGAAGGTAATTCTAGATTCCTCTAAGGAAGTTAAATGATGCATTTTTAGGAAATGAAAAAAATTTTTTTTTTTTTTTTTTTTAGATTCCTCTAAGGAAGTTAAATGATGCATTTTTAGGAAATGAAAAAAAATTTTTTTTTTACATAAAGTCTATGACTTTAATGTTCTCTGAAAAAAATCCAAATATGAAGAATTGCATCAGCTTGTGTTTTGGAGTGTCTTCACACAAAGTATTTGCCTGTATGGATTCCTCAGGTCTGGAGATCAACTCGTTCTTAGCTGGGACGCGCTGTCATTGTCCTCATGGGCCACCAGCCTCTCTTCCCTCTGCTGCTGGAGACCCAAGTGCTAAATGGGAATGGAGAGAGATGTGCCTTCCAGCAGCTCAGGGCCAGGAGGGCACTGCACACTGAGCATTGAAGACACACAAACTTTGTGAGAAGGATCTGTTAAACAAAGATTGATGTGTCAGATAGATAAAGCACAGTGGGGTGGGAAASGTCAATGCTGGATGTCAGGCAGACACCAGTGGTTGTACCAGTTGCTTGGATTCAAAGTACTTCAAGCTGTAACAAGCCTTGGATATCCTGTGTTGGTTAAAGCAGGGTTCAGATGCTGGATTTCRGTGTCCATTCAGATGTAAGGACTGAAAGCCTACAGGTTTGTCTCTCTCTTACTTCACTTAGTCCAGGTTGCTTCCCCTCCCTCCTTACAAGCACACGTGCTCAGGCCTTTACACCTTAGTCAGGTCACAGTTAGACATTCTGTGAGCATCTGTGGGTAAAATAAGTGTTGAAGTCATGTYTTTAAGCACTGCATTTTGTAATTTCTTTGAATTCAGGTGTAAACAGGGTAAACTGACTCAATAGCATACAAAGCACCTTTCTTATCCTTCTCTAAAACTGGAATTCAAGCCTACCTGAAAACAAAGTTCTAAAGTGGAGGACTCCAGTTCATTGTGTGTTTCCTTTTCATTTTCCTGTATGTGCCAACTCCTAGCAGACCAGAATTCAGAATCCCTAAATGTAGGGTTCATGCTTTGCATTTGACCTGATTAAAATCTTGTAACCTAAGGAAAAAAAGACTTTTTGAAAAACAGTAAATATGTGCCTCCTTGTAYTGCCAGAATAATAAAGGTTATGCTGTTGCCCTTACCTTTACATCTCTATTACCRTGTCAGCTGGGTCAAAACAGAAGCYTTCCCTAAAGTCCTAKAYAGRWTTTTTGTGTRTCCATACCCAAGATATGTAAATGCTGAGCATCTCTCTTACTAACAGCATCTCAGAATCCAATAAAATAATCCCAAAGAGCTGCCTTATTACTGCAAAACAAAACAAACAACTCAGACTTTCAGCAGTACTTTGCATCCTTTATACTGGAAATGACCTCTGAGATTTCCACCGTGCAGTTGATCCTGCTTTGAGTGGGAGKTGAAGCAAGAGGATCTGCAGAGAATCTCTTCCAAACTAAATTATTTGAAGAGTCCAGAAAAAGCATATCAGGTAATAAAAAGGGTGCTCTCAGAGAGATGCTGCCTTTTTGAACATGTTACACACATCTGAGCTGTCTTTTGCTGACCTGTTTTCCTTCCTCCCCATGCAGCTGGAGTCAAGATCAGACACAGCCACAACTCATACTCTGGCAAGTGTTGGCTGTAATAACCATTCCAGAGCAATCACCAGGCCACACCAGTACCACACAGTGTAAAGGCAGTTTTAAGATTCCTCTGTGCACATTTCAGGTTCATACCCTTCTTCTAATGTTCTTCACAGATAGCAACAAATTCTYTAGCTGGTTCTGTTATCAGGTCTGGAGAGTCTAAATTTTTCTGATTAGAAGGAAGGATCACTTCATCTCTCAAGCATTTCTGCCTTACTGACACCCCTCCCTTCCCAAAGAAACAAAATCCCTTTAACCCTCTGTAAATTGCATTGGCAGTGTGGGTGCAGGGGCTTTGTTGCCATGTGAAGATAAAAATAACTCTCACCCACTCTTATCTTTCCTAAGGTAAATCATGCATGTGTAATAGCAAGATATGTGATTGCTGTCCCCTGACTTTTATTAGGAATGAGCAGCCAAATTATTAGAGGTCTTAAATATGAGTAGGAGAAGCCACATTTGGACTAGGCCCAACTTTATTAGGTAAATTCCTTTCTTGCAAGTGAAAAAACACAGAGGACTGACAAGTACCCATTCCACAGATTTCTGGCCATTTTTTTTTTCAGTTTCATAAAAGAAAATTTAAATGAAAAAACAGCTTCCTTTCAAATCTTTGCTTTCAGCACAGTTAACAAGACCTCATTTTCCCACCAAAATATAGCAAGATAAAACTACCATCAAAATATGTCTTCTTGGCTTTCCATTTCTTACAGTCTCATTTTTTTTTTCTTCACTCTGACAAATCCAATTTTTTTAAAAAATCTCATCTTTCTGCATAATTCTGATTTTTGTTTCTTCTCTTTTGAAGCATGCAATTAAGTTTGCCAAGCTGCAGTGAATGCAGTTTAATTGAAGGGATCAGAAACAATATGAAAAATGGAAACCTTTTATTTTAAGAATCTCAGGGTCTGTGGGAACCTCCCTTACAGTTYTGAAGTCATGGAATTTTGCAGGGCTTGAGAAATAAACAGGATTTGAACATGAGTAGCTAGACTTGAAATAAATCACCTTGCAGTGAAAGCCCAAGAAAACCAAGAATTCCCTTCCAAAAGCAAGAACAAATACTCTGATTTCTAAGGGTATTAGAGGTGATCCTTTCACARGACTCAAAGTCTGGATCAGAGTTTATTCAAGCTGGGGAAGTTTAGATTTATAACTGAGAAAGACCAGGTGTTCTTCCCAGTAGCTGTTACAGTGCTGTGGTTTGGATTTGGAATGAGACTGGAATTGACAGCACTCTGATGTTTTGGTTTTTTGCTAAAGCGTGTTTATCTTAAGTCAAGGACTGTTTTTTCCTTGTCTCCTGCTCTGCATGTGAGGAGGTACATGACAGAAACTGGGAGGGAGCAGRGCTGGGACAGGTGACCCAAAGTCACACCATGGAATGCTGTGCCCAGTACCCAAACTGGGGAGAGGTACCCAGAAGGGGCCAWYYKGGKTTKGGGRWKGGGGGTCCAGTATCAGTCARTGGGTGGTGAGAAATTGCATTGTGCCTAACTTTTCYYCCCTTTTTATTATAACTACTATTTACTGTTGTTATTATTGCATTGTTCTGTATTTTMAATYATTAAACYGTTTTTACCTCAACATATWAGTTTTACTTCAATTCTCCTCCACATCCCACCAGGGTTGGATGGAAGAGGGAGGGGCTGAGTGAGAGGCTGTGTGCTGTTTCATCTCTGTCTGGGCTTAAAACCACAACAGATTCAAGGTAAACTGGACACTTAGATTTTGCCTTCAACTCTTTCCCAACCACTAATTAACTTCCCTTTTTAGGTGAAGCAGTGTTTGGGGAGGTTAGTTGCTCTTAATTAAAGCTACATACCAAGTGCTAGAAGTTCCTAAGCTTGGAAAAAAACAGACTAGAGTCTTACTTCCAAACTAATGCTTTCTTTTTAGATTTGGGGTCTTAACACCATAAATATAAAAATGATTGAAACAGCTCCAAACTTGTTCCATGTGTGGACAAAATAAAAAAGTAAAGATATATGTGCTGTTGAAAATTCAGCTAGCAGCTCTTGATTTGAAAAGTTAGTAGAGAATTAACATTAACATGCCTTAACATTTAACACTTTGTTATGTACTATAAGTAATGAGTGTGTCTGACACCTGTCTAGGAGTGTAAGTGACTAAGTAAAACTTCTTTTATTATCTTTTTGCCAAATGTTTGCTCATGGAATCACTATATTATTATTATTATTATTACTACTACTGTTATTAATTTTCCTCTGTGGAACTTATCAAACTGAAAAAAAGCCCTCTTTGCCATCTTAAATATACTTTTTTGCTTCCCATTTAGTTTTGCCCCCCTCTCCCACCTTTTTGAGCACATCCCTATTTTTGGGGATGTTTGGAACTTTGACATCTTTCCCACACCAAGCCATCCCTTTTCTGCCCACTCCCCTTACAGCCCTCTCAGTTCACTTGTGTCATTCCACAAGTGGGTGGTTGTCCCTGACAAGTGGTAGCCAGCATCATCTGCATCAGAGGTATCAGAGGCTGCTGCAGTGCAGATGCAGGACTTGTCTCCAGTGTTGAGCTGAGCCTCTGCCTCCCTGCCCACAGTCCTCCAGCTCTTGCTCCAGGCTGGTGCAAGAGCTGCTGTGGAATTTGGCCAGAAACACTGGTGCAGGTTCTGTATAGCTCAGCTGCTTCCTTCCTGAGCTGTCACACTGAGAGCAGCCCTCAAGCAGGCAGTCTCCTGTTAAATACAGTGAAGATTTTTGTGTTGGCAAGAGGCTGGGAGCCTGCAGAGATTCAATTTCCATCCTAAGGACATATTTTATCAATTAATGTCTAAAAGCTTTAAGTATTTCTCACTTCTGGCAAGGCAATGGCTGAATTTACAGCACTGAAGTAACCAATATTTCCATCAGTTTCATCAGAGCTTTTGCTAATAGATGATGCCCAAATAGAGCTATCCAAATACACTTGCAGGAGATTTTCTTGGGACCTTTTGGAATATGTTTAATGCAGATGAAAGTAAATGGTACCTTAATGAGTAGTCAGAATCAACAATTGGCTGTGAGTAACAATGAACAAACAAAACAGAATGTGCAATGTCAATCATTTTGACATTAAAGCAAATTTTATATCAGTTGGTGACACCAGATGATAGGATGATTACAAGGGGAGAGAACTGCACTGCCTATTTCTGTCTGGATAAAAATAGGCATCTTAAATCTCTTAAGGTTTGCCAGTGCAGAGACTGTCTGGTGTAAATGTACACATTGTGTCAACTACAATTGAGTTAAAGCAGCTGTAAATGCTGGGAGCAAGCTCTATGTTAATCCTCAAAAAAATTAAAAACTCTCCAGAAACCTTTCTGAACTGGATATAGTTGGGCTTTTGCCTGAGCACAGTGCAATTTTTAACTTTCAACACATCAAAAAAATTGCAATCAAACACAGGCGGTAAAAATATGCAGTCATCCTCTGAAGTAAGGTGTTTTCTATTACACTTCTATYTCTGGCATATCAGCCATAAATTCARTGAATTASAGAGAAATGCTAACCTCTTCAGCTATTAAGAATGAACAATCTTTTCATTACAAATTCTTTCCAGTTACCTTGTCCAACTTTTCAGAAGTCATGTCAGTGTCACAGAACTCTTCATAATTCTTGGATTTTTCTGATCCACATAAAAACAAATTAAAACATACTTCAGAGAGATACACATAGAAAAATGACAAAGGAGAATAAGTTACTTATTTCCTACATCTCAGGGAATCCCTTTATTACAGCATAGTAATCATAGTCATCATAGCACAGTTTCTCCTCTTGAAACAAAGTTGGGGCTGTGTTCCCACAATCCACAGATYTCTATTGATCTACATATGGCTAAGGAGTCACAAAACAGGGCAYATGAAATTGGTCAGGAATTCACAAAAATTCAAACACCTAAAAATAATTCACTCRGAAACAACAAACAAAAATCAAAATGTTTGGAAGGGTATTTCTTCAACTTTCTGCTWMATTGTCTCATTTTATAGTAAATATKTGAGCATYCAGCTTYTTGTAGCTTAATCATTTGGGGCAAAAGTGAACCTCAAGACATACCAGCATAAATTATATGTACAGCATTATTCAGTGCTCAGCCACCATGGATGCATTGTGGCTGAAGAAGTCAGTTAAATACATTCCAGATATACATTAAAAGCCTATAATTTTTAATTTGAGGCAGTTTATTTACAAGACAACAAAATAAATACACACTTCACCTTGTCAGATTTTCTTTTACAAGGRGACCCTCTTCAGCAGAAAGCTTCTGACTGATAATAGTTCAGAGAMCTTCCCAGAGAATATATTATGACGTTTTCTTTTACTTGGACTATGCTACTCAAATGTTCAGCCAGAATTAGAGTTTCTCCCCCTCCCAGTAACAAAAAAGAAGGGTCAGTATCTCCATCATTAGTTTATGCAGCAGAACTTGATAACTCTGCCATCCTCACCCAGTGACATGGAGAAGATCCTGGTTTAACCCAGGACAAATACTGGCAGGACACAGTRTGAGGAGATCCTGGCTTGAGTCCCAGTCTGGTCCCAGTACCAAAAAACTTGCATGAATAAACAAAGATAAACACCTGTTGAACCTTTGTGAGTCACAAGTTTTCAGATGTGAACACACCTAACAATCTCCTACACTTTGGAGAGTAGAAAACCCTGTTTTAACGCAATAAGCAAGGCATATGACCAATTAGTGAGCCAATTAGCRAATTTTATATTGCTGGAATATAGGAAAAAAAAACCTATGCCTGTAGGATCAGCTGAGGAGAGCTGAGATGCTGAATGATCATGAATTGCATCAGTACTGAGAGTTGTTTTCTATCCAAGACGTTTTTGTCCACCAGGGTTTTATTCAGAGAAGAAATAAAACTGAGATAAGCAGTATTTCATCACTTTGTTTGTCAGCCTCGAGTCCATTACCRCAGCAAATTGGAAGATGGAATGTCAAATAACAGTAACAATAACTAGTGAAAAATGAGAGTGGAATTGCAAACAAATAATCTATGATTGCTGAGGATTTTTTTATGTATAACAATCAGTCACTTAGATATGCCTCATTCCCTCTGTGGCTGTTATAGGGGCCATAACTGTCAACCCTACCCTGGTTTTGCTGCACTCRCTCCCAAAYTCTGTTCCTGGATTAAATACGAATTAGGAMTGTGTCTGAGGGTACTGSAAAGACAATACAGAGCCTTTGGGTAGTGSAAGAAGAGCACATACTGACAGTRCAGAGGTCTTTACCAGCCAAAGCTGCAAGTTGGGATCTTGAATGRTCTTGCAAAATGAGAGAGACTCCACMGTTAAAAACATTCACTGACATGCCYRTGCAAGAGTAATGAACTCACCATGAGAAATCAYGGATGAGATTCAGCTGTAAGTACAGATCTCCCTCCAGGTTAGGAGGATGTACTGACCTGTAAAATTATAGTACTTTGCCAAGGGCCTTCAGAGTTAAAAAAGTGTGGTCCAGTAAAGCAAATGCAGCAATAAAATCTCTTAAGTTACAATATAAGAAAGGAACATGAAAAAAAAAAATATCAGCACACTTCAAGGCACCAAGGTCACCAGAACCAGACTGCAATCAGACAAGAAATTAGAGGAACTAATATAAGGTGYAGGACAAAGGGTGAAGGTGACTTTTACAAAAGTAACCTCTGCAGTATTACATATTACTCAGAGCAAAGGAGGGAGAGGACAGAATAGGGACTTCACTGAATGACTGGAGAGATAATATAAAGAAAAAAAAAAGAAGGAAGATTTTCCTTCTATGATGTTAAATGTCATTTTGAGGTACAAAAACCCTATGCAGAAGGGGCAGAATTCATCCAAACAGTGAATTTGTTGAAATAATAAACTCCTGAGAAGGAGCTCATGGGAGAACAGAGCTACACAGAGGGGAAGAAAAGTGAAAAGCCTGAGGATGTGGCTGAAGAGAAAAACAAAAGAGATTACAGTGCTTGTAAATGAAATGAACTAACTCAGAGATTAAATTTGGGATTTGAGAGTACTAATAAAGGAACAAGAACCAAAACCTCATGAAGGAGGTCATTAAAGGTTTAATGCCCAAATGCAAAAAGTTTAGCAAAATAGAAAAGAAAGCCAGGAACATCTATATAAACAGAGATGGCAACAGAATGTCTGAAACCACAGCTATGAAATCACGAAGGCATGGATATAAAGTAGTCATGGATATGAAATGTTTGCAAGGTTTGTGAATGATTTATAACACAGTTCCCTGTGGTGGAGGCTATTCCACTGAGTTGAAGGYAGGCAGCACATCACCACATAATCTGATTTTTATATTGAGGAGAAGATGGTGTTGTCATATCAACACTTGTAATTAAGACATTTCCTTATATTCACAAACCTGAGAAGTTTACATTTCCCTCCAGAATCTTSTCTTCTGATGGATGAATAATCTGCAGTCCATGGGAAATAACTCTTGTTATTAACAARAGGATAATTCCTCTAGTCTCTTCACAGTTACAATTTTTCACAATAGAGCATTTCTGTCTCATGGGAATCATACCAGGCTCCTGGAAGCAGATAGGTCCTGAGAACCCAGATCAGGGCACTCCTGATAATTACCCATCTCCTTTGCTGAGTGGCCAGGAAATCATATCCAAAGGGCCTTTGGAGGAGAAGGGAGTGAACCACAAGCCAGGTGAATTGCCTCAGCTGAAGGTGTCCTGAGTACCTCATCCTGGGAAATATGCCTGGATTAGACACCACCTGTATTAGCACAATGCATCTCATGCCTTCAGACACCAGCAGGCACATGGGCAGCGTGGCCACCTTCAACAGAGCATAGACACAAGGATGGGCAGCTAAAGTTACCCTGGGGGGCTACAAAGGACACCCATAGAGAATTTCTATTTTCTCTGACTGAAAGTGTTTTAAATTAAAGGAGAAGGAGGACAAAAGGGGTTGCACAAGCAGCATAATGGCAACTTATGGATTTTTCAGTCTAAAATGTTGAGGTGCCTCTATTGAGGCACTGAGAATTCACTGGTAGCCAATTTGCTGGGCAGTTGCCATGAGTTGACAATAGCCCAGAARGATTGATTCTAACTACCAGATGAAGAGGTGAAGTGAGGGATGTTGCAGAGACACAACATCCCTAGATGAATACCCCTGTGGATACAGCATGTAAGGTTTGCTGTCATTGCAGAATAGAAATACAAAAGCCCTGCAATGACTTCTTCCCATTCTTGTAGTGCACAGCTGGCTTGCAGCTGGAAAAAGTTCCTTGTAAMCTTGGTTGCCCAGGCTGGTCAAGGCTGAAAACAGAGAGTTTCCTTTGAGCCCAGTTAGTTTCCTCTGTCTTTGTAGCCATCTCTTTAAGCAATACAGATACAACAAAAATAGATGATGCAGTTCCAAAACTGCAGAATGCTCATTTCTCTTACAACCTGGAACAGAGGAAACATCCCTCAGTTTGTTTTCCATAAAGTCTTACCAAGTTATTAGATGCTGACTTTTGCATTAAACTTCTCCATCAATAACCTCAGCAAAGAATCCTGCCAAGAAAAAATGCTGTGAGGAAAAAGAAGCACATAGGATTGAGGGTGCATAGGAAGTAGTTAAAATATGTGTATATTTGCAAGAAGAGATAATTTTTATGTTCATGCTGTCTTATGAATGCCTCAAACAACTCAATTTTCCTGTGATAACACAGACTCTGGATATATTTGAGGTTTCCAGAAACAAATTTCTTYTTCAAAGACCTTAAAATACAAGTATTTCACACAGTGGATTATGACTCAAGCTCAGAGCTGATTGAATGRCAAAGTCCACAAATGCAGTATATGCGCACACATCCCAGACAACAGAACCAAACACTCTGCAAAAAACATCTTCTACTTTATATTTGTGAGTCATTGTACCCAACTGTTACCTCAGTACCAGACCATGGTCTGGCACTGGACCCTCCAATGGCTTTAATTCTTTGAATAAAGAAAGCAARCACAGGGACAGTTCAGTGTATAAAATGAACTACAAGAAAGAAAAAAGATGAACTGCATGAAAGAAATGTAACATTTTATTGGATTAACCCCATCTGAGCTAAACTGGTATTAGAAAGCAATTTAAATCTTCACCTTAGAAATAAKCAAAAATCTTCATCGTGGCTCTTGCTAAATTGTACCACCTTGTTGCTTGTTACTCACTGCTTCACCATTGTGGTAAAACCTGCAGAAATATTACAAAATATTCACACATAGCAGCACTGAAATACATGGTACCTCCTTCCATAATACAGGTCAAATTTTTTCCCTACTAGAGCCCCACTGATTTACAATGCTTTTATAGAGACCTTTCACCTCACCCCTGACTCAAGCTTCTTACCCTTTTGGTTTGTTTTCATAAGTGGCAAAGTCTTCCCATTGTCAGAATGTGGCATTCCAGCATGCAGTGAAACATTTTGCAGCCTCTCTTGACCTTAATTCATCAGTTTGTTGATAGTCTTTTCGACAGCTGATTTACCTCTTAATTGTTTTCATTTCTGTGGAACAGAAAGTTTTAAAACATCATCTATTTTAGTCCATTGATCTTAGTGCTGTTATTTTGCTTGCAAATATAATCAAGCAAAAATCATTTGTACAGAAACAACTCTGTCTTTCAGGTTTCTGATCTATTTCTCAATCTTTCAAAATGATGTTTCAGTTAGAGTTCCTCAAGCTTAGATGTTAACAAGAAAGTACTTTTATCTTCTTTCAGCATGAGAAGTCAAACATATCTCACACTGTCTCCCATTCTACATGCTAGTACCACTTATCCTCACTGTAAAATGAGAGGTCAGTCATCCTGCTGTCTGTCTTGCCTTGTTGATCTGCTGCAGATGCTGTCAAGTTGTGATTGGTCTGGCAATTTGTAAGTGAACTTCAGAAGAATTGCTGTCTTTTTTGCATAGTCCACTCATAAAAATCACCATAGGATTCATTTTTAAAAATTTCAGCTACACAGATCTTCCTATTAGGCTTTAGAAATATCAAACTTATTCATAAATTCTTACACAGAAATAATTTCAAATCCTTACTACTTTTCACTCCATCTCCCAGTTATTGGCATAAAGCTAATCAAAGATCTGCTTTCCATGTCTTTTGATACTTTGATTCATTTTATTCTCAAGACCTTTTTACATTATCTTGAATTCTCATTTAAATTCATTTTGTTATTATTTTAATCTCCTCTGGTAGCATCATCCTTCTCCAGAAATCTGGCAGGTTTTCTGGTATTGAGGATTGAAACTTTATGATTGCCCTGTCTCCTTAGTAAGAGAATCAGTTTTCCACAGCAAAAAAAATTACCCCTCTTTCCAAGTGAGCTGCTCGTTTGCAGAATGCTCTCTCTCTACTTGGGTTTCACTTCTTCAGAAGTTTCTTGAGTTCTCTTGGTTTTAACCCATTCCCCAACATCTATATCCATCATCACCAACAGATTCACTGACTCCCAGAGCCAAAAACCTTTCCAACTCCTGACTCCCATTTCCTATCATCATTCTGGAAAGTGCACAGCCCTTTTACTTGTTCCTTGAAAATATGTTACCATGCTTTTTGGCACGGCATTGCTAATAGGACCATCCTTTCTCTTTAGCCTGCTGGAGATCTCCATTTAGACACACTCAATTGTGTTGCAGACTGGGCTGCCAGCCAGCCACAGGTATGTCACCTCAYAACTGTCCAGTTCAGCCAGTCAGCTGTGTCTTCAACAACATCTTCTGTTGTTTTCATATTGGAGGCATGAAAATAGCAGGGCTATCTTAAATTACGTTCTATTACTTTTCTTCTTTGCCAGGTTGAACCGAAGGAGCTATAAGGGAGAGTTTTACTTTAGTGACTGAGTTCTGATGCAAATTTCCTTGGGCTTTTTCTGGAGCTACAGGAAAATAATAAATCCCTTCAGGAAATTATTCAGGCACATAAATAACAGTCCTTAGGAGAGCAGTTCTTAGAGGCGTCCTCTTTCCAATGGCCTTGGCAAGACAGACCAAAGGAAAGTGCCTCCAGAACACACCAGTTACACAAAGTGCCAGGCATTGGGAGATCTGGATGTCTCTATTTCACAGCCACTGTCACCTGCCCTGAGCCATGTTGCATGCTTGGTTGACATACTGACACTTCAGCCTGTGTTGACCAGTGTAAATGTCCTTATTCAAGTTTTGTAATTTCAAAGCTGATGCATCCTCCATTTCCTTATTTAGCAGCTCTTTAGTCATTTAGTCATAGCATGTGATATCTGCATTAGTTCTTCCAAATTTTTTTTCCAGTATGGCCACTGACTTGTGTTGTGGATGGAGAAGACCTTTGCTGGTCAGGCAGGAAAAAGAAACCAATGAAACAAACCCAATTATAGACACAGTCAGTGCTCCATCTCAAGCTATTGTATACAGAATAATATGTGGGTCATTTAAAGCAAAGTATAAATGCTGTCATACAGTATTTTTTAAATAACACAAGCATCCCAATTATCCATTTGCTATTGCTACTGTCCTGCTCCAGCAGCCYGTTGGCTGGAAGGGACTGTCCCCTCCAAAAGAGCCAATGACTTCTGTCTCCAAGGTCTCAGCCACACAGACTCACAGACGTGCCAAAGTGTCACCTGCCAGGATTATAATCATGGGAAGAGCAAGTTGAGGGCAGTAAAAAACCCCTGCACACATTCCACAAAGAGGAACCATTTTAATTTGTTACCCYTCTCCCAGAAGAAGTGC
This sequence comes from Alauda arvensis, assembly GCA_902810485.1. Taxonomy (NCBI): domain Eukaryota; kingdom Metazoa; phylum Chordata; class Aves; order Passeriformes; family Alaudidae; genus Alauda; species Alauda arvensis. The sequence goes on along the minus strand of CADDXX010000007.1, from coordinate 4,302,117 downwards.
CTGAGACTAAAATTATAATTTTTTTAAAGAACCAACATATATATAAAGAACCAACATAACAGAACTGTCGGAGTTATCTCTTCTGAGATTAACCCCAGCAGTGTAAATCTTTCTTCTCACCAGCCCATGCTGGAAAGAAGGAATCGGAGAACGTCTGGTTTGTGGACTGCAGATGTTTATTTTACAAATCTTCTCTCTAAGTTCTTTCTGTCCAGCATGAAGTTCACAAGCAGCTGGAAAAATGGTTTCTCTCCCGCCCACAACAGTGTCTGGGCTTTTATATTCCAAACTATGTTAACATTGTTTTTCTCTAAACACCAATAACTAAAACCCATGTCATGCAGTGAAATTTTACCTTTACCAATCCTAAAAACCCAACACCCTTTGCAAAGAGGAAGAGGAAAAGGAAGACAGAAACACTTGCTCTTATCACACTGATCTGCCTCCATCTTGACTCCATTTCCCCTATACAGAAAAACCTAAAAACTATACTTTCTCACCCAGTGACATAATAAAAATCACACCAATCAAATCCTTGTGATCTCCAAATCCTCAGACAACCCTGGCAGTGCTTTTTCCATGGGCTGAGACCAAAAGCCACCACTGTTTCTGGCACAGGCCAGGGAGGATCACCCCCCCGTCCAGGCTCCTGCCCATCCAGGAGAACCAGAGAGATACTCTGGTTTGCCACATCTCCCCCTTCTGTTTGCCCAAAGAACACCTCGTTTGTGGCTTTGTTTGTGGCTAAAGCAAAGTATGTAATCCTGTGGTGCATGTCTCACTTATTCCTGAGGACTCATAAGTGAACATGGAAGAAGACAACGATGAAGACAATGACGAAGAAGAAGAGGAAGAAGAAGACGACGACGTAGTGGTGATTGGATCTGTAGGAGTACCAAGTTTTCAATAATTGACACCATTCCTCAAACAAAAAAAAAGACCAAGCCACTTATCCCTGGTTCCWTTGGCTTTATCTGAAATTGCAAATACTGAAGCTTACTGAAGAAATCAAGAGTAGCGGGTTCAACGCCTACTTTCAGTCACCACATCTGACAGCCTCACAAATCTGTGTAATAACATTTTTGCCATAAAATACACTGCACTATTTTAACACTCAACATGTTTATGCTTGAAGCTGCCTCTTGAATTCCCAGGGAGGCATTAGAAGAAAATTAAAAAGCACAGCCAAAAAATATAACCACAGTCAGCCCCCACTCATAAAGTTTAATTGGAAAGCAGATATTAAGTATGTATCTTTATTACATTTTGAAACAATGAATAATATATGTGTTGTTGGCTAAAGACTGAGCTCTGAAGAGTGAGTATATTGTTTTATTATTCAAACACAAGTGAAAGTGTACTCTATTTTCAATTCATATGGGCACCACTTTCRTGAAATAACTAAATACATCCACCAGCCTCAGATGGTGATTTACATACTCAAGTACCTCTAATCACAATCCTAAAAGCAAGGGTGGAAAGAACAGTAGCCAAAGCTGTTGCCAGGACAACTTATCCCCGGATTTAACATTATCATGAAGGGAAAACCTACAAGGAATTTAATTAACCAATACCTCAAACTTGCAGCCTGCCTACACCCTTTTAAATCCCAATCCCTCAGGAACAACTGCACCACTGGTGGCTGCACCCACTCCACAGAGAAGGAGCTTGGGATATTTCCACAGGATTCCTTATGAGCCAGMGTGAGCCTGGCCCACAGCAGGAGACATGAGACAGCAGTCATGCCAGACTGGCTGTCAACCTGGAGCCAAGCCCCACCTAATGCATCCTAGAATCTAAGAATTATAGGGTTGTCTATGCTGGAAAAGATCCTTAAGATTATCAAGTCCAAYGGTTCACTCAGCACTTCCAAGTCAACAATGTCCTTATGCGCTGCATCTATGCAGCTTTAAAATCATTCCAGAGGTAGTGACTCCACCACCTCCCAGGGAAGCCTGTTCCAAAGTTTGGCAATGCTTTAGGTGATGGAATTTTTCCTAATAKCCAATATAAATCCTATCTCATTTTCTGCTAAAGAATATATTAACCCAAGTTTTATATTTCAGTTATTTGATCAYGCTGCCCTTGATGAGCTGTGTGAGCTTTCATTTGTCACTCTYTGTGATGTAGATTTAATCTCAGATATAGAATAATTTAGGTTTTAATGAACCTTAAAGTTCATCTAGYTCCTTTTTGCCCTGTAATGAACAGTGACACTTTTCACTAGGCCAGGTTGATCAAAGCCTCTTCCAGCCTMGCCTTGAACACCCYCTGGGATGGGGCAGCCACAACTTCTCTGGTCTGCTCCAGTGCCTCACCCCTCTCACAGTGAGTTTGAGGAGAAACCAGTCTATCAGATACATTTGGTTCATGCAGTTGGTTGGATGGCAGACAAAGATGTGGTAATATAGACAGGATATCCATGCTGCAGCTACTCCCTACTCCTTCAGACCTTTCTAACATAAGGCATTTTGAAGGGAAAGGATTTAATTTCTCTAATAATTTGTGAACAACCTCACAATCCTCCTCAAGACTGGGACTGCCTGATGTTTGCTGTAGCTTTGAGCAATCTGCTCCAGTTGAACCTACCTGAGCCAGCAGTTGGCTGATCACTGACTGGTTTTGTCACCACCAGGGCTGATGCTTCAGTCGTTCTTTATTTTTCCTCCCAGCTTAGAAATAATARTTAATAATTGTTTGCTGATTGGAAATCAATACAATTATTAAAGTTTTAAACTGTGGCAGACAAGAAGCAAAGTTGTTTGTGTTAATGTTTAAAAAAGGAATTTTAGAAGGCAAGGATTAAAGCAGCATCCAAGAAAGTTTTCCATTTCAAGAATACCATCAAGCAATAAATCAGTAAGTGGAAGAGAAACGACAGAGGTTTGCATGACTCATGCAAGAGAAGAATAAAAGAAACATCAACAGGCTTTCAGCACTTCACTTTCATTCCTTCCTGAGGTTTGTCATACAGTCATGTTTACATTATATGTTTTTGTAGTCTCTCATTTTTCACTTTCTTTTCAAGAGAAGTTCAAGAGATGAAAGTATGAAGCAGATACTCTGTATTACTTTATCATGTCAAAATCACAGTACAGGCACAACATCACTTCAAATACTGTCTCATGATCAAAACAGAATTTTTACAGCCCTGTGTTTGATTAATGGTTTAATCTTTGTCTTTGTCATGCCATAACTGGCAAAGATAAAGGCTCAAATATTTTAACATTTGTGTCAGGAAAGCTTTGGTCAAAAAATTTTTAATCATAATCCTTTTTACTAATGTAGAAGCCAAGGATATCCAAGTGGGATACTGATATCAAAGCTTATGTAATACAGGTGTTATAAATACACCTTCCACAAAACATTCAACATTAAAAAGCTTAGTCCTCCCTTTCACTTGGCTCTCTGAAAAAATCTGCCTGCTACATAAATAATCAACTCTTCAGAATAAGGAGATTTTTCTTTATGCATGTTTTTGGATAATGCCTAACAGCATAATAAAGCCCTGGTCACCTCAGAAGCCTCTATGTCCCCCTGTAATATAAATATATAATCATAAAGAATGAGTTGTCAAAAAAAGAGGTCATGGATCAGCAGAGTAAATCAAACTTTAACAGCCCATCAGGGCCAGACTGCCTAGCAACAAAACAATTCATCATCATGAAGTTTTTGTGCTTTATTATAAATTTAGATTTAAAAGAAATGTTGAAAACCCTAGGTCAAATTTTGCTCTGCTACTTCGATGCAAACCAAGAACAATTTACTGAAGTCAATAGAGYTGCTATAAATTGAAGTGAAAATAATTACCTCTATATATTGTGAAAAAAACTTATTTATGCTTCAAGTCTAGGGAGCGTATACTACACTTTTAAATGTGTAGTGTTATAGAAATATGGCTATTTTCTAAGCAAATTATTGATATGGATTTTTTKTTCTTGTTATTTACACTTCTTGTGYCACAGTCATTTCAAACATATATAACAAACATATATAAAGCATAATGCTTGGATCTCAAGTGATCTGAATGAGAGATTATATCAGAAAGTTAAAACCAAATCAACAAAATCTYAGTGTTTAAATTAACATTAAACTASTCAAATTCTWTAAAGAAATAAATAGATRTTCCAAATGAAAACTTTTTAGACTTTAGGAAATGTCTTAACTGACTTTTCCTTCATATGTTTTTTTCTTCTTCTTCTCACACACAATAAGGGATCCATCTCATTTCTGCTGCATATGACACCAATTGAACTGTTGGCCTTGTGTCTGCCTTGGTCCATGCAGACATCTCTCATYTCCTGCACAATCTTTGAAAAGTAGAGCAGATAAGTTAAATTCTCTTAAGTCTTAGTAATTTTCAAGCAGGTTGAATGCTCAATTTCAGAAATCTGGTCACTCCATAAGACTGTCCTTTGTCAGAAGAGACACAATTGAATTTGTCAATTCAAATTAGATGGCAGAGGATCATGCCATCTATGCATCTTTCAATCCCCTTTCCTTTCTCCAGTATCACAGGATGATTCATGAAGCATCCACCACAAGTATTAATAGAACTTCATCTACAGCTCTTGCAAACCCAAGAACCAGGGATGTTTAACAACTTTCACATCCCAACCCTGTCTCTTATAGCTTTAGGTGTTACTGCATCTTAGCTGACAATCTCAGGTGTGGTACTCATCTATTTCTGTAGATTTTTCAGGAGAATTTAATATCAATTTTTTACTATACCTTCTGAATAATTTTCTGTAGGCRATGGCTTGGTCATCTGGAAGTGCTCAACTGCCCTCTTTCCCTCTCTTTCCCCCTCTGCARAAATAACAATAAAAGAGACTAGTCAAATGTTCATGATTTTCACAGTACCAGCTCAGCCAAGGGGCATGAGATGGCCAGTTTCACCTTATCCGTGATGATGTCATATAGGCCAATTTGATCAGAATATAAATTGTGCTTGTCTTTTCAATTCTGATTCCAGAGACCTGATAAGTTCTTGAGTAATGTCAGAAAATAGACATCTGATTAGACTGATAGATTTTATAATGTGAGTCTGATCCAAAATCTGATCGGTTGGGTGACATTAGTGCTTCAAATGTCAGATTTTTAATTGTAAACAGAAGGTTATCTGCATAGATTAATAATTTGTGGGTGTCTGGCTTGTCCTTTTATTTGCTTTTTGCATTCAGTAGTGTTTGTTAATGTTTCTAGATAYAAGACAAGTAATTGTATTTCTCTGTATACTGTTAGCAGCAGGGGTTTTACTGTCACAACAGATGGGGATGTATAAAGATCTTTGATTAACATCCCAGATTTATTTTACAAACCCTATGTTTATTGAGCCTGTAGCACCAATAGTTGAGAGACACCAACTGTTTTTTCTTTTCCTAATATTGTGTCATTGCAAATCACCAGAAATCAGTATTACAGAAGACCTGTACTGGTTCATCTACTAAGATATTTTAAAGCATCTGAATTATTTAGGAGCTTTAAGCTATTGARGTTTAGTGAAACTTTCTGAAATTAGACATTCAACCTGCTTGAAAAATCTGTAAAAATTTATAAAATAATTTAAGTCAAAAGTTATTAAAGACTTCTGTGAGTTTTAACTGAAAGTCACTCATATTAGGCCACCAGAAACATAAAGTAAACAAAGCAGAAAACCATGGGCACATGGAGACCAACTTAGATGGTATTGAGCTATCTGTCTCTGGAAAACTTGATCAAAATCTAAAGTACCAAGATTTTTCCTGGGACTTACATTTCACCAAGACAAACAATCAATTTCTTCTTCTATCTTGCACAGCATCCCAACAGCACAGAAAGTTTTAGTGCTGTTAACACACCYCATCAATCTGTAGGAACCCTTGCAAAATCCAAGGGGGCTTCCTACCCTCCCTCTTGATCTCAGTATGAAATCCAGTAACTTCAGACACTTACACTGAAAAATGTAACCAGAACAGAGAAAATATTATAGGAAGAAGTTTTTAGAATGGTATCCCAAAGCATTTATTTGGATTATTCCCTTTTAGGATCACATCTTCATCCTGAAGTAATTCAAGTCCATATCTCCTACTTCTTGTGAGTGTGTCCAACCAATGTGTTTTCTACTATCTGTGAAGGGAAGAGGGAAGAGACATCCTAACCCATATTTATGGGAAGGTGAGCAAAGAAAGGGTTAGAGAATGGGACGAGAGTGCAGATCATGGATCTGCTGAGCACACACAGTCTTCACTTTTTCTGCTACTCTRAGATTTTTCTTTGAAATGTCATCAAATAAATGCAGCATGCCTTTTATTTTCATTAATTCTTCTCTTCCAGACCACCCAGATCAACACTGAAGTTTACAGCAGGGAGAGAAAGCTGTCACAGGATTCTGAGTACAGAATCCTTTTTMCAGGTAGCAATACCCATGTCAATATAAGCCAAAATCCATAGGAAAGGAAGAAGAGAAGTAAAATAACTTGGAGATATTTCAAAGCAGAGGGTAAGATTGTTGAATCTACACCACTGAGCTTATTTTGGATAAAGGGATAGAATTAGTGCCAGTGATCCTTTTCCCTTAAGGGGTAATATCTGCAGCTGATTTATCTCTAAATATTTRTTACAACCAGAACCATCCACATTACTAAAGCAGATCACATGTGAAAGTTTTMAATCAGAATACTTGCACATTTGCTCTTCTTGAAAAAGGGGAAGAAAAATATATTGCCATTTTAYAGCACATTAAAGGGGATTCTCTTTGAACTTCAAGATTTAGGAAAAAATCAAACTCCTCTACATATTTATACCTACATAAATATAATCAAACAAAAGAGAGTTACCYTTTCTATCAGCTTAGATGCTGAACYTCCTTTAAAAGTTATTCATGGCCACAATCAAAAGAGTCAGATATAATCAGAACTCTGCCAGTTTGACCCTATATACTTCTTATCTTTGCTCAGCAGGTATAACCAATAGACAATTTTTACACATACAGATAATCAGAAAGAAAGATATCTGGTCAGAAAGARGTCTGGCCAGAAATATGGCCTTAATCTTCTGGAGAATTATTGTTAGGGCCTCACAAGTGGCACCAGAAATCAATATGTGGCCAAGTGATTCAAGCCCCAAAGCTTTCTATTCAGGAGAGCCCTCAGACATCTCTCTGAAGCAGATTCCTGCTGAGAAGTGAGCTCCATTGGTGTCACCAGTCAGTGGCAGGAATGCTTGCCTAAATACAGGCACCTAATGTCATCAGGGTATGGCACCTGGCTTCCAGTTGTTCTCCAAAGTGTACAGCTCTTCCTTAAATCTTCTGCCACAGCTGCCAGTCCTCTACAGTTGTGACAGCTCCATGTGAGTGGGACACTCTGTAACCTTGCAATGACAGAGGTGACTGAGTGTAAAAAGCTGAATCCCACTCCAGTGCTCCACTGCCCRTCATGGAAGCTCAGGCACTGGCAGCACATGTAGACTCCTGCACATCAACATGAAAATCAARCCTGATTTCCTTTTRTGACRARGTAACCCACCCAGCTGATCAAGGGAAGCCAGCTGATGTTATCTTTATGGATTTCAGTAGAGCTTTCCACACTGTCCCTCACAGGATCCTCTGGATAAAATATCCAGCACATGGCTGGATAAGCACATCCTGAGATGAGTGAGCAACTGGCTCATGGGTGGGGCACAAAGGGTTGTGGTGAATGGGGTGACATCAGACTGGGGACCTGTAACCAGTGGGGTTTCACAGGGCTCCATCCTGGGCCCTGTGCTCTTCAATACCTTCATTAACAGCCTGGACACAGGACTGGAAGTGGTGCTGAGCAAGTTCACAGGTTATATAAAAATGGGAGGAGCTGCTGACTCCCTCGAGGGAACAGAGACCCTGCAGAGACACCTCACAAATCAGGAGTGGGCAATCACCAACCACAGGAAGCTCAACAGGGGAAAGTTCTGGGTTCTGCACCTGGGATGGGGCAATCCTGAATGTGTGGATAGACTGGGGGATGGGAGGCTGGAAAGCAGGGCCATGAAAAGGGACCTGGGGGTCCTGGTCTGTGGAAAGTTGAACAGGAGCCAGCAGTGCCCTGGCAGCTGGGAGGGCCAATCCTGTCCTGGGGGCATCAGGGACAGCATCACCAGCTGGGCAAGGGAGGGGATTGTCCTGCTCTGCTCTGCTCTGGGGCTGCCTCACCTGCAGYCCTGTGTGCAGTKTTGGGTGACACAATGTAAGAAAGACATTAAGCTGTTAGAGAGTGTCCAAAGGAGGGCAACAAAGATGGTGAAGGGCCTTGAGGGGAACCCTATGAGGAGTGGCTGAGATCACTTGGTCTGTTCAGTCTGGAGGAGACTGAGGGGCCACCACCTCACAGTGTCCAACTCTGTCCTTGTCAGGCAGGACAAGTGGAAGGGCAGACACTTTTCTCTGGTGACCACTGACAGGACCTGAGGGAATGGCCTGAAGTTGTGTGCGGGGAGGTTTAGGCTGAATGTTAGAAAATGGTTCTTCACCCAGAGAGTTCTTGAACACTGGAACAGGTTCACCAGGGAAGTGGTCACACCTCCAAGCCTGACAGTCCAAGTGTTTGGACAGTGCTCACAGACACGAGGTGTGAATCTTGGGGATGATCCTGTACAGGATCAGGAGTTGTATTCAGCAGTCTTTGTGTGTTCCTTCCAACTCTGTGATGCATGCTCTGTGATTCTGTTATTCTGTCTAYAATTMTGCTTTATATATAAGAACAGGGAAAACCTTAGAATCCCTGTGGCAGAAGTACTGTTTAGAAGCTATCTCACTAAGTACCTGAATTAACGTGACTTCACGGATGGAGTTTGCCCCAATTGGAATAGCCCAGCTTAGAAATGGCTGACTGGAATTTATGACTACCAATGGCTTTACAGGTTTGTTGGGGGTTTTTTGTTTGTTTTTTTTTTGTTTGTTTGTTTGGGGTTTTTTTGTTTGTTTGTTTGTTTTTTTGCTTGGGTACTTCTGTACAGCCATCTATCCTGTCCTAACAGGCCAAGTCCCCTGGTCCCAGGCCCATGCTTTGGTTCCATGAAGTATTGCCCTGTAAGGTTGTATTAAACCTGATGAATAAAAAAGTGGTAGCTAAGTGGAGAATTTCAAGAAAGATGCGCCCATCTACCCAGTGATTCAGTGTTGGAGTTCATGGCTGTCCTGTACCACTCAGTGGTTCTTTTTTGTTTTCTTTACAGAATACTTTAACTGGGGTGTATACCCCTTTTAGAGCTCTCTAAATCCAGCTTCCTTGAAATCATTCCCTCTCATCTCCTCTACTGTTGTGTTTTCGTTGCTTGCATTTCTCTTCCATGGCACTTCTTACCTTCAGCAAATCTGGAGGGAAGTAGAAGCTCTGAAGCACATTAGCTTTGRCTCATTTAAGTTTTTTCACCTCTGCTCCTTACCCTCCTACGGCTGCAGCTCTGTGCCAGGGGAAGGAGAAGGAGAAGAGTGGGAGGAAGAGCTATCAGCATACACTGAAGCACAGCTGTATTGACATGCTCCAAAGCACCGTGTTGTTTTGGCTGAGCAGGCTGGGGCCAAGATGAATGCATTGTGCATGGCATGGACAGTTAAAAATCTCGTCTAACTTCTGAAAAAAGCCTGACTCTGTTTGATTTCCACAGCAGCTGTTGTGTGAGCTGCAGAATAATTCAAGCTCAGACAAGATACTGAATCAGAGTAACTTTGCTAGTTGTCATTTCTTTACAAAGGTTGACTCAGAGTGAGTTGAAATCCAGATCCCATGAAAAAAAAGGTATTTTTGAAATTATTCTTCTTTTAGTCCTTTTAGAAAACATTGAAGCTGAAAGATCATGTAAAGCTATAAGTTTATAACAATTTTGCACAATGCAATGGGAAATAAAAAGCTGGTCAAAAACTGACCAGCAGGAAAAACTCAAAAATCCCTTTTTGGTCTTCATTGCAAAATGTTTGTTTGTTAGCAAAGAAATAGAATAAGAGGTAATGCAAGTCATTAAGTGCCTGGTTCAGATATTTACACAGAGGTGTCCAGAACCTCTGTGTAAATTTAGATACCACTGGCCTTTGAGTGTGCAACAGAAAGCTGCCTTCAATATAACTCATGGCTTATCTGTGTGTCCTGTGCAGATTTCTAGGATTTTTTTTGGAACAGTACTACAGACTTTGGTGTGATAGAACTCAGGAGGTAATCTGTATCAATTAAATATTCTCAAACACTGGTTACTTCAAAAGTCTCATTTTAGGATCAGTAGAAAGCACTAAAGGAGGTAAGTGACACTGAAAGCTAGAAAAATCTCTCTCTTTTCTGCACTTGGGCATAACCCATTTCCATATTTTGAAAAATATCTGAAGATGATCTAAACTTCGTTTGAGATCTCAGTCCAATGGAGTGTAGTGTTGYTTTCTTCAGGGACCAGGCCAGCCAGAAAAAGTCCAAGTTTTTAGACTGCTTTCACCAATCCACTTTATCCTAACCCAGGGAGGAAAGTTTAATTACTGTTGTCTTCAATCTTCACAGAAAACACCAGCAAAATCACATCATGGTGCCAGCAGTAAAGAATTCTGTCACATTAAAGTGGACAGAGACCTTTAGCTGAGTACTGAAGAGATCTCACATGGTCATGATTTCAGGTTTCTCTCCATCAAGACTGCAATTCAATGTGTTTCAATGACTTGTAATTGGTGTGACAGTTGCAGACTATATTGAGCTAAAACTTTATAGAAATATTGTCACATACCTGAAAGCTCACAGGTCCCCTGTTTGCATACCACAAGCTCATATTGACTAGGCTTTTTACAGACCCCAAGTCTTGTTTTGCCCTGMGTGTGTCTATGTCAAATGCTGATCCAGAAGAGCTCATTATTAWTAAATCACAGTACTGATGATGACTGTTTATCAGATATTAGAGCCAGAGCTGTCTTGCTCCTGTTTGAACAGAACCATATGTTACTCCAAAACTAGAATTCTTTGGTTTATTACAGTAAGGGTGACATTATGTGCATTTTTTTGTTTATATGTGAATGCTRAACAATCTCTGATTGTGTTGGTGATTAATCATTTGATAATACAAAATTAATTTTAACSTATGCCTGGTATTAAAAATTTTGAYRTTTTAACTGTATGAAAGATTAAAAATTAGTTTAGAACAATAAATTAACATTTTGATAAAAAGGGATAAGGCAMAAGCAACTGCCTTTCAAATATTTCATTTCAATGATTTCCAGATTGATAAGTATTTAAAACAGATACACAATAAGTCAGAGGATAATKAAAGTCTTTTTCTCTTCTGTGAAGCTATTTCTGTTTTCTCCTTCATGGCCATGTTGATGAAAGAAGATAATCAAAGAGGTGTACCTATTGCTTTTATTCCTGTTCTGCCAGAGGAACATAGAAATAGAGATTACAGAGGAGAACCACCACATAGTCTTGTAATTCTCCACAGATGYATCCATTCTACCATGGTGGCAGCTAAAAGAAAAATTATCTCTAAAAATAATCCTAATGTGCATTTTTGGGTGGGTGTGTTTTGCTGCATTAAGCTCTTGAGAGTTTGTGTTTGTATTAATCTGTTATTTCCATTTCAAGAGGCTGAGGCAAATAATACTGAAAAGCATTAGAACACCAAATAAATTGCCTTATTCCATCTTTATGAAGCCATAATAACCGCTTGCCCAGGAAAAAAAAAAATACAGCTAAGAATGCTCTCACAATACTTTTTCTGGTAGTTCAGGCCATGGGGATACTAAAAACTTACAATCAGATTTATGATATTAAAAAATATCATTAAGATCAAAACTGTCAATTGCAACCTTAAATATCCCAGCATCTCCCAAGGTGCCTAGTCCTGAAAGTGCTCTCTTTAAGGGTCAACTCTTTTTCTAATTAATAAAAAAAAAATCTCCAATGCTTGAAAGACACAGGGTCTGTCTCTAAAAACACTGGTCCTCTACTTGTTCAGCTATTATTTAAGCTACCTCTTTGGCTTCTTACTCCCACCCTGGAGAAAAGATTGCACATTTTTGCCCTGAGAAAACACCTCTTAGTCCCTGCTGAGTCCTCTGGCATGCTTCTGAACCCACTCACCACTTTTTTTTAGAAGTCAGTCCTTCTTTGAGTGCAGGGTTGGAGTAGATGACCTCCTGAGGTCTCTCACAACCAAAATTTGTCCATTATTTTATGATTTTTCAGGGATGCTTGCACCTATCTCACAAACCATATCCTTTTGCCAGCTGATTGAAAAATTTGAAAACGTTACTGAAAACAAGACAAAATCGTGATAGTGTAGATGCCTGGCTTGTGTATTTTCATAGCATGTACATTTGAATTTCTTTAGAATGTTAACAATTCCAGATTTCCTATAGTGCAATACTTTTGCGGGGTATAATTACTACAACCGTGTAATGGTTTTTTATACCTTCAAATTACCCAAATATACTCCCTCTCTGAATGAGCACAATAATTCTAGAACTTCTCTATTTTAGAATAGAGAAACATTTGTGTCAAGACAGCAAAATCCTAAGTGATTTATCTTGAAGATGAGCATCAAGCYGTCAGATGCTCATGACATACTTCAGTTGTCTAATACACAAGTACCTGCTGATATTTCTCATGTGATAAGGGACCTGATAGGCTTGTCTGCTTCTGAGAAAGATGAAACTGGGTCTGTAGAGTACAGCAGCTGGAAGCCAGGTAACTAAAACCCCCTGAACAGTGCTCCAAAACTTCTGTCCATGCAAACAACTCCTCTTTGCGTGGGTCTGAGTTCCAGATTTGGACACATAAACGTAGGTGCCTGAATATGACTGTCCAGTTTCTCTGTCAAATCAATTCAGAGCTAGACTGAACTCTAACTTCCTAAACAGAGGTATCTGATGCCATTTTTAATGCTCAAGAGTAGCCAAGTAGTACAGGTGAGATGGGCAGATTAAGCACAGAGTCTGTGGGACCTGTGGCTTCTGGCAAACGAACTGCCTTCCTTTATCTCACAGAATCACAGAATGTCTTAATGTACATTGAATCCCATATTTAATGTAATTTTCCCCAGGGAGAGAGTGTCTGTCACCTTCCCAAAGCTTGTGTCACATCTGTATTTAAAAAGTAGCCCAATGAGCATCCTAGTGTTCCTTGTAGGTATTGTAATCATGCTCATAAGAGAAGTTTAAGAATTAGTTGTAATTTCAGCTTGCTCCAGAACCCTTTCAAGTCCATGAGAGTCCCATGAACTTCAGTTCAAAATTCAAGAGCTACAAGGTCACTTCTTTTCAGAGGCCTGTGGATGGGTATTAGAAAACATAATTAGCTATAATTGAAGCATAATGAGTATGGGAAGGAGAAAGAATCTTGCCTAAAAMCTTGTGTGAGCTCTTATTTCTCCATAAGGATGCGTAAAAGCATCAAAACTCTTCTGATCTGAGAGGAYAGAAAAATGGAGGAAGCTGTTTCTCATTATTTCTTTCTCTCATGTGCTTAACAATAATTACATCCTTTAGTTTAACCTTGCTCTAGTCATGGTTGTCAAACTCTTCAAGAAATAACAAAGATAACCACTGCTCAGCATTAAYTTTATATCTTAAAAATAATATAAAACATAAACCTCTTCCAGCCCTCTTTTTTTATGTGTATGGTTAAAATGAGTTTCAGTAGTAGTATAACTGATGGTCATGCATAAAATAAAAGTAGAAATTATTGGTACAATAACCTTAAAATTCAGTTTTCATTTCTATACCATAAATAAAGCAATTCTTTTCTTCCATCTCCCATATTCTGCTCTGTGACCCTGTTCCATCAGTTGCAAAAACTAAAAGTAACTAKGTTCCCTTATTAAAATCCTGTCATTTTCACTGTTCATCTAAGAAATCCCTGAAKCTAGGCCTCGCCTAAAGCTGACTGAAAATCTAATTGTGGCCCAAACTCTGCTCATGGTAACCAGACCAGAGACAAAAGGGAAAAAAACTTTCACTTATACAATTCAAACCTTTGTTTTTCATTGGTAGTTTACACAAAATGTAAGGATTCTTACATCTCCATTTCTATCTAAACCTTAAACTGACCCATAGCGTGGTCAGAGATGACTCTTAAAGGTGACATTAAAAGCTGACAGTCAAGCCCTGAAGATAAAGKGTTATAACAATATTTTCTCTCATGYAAAAGCAGAACTGTTTTTTCTTCTAGGTACAGTCCACTATAAATTAAAAAATATTTTCATGTTTATTTGTTTGATACTAACTGTAGCCCTAATTTTAACTCTGTTCACTGCTTACTTTTCAGCCTTACCATCAAGTTGGAGAAAAAAATGGAGCTACTTTGTTCRTATCCTTGTTTTATTTCTCTAGTCTAGAAACAGTACTACAACATTTATATTTCTTACCCACTTTCTGATCACTAATACTAACCTTAACCTTAGCTCTGGATTTGATATGAATTAACATGATAGCTATGATTCATTGGTGAGGTAGCTTGCCCCTGGCTGGTTTTGGCACTCACCAGAACCTCTCTGACACTCCCAGCTACAGCTGCCCAGGAGAGAAAATCTCATGGGTTGAGATAAGGATCTGGAAGGAGCACTCAGCAAATGCTGTCATGGGCAAAACAGACTTGAATTAAAGGCCTTCACCACATAGAGGAAACTCRTTTCTGGTGCTTGCAGCATCTCCTCCCCCCTTCTGCACTGACCTGGGTGTCTCGCTTTGCTCTTCCCTGGTCACAATTACAGCTGTGCAATAACTTTTCTTTTTAAAATTTCTTTTTAAATATATTATCACAGAGGAGTTTCCATCATTTCTAACTTGCCCAGCCTTGACCAGCAGCATGTSCACCATGTYATGATCTCCAGGCTGCWCTAAAACCCTGTTCCTGAAGRGAATAGAAATGCTTCTACATTACTCTATGTCATCAATCATTTTAYAGTGAGGGCCTACTTTTAACACAAMAATAGATCCTGATCTTTCTTTCTCTCTTAAAACTGCTGCTGTGCTCTCTGTTTGGAAACTTTCCTCAGAACCTTGCATGATCCCATCTCARCAACTAACATCAGCAGGTTTTATTTTTCATGCTGTGCAAAATATAATGACAAATTTGTCCCTTCTCTCTCCTAACCCTAAGTTTACAAGTTTTGAAGCATCAAGGACCACCAGAGACTGTGAAAGGGAAAGAGGCAATTAGCTCCAGCTGCCCCCAGAACTCATTTTGTCATGCTGTGTAGTTCAAAATACTGACTGTTCTGGAGCACCTCAACCCAGATCCTTCCCTTCAGTGCACTGCCAACCATAACTTTGATTCTTWCAGTTTATAAAATCCCTCAGACTCTCAGCTCTCTTCCCTAGTCTCTCTAAGAAATGAGTGTGATCCTTTTCCTTTCCTCAGTACTCTAGTATTTAAATATTTTTGCTTCTTCTCCATGAGAAGCTGTAACTTAACACTAAAAATAAGCCTCYCTCTTTGAAAGAATAAAATCTATGGACCTCAGGATATARAAACTTGAAGACAGGTGATTCTTATGAGTATCAGCATTTACATCCTTAAAGGTTTGTCATTAGACTGTGTCTAAAATTTTTTATTCTTTGATAAACTCAGTCCTCCAAAATGGTGTGAGGAGAATGCAGGGTACAGGAAACAAGGAGGAGTGTCTGGAGTGAGTTGAGATAAATGAAAAAAAAAAAAAAAAAAAAAAGAGTGGATGCAGAGGTTGGGATGGCTTCTAATGATTTTAGGACAGATTTGTTGTTGTGGAATGCCATGTGATAGGCTTGAGTTAGAGACTGGGGTTTGGAAAGGAAGAAGGACTGAATATTAGGAAAAAAATACTTCATGGGTCAATCCTTCAAATTTTAGCTGGATGCCTCCCATCACTTTCAGACAGCAGTTRGCAGCCAAGGCTCAGTACATTTTAGGAAAATGGTATAGGGACAAACAAATTAACTCATGCGTCCATACACCCAGAAACTGCATAATTAAGACATCAGATGGGGGAATGTGACAGGATACACATATAAAACTGGGAAAGGGTTAGAAAGATAAATAGTATCAACCATGAAGCATTGCATAGAAACTGTCATATATACCAATTATGTTTAAAAGTATTGAAGGAATTATGATAATAAACCCCAAGCTATCTTCCTATTCCCACTATTTTTTTGTTTTGTTACTCTTTTTCTTTTTTTCTGGAATGGCCTATGGATGGGAGGTTTGTGTTTAACATTCACTGTAAAAGGGGCTGGAATTTTTTGAGTATCAAGAGACACAAATATTAATCTCATGATTCAGTCAAGAGTATTGGTAAAACTAACAGATGTTCAGGATTTATTCTGAATTTGCTAGGAAGAGGCTGATTAGAAGCATGTCTATAAAGGATTTTTACAAATACTGTCAGTTTTGGAAAAGCTTCCAAACTAATCCAGCGTAGGTAGATATGCTCCAAAAATGCTGTGACTGGACAAGCTCTTGAATGCTGCTGTGCTTGAAAGCTTGAAGAGATTTACYTTGGAACCTTTGCAAAATGCTTAGAATTTCTGACATCATGTTTAGCAGAGGGGAAATAAGGAAGAAGGTTTGATAGACTCATAAACTGAATTTTTGTCACCCTTCTTTGCATGGCAGGCCACCAGTCATGAACATACAATAAAGGTTTCCATGGTCTCAGCACTGAGGTCATTAGACAGTGGATAACTTGCAAGATTATAAATGTATTCCTGTAGGAAGAAACTATCTCTTTCCCCAGACTTGCTGGCAGGTTTAGACTGACTTTAGCACCCTATACATATTTTAAAAATCCACTGCAGAATATTCAGGAAGAATGTTCCACAGAGAACACTGCAGAGGAGATTTTTCTTAAACATATGGCAAAAAGCATATTAGCATGAATAACTTTTATGACATTTCCCCCTCCTCCCATCCTTGAAATTGCAGTGAGGCAAAGTGTAAATGAAAATCTAGAGRAGGAGAAAGAAGTAGGAGTCRCAAATCAGGGCTGGAATTCAAAATCCAAGGGTTCCTGAGGACCAGGTTTTTTTATTGAAAGGATGGTTACTTTTGAGTTGCTTTTACAATAAATATTCTTGAAATTTAGAAAGTCCTAAGTCAAGTTGTGATCCAGTGAAGGGATTTTTGGGTGTTTTTACACAGCTGTAATTATCCTACTAATAAAATTCTTGTGACTGGGGTTTTAAACTTTCCTATCTGTCACAGAAMAACTTTGGAAGGTTATATAATTGCAAACTGCCTCAGACACCCATATGCAAAATTAGAATAATAGTACATCTTTTTCTACATCTGTAGAATTTGTGAGCAATTTGGGGAGGAAATAGGGTCTATTAATGCTGGGGGCTCCCCCAGATATCTGTACACTGCTAACAACAGACCCTTGTAATCTTGGAAAATCTGAGTACAGCATGAAAGAAGTGTAAGAAACCATTTTTATTCTCTCCTTTAGTCTTTGTGATCCTCCTGGGAGGCCAAATAGGGCTGTAAACATAATTATCAAAAGTGATTTCATTAAAAAAAGAAAAGGAGCTAGCAGATTTCCTGTCCCTCCTCAGTCTCTAGTRTCACCAATGTGATGATCCCAATCTCCACATACATTATTACATCCCTGCACTGTTCTGCATGTACAGAACATCATGAACATCTCTTACAGAAAGCATGGTAGGGAAATGTAGGAAGTTTTTCTGCACCAAAATCTTGATAACAAAGTTCCAGAAAAAGAGCAATCAGAATCTCAAGAGATTTCATCAACTTTGTCTCTTGGCCTGATTGAGACCTCAGCTGCCCCATTCAGTAAATTCTGCTGTCCTGCCTCACTGTCTCTCCTTTCGCCTGAGATGAGAACTCTGTGTGATGCCCAAATCCATTCTGACTGCATGTGCTCCTGCAGTTTGGAGGTTAGAGCAGTCTAAATGGGAGTGATCAGCTCAAATTTTGTGTCAGATTGATGATAAGTTGTGGTTTCACAGGAAAAGTGGCAGGATGATTTTTTTAGACAAAAGGCAAACAGCCAGTCACGCCAGGCAGGTTGCACAAGGTTCTAAGCCTTCACTAATAAATGTGCTATGAATGAAAACCTTCCACTTTGTGAAACTGTCAGGAAAACAAATAAGAACCAATGATTATAGTGTASTTTTTCAACATTATCAGATTCATGGACACAAAGGAAGCACCTGAAGCAGYAGTTTAACCACTCTGTTCTGTTTTTCAGTCATGCTACTGGTATGTTGYCCTATCAGAGTTTACTGACTCAGAGAGCAACTGAGATTTATAACTTGGGATTTTATAACCAGAACAAAGTGGATCTCATTGAAGATGACAGTGGAGAACATAAGCAGATCCTAATAGTAATTTCAGATGGCAAAACAGTCAAGCAGCATTCAGCTTTGAAATGCTCATGGTGCTCTAGGCTGAGGTCTTTATGCAACAAGTCAAATTATCACCTCACTAAGTACCAGAGAAAGTAGCACTTTTGGATATCATCATGTAGACTGAATGGTCCAATCCAGGTAAGCAAGAGAAAAGGCTGCAGACATAGCAGAGCCTTCTTGATCCTTTGTGAAAGGTYCTAGGTGCTGTGGTGAGAAGCTGGAACAGATTTCAGAATATGTTATCACTGCTCAGAGACAATCCAGGGACAGGCACTGTCATGCAGGTGATGAGAGGAGAAGAACAGGCTAAAAAAAATTGCAGAAGGTTGGATTTTCCAGTTTTAAATTATTTTGTAGCACTTCAGTGTACCGGGCTCCTCCCCTGCATCAGTGGTGAATTAGAAGATTGTTTAGAATGAGGATCAAGAGATGGAGTTTCAATTTGAGAGTGTTTTGTTGTTTTTTTAAATAAAGATAGAAAAGGCTATGCAGAACTCTGCTTTTACTCATTCTCAAACTCTTTTATAAAGCATGAAGCTGATGCAGAGTGACAAAATACATTTTACCCASAAGCCACCAGTATATTTAGTGTACATAATACCTTACATAAGCAAATACAGATCACCACATTTTCCARGCTTTTCACATGAGTGGGTGAATTGTGGTTTTGTTGCAACCTTCCCTCAAAGRGATCAGACTTCACCAATCTTGGACTAATTCTCACAGAGGGCAAATTAGAAGGGCATCAACAACTATAAATATATTAATAAGCCTTATCTAGTTTTGTTGACTGACAACAAGAGAGCTGTGGCCTCGATCAGCCACAGAGGAACTGGCTTGGTTTTCTGGGCAGTAATGATAGCAAGGTGACAGACATTGTTTATGTCCTGTGTTGGAGGATTCCCCTGGAATGCAAGCTCACATTGGCCTGTGACAGACTGGTCTGGCACTACAGAGCCATGCATTCCTTTTTCTGTATTTTAGGTAAATTTAACCAATWCCAAATGGATTTCCCCCCAATACTCACAAATAGCTGTAGCTGTAAAGTTGTTATATCTCCATTCAAAGTTTTATGGTCTATGCCAGCCTGCCTAAAGAGATTGGCAAGGAAAGCACCCATCAAAAGTGTAATTTTAGTGAATTAATAGCAGCAAGTATTTTTTTGATCTCATAATGTATTTTCCAGCATGAATTTAATGTTCTTTTGCAGAGCTCAAGGAAAGCCTGGACACAGCTATTTATTTTGTATAATGTCAGTGACATAAAGCACACTGCCCTGCACACTATTTTTAGACAGAATTTAGACTGACCCATATCCTCACTAACTCCTGTGCTTGAAGACTTCCAGGACTTCTTGTRAGTCCTTCAAAGAGCTCTTGACTTGCCTATTCTGGACTGTTGCTCTGATGATACCATGGTGCACATCTCCCAGGGAAAACCCTTCCTGGATGGCATCTAGCATTTATCTTTTTCCCTTAACTTATCTACAAGGAGAAAATTCTGCAGATAAACAAACACCCTYTACCAGTCACACATCTCCATTTATTCTTTCCATCAGTCTGTGCAGACCAGCTCCTCTGGAAGGTATTTGATACAATTTGAGGCAATTCTGAACTGTRAAAAGACTTAGAGAACAGCATATTCAGGACTTACTACAACCCATCCACACAAACATTTTCCAAATTTCAGGCCTCCTTTTCATAGTTTTCTTTTTCCACTGTGACCATCAGATATAAATGTAAATCCCAGCTGCCAAATCTCCTGCCATAATAATGACACCTGTGGGCCACCAAAATTCACCATGGAAATGCTAACACCTCAGTTGAGGTGYTGCTCCTGGAATATTCCTCACAAGAGAAAATAAAGGTATCTTCTTTGTCCTGAAAATGGAGATTCAGGAAATTTCAGTTGCTCAGAGTTCAGCTACTGAAAATTGCATTTTGGAACCTAAATTCTCCTGAAGACTGGTACTCACACTGAGACTGAGATAATGTGTCATTACTATCCTCCATCTGATGGRGAGACTTCTTCTTAAATATTTTAAAGAGCTCTACAGCAGATGGATAATACTGCTGCATGATCAAAAATGTAGTGTTAAAAAGTGGTATTTTTACTTCTAATTTTTATATAAGATTGGTGCATTTAATATTGTCAAATTAAATGTCATATCTGGTGGACAAAAATGTGTCTCCTCCTTAAAAGCAACTCTTAAAGAGAAAAACAGTTAGGATTCTCCTGACTTGCACATGAAAGATATTTCCTCTTTTATTAGAAATGTGAGCTTTCTAAACAAGGTCTAAACAAATAAAATTGTTTAATGCTTGCATGGTAATACTAATATAATCCAAATCAAATCTAGTAAAAACCAAGTCATCACAGAATGTTTTTAATTCAGCAAAATAGCATTTTCTGATTTTCTGCAAAAAATTCTAACAAGTTGCACAAACTGCAGCCTATTAAAAGGAATCTAGGAGAAAAAATATCTTCTTTGTAAATCTTGCTAGAGGTGTGTCGCACTGATACCAAAAAGAACACATGACACGCAGTCAAGAGRGGAAACRAAAAGAAGAARAAASTTTATTGAATTCCAGTGATATTTATGCAAAAGGAATAAAAGGTTCTGATAGGTGGAGGAAAGCACCACCTCTACACACACACTGGTTAATACACATGCTTGTCAAAGAAATCCATCCCTCTAAGAAGAATGTAAACATCCAAGCTAGTTAGAAAACAACACCTGTTATTTACATGAAAACACATGGGAAAACTGACTCMAAGCTACRASTTATCAGAAGGCTTAAAAATTCAGGGTGACAGAGGTGTTTACATATTCTGTACATATTCTTTYCTCCAAAGATTTGTTTCTAATACTGATTTTGTTTCTTCCTATGTCACTAGCTCTGATACCCTTATAGATGGAGAACAGCTCATGTGAGCCTTTCTGAACCTCACAGTTCATCTCCAAATTAGAATAACAAGAGTGCTTGAAAAACAAATGAAAAGCCAACCACAGCCCCCATATATACRCTGTGAAATAGTAACCATTCTCCTTCAATCCCTTCTTACTTTGTTTTTTTATTTCACCAGACTGCCAGATGTAAATCTCATTCTACCCTGGTATTTCTATTACTGCTAAATCTGAACATCTCCAGCTTCTTGGAAAAGAATGGATTTTCTACATTATCTGATTTTTAAAAAGAAATTCAGGAGAAAGATCGGAAAGAAAATGCACTTTTCTAGTGCTTTTAGAATGAGCAGAAGTGTAAAGYTTATTGGAGACAGGACATATCAGAAGATGGCTTTTGTCAGTAGTTCTAAAAATCATCCAAACTGCAGTCTTCAACCAAAAAAATCAAACTCATTTATTACCATCTTATTCCTTTTCTTCCCTGCTCCTGGACYGGGATGACAAAGCCAAGAACCTCATTGCTTTCTACAGATGCTGGCACAAAATTTCARCAGAGTGTAACCATGTAAACCATGTAATCCCTTGGGCTTCCAGGCATGACACAGCTGCTGCAAGGGGCAATAGACAGGCACTGCTGGGGAGATAAATTATATCTMTCTGTTATTTTAAAAATAACATGTGTAACACTGAAAATGGGCTTAGCATAGAGGGGAAGTTTTAGGGGGGAAAAAAAGAATAAGTTGGTAATTTGTCCCATTGACTGTTTTACTCAGCTGATAGGCAAGTCTCTGCTTTTACAGAAAATGAGRAGAATATCAGCATTCTCCAGATGGGATGGCAATGCAAACAAATATAAGTAAGGTTTCCTCTATAGGATGTGCACAGGCATGGACACTGACTGCTTAATGTGCATCAGGGATGACAAAACACAGAAGATAAAGCAACATGTTTACTTCTTCACAGGTAATAATGTCTGTGGTTCCTTCAATTCTTTCTCTTTAAAAGAAACTAGGGCATCAGTGTATATCCTGAAGCCAAATGCAGCAAAAGTCTAATATTTGGAATTGTCAGCCTATTCACCATGACACTGAGCCAAACTGAGGGAGAACACTGAAGACAAATTAATTTCTCTGAGAATGTTAGTTCCACATGCCACACAAAATRAGGATGAGAAAGAAACTAGTTAGATACATCTAATGTAAAATACGAATACTCATACTAATGTGYGAGTGGAAAACTGAAGGGGGTGCTAATTTAATTTCTTCTGAAATAAATCTTTGTGTGCTGTGGGGAGATGCAATGCCAGGTCACAAACCACCACCACAACCTCTGCAACATTCAAAACACCTCAGGAGMACTTGTCATGGGTAAAGAAATAATTAAAAAGTCTTTTACATTTTACATTTATATAGTTGCTTTCATCCCAAAGGGTTCAGAAACTCTTGACAAATTTAAACATCCACACCAATTTATATGCAGAAAACCTCTATATGCTGAAACAGATAATTTTCATAAGCAGCAGTATATAAGCCAGAAAGCAAAGAAAGTTCCTTAATCTAAATGAATCCACAGAGGAAATCCTATTTCTTCATTTCTTTTGTCATAGGGTAGAAGGTCTGGCAGAAGAGGAWGTAGTTAGATTTTGGTCTAATTTAACAAGTTTTAGCTTTATTTATTGTGCTTTCCATCTGAAGAAACTGGATCTTCAAAACCCA
This sequence comes from Alauda arvensis, assembly GCA_902810485.1. NCBI lineage: Eukaryota > Metazoa > Chordata > Aves > Passeriformes > Alaudidae > Alauda > Alauda arvensis. The sequence goes on along the minus strand of CADDXX010000007.1, from coordinate 4,279,163 downwards.
CCTGGACRTGGTCCTGGGCAATCTGCTCTAGCTCGTGCTGCCTGAGCTGGTGGGTTGGGCCAGTAATTTACCTCTGGGTGTTCCTTTCAACCTAAATAATTATGTGATTTTCCTTTMCAGCTKAAGCAAACATTTCTTTTTTGTCCTRTGGAAACAATCACACAATTTCATCATAAAATAYCTACCTGACTATTTACTCTTGATTTGAGAGAGGTCCCAAATAAAAGGTTTAAAACTGCTAAGGTATCAGATTAAGGACTGAGGAGATATTTTTCCTGTAGAGAAATCAAGTACTCAGCCTTAGGGATAAGAATTTTCTTTGGCACACAATATTGGGGTTTTCCTCCACGGAAAACTGTGGAAAAGGCCAGCTTCTGGTCTGACAATCTGGCCAGCTTGTAATGCAGAGGCTCTAAAACCCTCAGTCTGGTGACTGGGATTGCAGACTATGCCCATCTTAATTAATTGTTAATTGTTAATTAATTAGTTAATTGTTCTTAACCCATATTGCAGACCTGGGAGTCCTTGTGCAAGAGACCTCAGCAGTGCTTCCAAGAGCACTGTGTCTCCAAAGGCCATCATGGAATGTCTCTGTGCAGAAAGACAAAGCTTTCACAAACAAAGCTTTAGGAAAGCTCTAAGGTAAATGGTCACCTATCCTAACCTCAGCTTAAAAAGCTAATATTTTTGAAGTTATTAGGGAAGGTGGCAAAAAGCTCAGGTCAAGCATGCAGGAATATTTTATCAGCTCATGATGTTCAGTGGTGAACACAAAGCAGATGTTTCAGAGACTGAAGTTCCCAGTGAAAAATATTTAGCTGATTTTACATGTGGGGTAGGCAAAGACCAAAGCCCGGAAAAATTCTTTAGAGAATCTGAAACAATTAAGTGCCTAACTAATTATCCTGGAATAACTAACAGTGTGATGGGTATATTGTAAATAAACTCATCTGAAATCCATGGGAAGAAGACAACAGAGAATTAAAATTTAAATCTTGATAAATATACACACATACACACATGCACTCACACTGTCCTGACATTTAAAGGGCAATGCTYAGCCAGCTGTGTTTCTATTTTCCTTCATGATTCACAAAAATATAATCCRGGCTAATAATAACACATAGATAAATGCCTTCTTTCCATATTGCTGTGCTTTATGGAAAGTTTTTTGAGATAACCATGCCAAATCCCCAGGTGTTGGCCAAGTTGGATTGATGTTGGAACAGAGGAAAATGCTCTTCTCCATCATTGCTGAGAAACAAATACCATCCCATTCTGGCYGAGTATTGAGGTTTACAGAATAACTGAGGCTGTATTTTTCTATSAACAGTTGGTTGAACTACAAAGCAGAACTACGTAATTTTATTTAGCTGAGCAATAATTTGGACTTCTGTAAGGTTCTGTTGCTCCAGACAAGAAAAAGCCATCTTTCACAGCATTATTGAGGTTTTATACAGTGAACTAGCACCTGAAATGTTGGTGAATAAGAGGAATTCTTTGTAATGACACTATATGTGAAATTTCCTGGGGAAGCTTCCAGCAGAGGCATCAGCCTATAGCAGGAGTTAAAATGTGTATATTTGCAAAGTCTCTGTATAAATGTCTGCTTAGAGGGAAAAGCAAATAGCAGTCCTGACTTTTAAATCAAACTTTCTCAAAAGTTTGGTTGATCACTATTATACTGTCATTTTTCTATAGATTATTTCACACACGTAACCTTGATATTTCCCTGGATTATCTCCTAACCACTGTGCCACTCAGAATTCAATTGTGCTCCAAAGCTTGGTGCAACGCTTGAGGACTACTCTTTTTGCAACAGCATGGGAGCATTCAAGGTAGATGCACCACTGGCTGAGGAAAGAGGCATTTGAGTTTATTTTTTCTTATGTTATCAAAAATTACACAGGGAAGAGCTCAAAGAGAAGGTCTTGTAGTTTCACAGCAGGACTCCCAGAAACCTTTGGATATGATAACAGTGTGAAATGAAGAACTGAAGCAGTAGGAACCTCATCACAAAGCTAAAGTCTGCATCCTGACTCAGTGAAACATATAATCTTCTTCTGTTTGTTAAAACAAAACAGAGCAAAAATACATTYTGGACATCGGATTTTCTGAAGCTCCCTGATGAAAGAAACATGGCAATAAACCTGCTGAGAGGTGGTGAGTTGCTCAGCCATGTGAAAATGAGCACATATCCACTGTAATATTTGATGATCAATTTGGTGCTTGTTTATTTTCATTTTCTTTGCATTATTGTAYTCCCATGTTATTCCTAGGACAGATCCACATTCTTTACACAGGACCATAATGCCTGAGGTTTGTAACTGTGACCTCTCTCAGTAGTYATAAATCTTGCACTTAGTTGTCCTTTCTCAGCTTTGAGTTGTCTTCTGTGTCACGTCAACTTTGCTTTCTCCAAAACCTCCTGCAGATTTGGAAAGGGYTGAGATTTTCCTGAGGTGTTTTTTTCCCTTCTGGGCACTGTGGTGAGTTGTGGGTTTCTTGATCCTCCTGCTGCTGCAAAGAAACCAGACAGATAATTTTGAAGAGCCAACATCTGTTGCTGGCAGAGGTGAAGTCTTCATGTTCTGATGACTCCCTGTCCCTGCAAAGGGACTTTCTTTTTGTTTGCAGTAAATTCTGGTTTTGTGCCAGCACCAGGTACTAGAGGGCACCATGAAAACCACTCACCCACTGCACCAGGACTCAGAGGAGSAGTTTTCCTTGAGGAACCTAAGATATTGATAACTTCTAATGCTGCTCCCTGAAATACCATGGAGCACTCACTCCCTGGCTGTCTTCTTGTCTTGACCATGCCACAAAGCAGCCTGTGCAGAGACACTTTAATATTTGTACTACCAGGCTTGGTGTGGGTTGTTCTGGAATTCTTACTCTGCATGACACATCAGCGTCTAACACTCCTTCAATTGCACTCCTTGCTTGTTTGTTTTGTTTTTTTAACCTAAATCTGAGTGTTGGATAATAAACATCATTTGCAGTAACCACACAAACTGGGTGCACACAGGGTTTAGAAAGTGAAAATTACTGTGAGTGAGGAGCAACGGATTATTATTTGTGTTCTATTATAATTAATTACTTTGCACAGCTGGGAAACTTGCTACAAATCTTAGGTGTTTGCAAGAATGAATGGCCTTGTAAAATGTAGCTGGCAGCTAAATCCACTCTTGTCATCCATGCTCGTTTTTGGTGCTCTCAGGGCTGGATAGATGTGCCTGCCAAAGGCTCTCATCGGCCCATTAGTGTCTGGAGTGGCTGTGCTCTTAAAAAGACATTTTTATTGCTCTCTGCCCTTTGAGTCATAGTAGTTGCAGACACCTGGGAAATGCTTGATACACACAAACAGCTAGGATGAGCCAGATAAACAGTCCTTGCAAAAACCACACATTACATATATTGGTAATTACACACCAGAAGCCATCTGCAGAAACACAATTATTTTTCAAATCCCTTTCTCAGCCCACTGGTATAATTCAGGATCCCACGTGGCTGTTCATATAAAGAATCACTAAATCTCCATTTTGGTTTGTGAAGGAATGATGAAAAGAGAGGTAATCATAAAATAAATGTTCTCCTAGTATTTTTCCTGCAGTCAAAAGTAATTCACTCCCAATAATTCAGAGCTAAAGATAAGCTCTGAGGATTTGATTGGCCCACGAAGAAGTGCCAGTGTCAGGGGGTGATTGTGAACAACTTGAAAATGTCACAGTGCCTTCTATGGGACTGTGTAAGGTTGGCATGGCCAATGGGTCTGGCAGCCAGTGGTGACAGGAACAAAAAAACTCTGGGAAGCAGGGGGGTGGTCTGAGCATCCTGTTATCCACCACAGCTGCCACAGATAACTCGAGATGTGGAAGATGTCCATCACTGCTGATTCTTTTGGGGACATTTTGATGTTTTCTGCCACAGTGCAAGATACCTGAGTTTGATTCTTAGGCCAAAGACAATAAACATAAATATGGTATAGTTACTAAGCTCCAGGTGAGGAATTGAAGAAACTGCTGTCACAGAATTTATGTGYACTTGAAAAAACATTGCATTGTGCAGTCATTCAAATGTAGGATATATTTTCTTCCATTATGACTGGTTTCTCCTGCTAAGGATCCCGTCTAAGCAAAGTTTTAAGGGAAAGGTTTAAGAGAGAGAGAAGGCAAATATACAAAGGAACTGGAAGTCATTAATCTCTTTCAAAAATATACCTGATTTTAAACAATAATGATTAATAACTGATATAGGTTTGTTGTTCAAAATAAAATGCAGTTAATTTATCTGGGAGTGAACTGTAATTTAGTCTATTATTTCCTCCCCAGGTTCAGCCTGCTGTCTCATGACCAGCTGAAAGGTCTATCAGRTTACAGAAGCAAGGCTTAACCAAGCAAGAAAACAACATTAAACCTATGTTTCTCTTTCAGTTGTCAGAAAACTTCACAYAGACCTTTAAAATTAAAGGCCATCAAAAGGTATAATGTATGTTCAAATAGAGACAGGAATGATAGCTTTTGACAGGCCATATATGCAGTGTGGGAAGATATTTTATGTGCAGTCTGGAGCATGACTCATTGGGAAAATAAACACATAGAACAGGGAAAAAGAAGCATTATCAAAGCAATTCCACTGTGGAAAATGAAGGTAGTAGGAGCAGTCAGTGTAATGAAGGCTTGAGTGCCTTTGTACATGAGAGGAGAAAGATCAACTAGGGATTACAATACGTTTGAATACATTAAAGAAATATGATGATCATGCACAATACAAAGTGAAGGTGGACAAGTGTCTCTGATGGCTRAAGACTGAGTCAAACTTCCTGTCAGTCAAGTGGAAGAAAAGAACTAGTTTCTTCTAGATTTTGATCCAAATTAAATATAAAAAGTCCCTTAAGTACGCCTTCTTAAGAATGCCTGGCTGAAGAATAAAGATTAATTTATTTAAAATTAATATTAGTATTTAAAATTAATATTTAAAGAAGACAAACCAAAGGTCAGATGTGATAGGATTTGCTGATCCAATTCACTGAACTTTTGGGTCATAAAGGCAAGCAGATTGCACTACTGAGTGTTACTGTTTTATAGGAAGTTCACCACTGAGGTATTATTTTCACTGATTTCATGGTATAAGATTTAAATCCATGTATGGACACATTGACCTCAAGAAGTCTTAACAAAACTGGGGTCAAGTGCTCCAAGAAATAGAAATTATTAATTTGCCAAAAGTAATTCTATCCAGAAAGAACTTCCTTGTTGGCCTCACCCTTCAGCATCCTGAACTCTTTGCTGCTCTGTGATTTCTCTGCAGGGTGCACTGAAACACCTCTCACTTGCTCATGGCTGTCTATTGATGGGGAAACAAGGCATAAGGATTCAACCTACATTTCAGCCTCATTTGTTTGTTATGTTGAATCCAGAGACCACAGTGGGCAAAAGACTGTCACACCTGGAGTCAGAACTGGAGGTAAGAGTTAGAAAAAAGCTGCCAAATGCATTCGTCTTGATACGTTCACAAAAATAATTCTTCCTGGGAGAACACTGTTGTTCCATGGAAGAAAACATTACATGAAAGTAGGATTAGATTCGAGTTTAGGCAGCTGCTCTGCAGGTGTTACCTGAGTTTTCCAGGTTCCTATAAACAGTGACCTTGGGGTGCAACTCATCTGCTAAGAAAAGAGTGTGGGGGTTTTTTAGGATAAGGTAAATTCCTTCCTGAATTATGAGCATATAAATTTGGAAATACTAGTTTCTACAAATTGATCCCAAGATCTG
>CADDXX010000007.1:4197959-4266818 GCA_902810485.1 Alauda arvensis | reverse complement strand
AAGAAAAATCAGTTTGAGTCTTTTTACCCAGTTCTCCATGTAGAAGGTTTCTAAGCATCATGAAAAACTTTTGAAACAGAGATATCAGCAGTGTTGTCCTGCAATGTCTCCTTAGGTATTTGAGATCAAGAAGCATATAAGAGAATTTCATTTTCCATGTAACTTTGTACATTATAAGTTCCCCAACAGCAACACAAGCTCTTTTTTTGCTTTCTCAACTGTAGTCAACCTTCTCCATCACCAAGAAACAGCCAGCTTGTAGATGCTCCAAGTCCATATCCCTACAAAATCAGCCAGAGATTACCCAGCCAATGAAGAGGATTTAGCATAGCAGGCTCATGTAGCTCCAGTCCTGCTTCCAATGCCCAGTTTTGGGTGCCATAAGCACAAACATCTCGTGGACAAATCTGGAAATCTGCCTCTGCCCATTTAGATATGGTAGGRAATCCACTCATGTATTTTGTGAGAATATCAGACTGCTGGGTTCATGAATGTTGCAAAAGATTAAAGGCAAAACAACCCAGGATTGCCTGTGTGCTGTTAAGAGAACAACACATTTCTCTTAATTCCTTTGTTCCTTTGGCAACTTGCTGCTACTAATGGTGTACTACTCAAGTGGCAATATAAAATTGAAATGAAAGTATCATCCTGCTAATGATGCCATCAATATTTTGATTTTGATTTCTTAATATTAAGCACAAAAGTTGTGACCAAGTATTTGCTGATTCTTCTTGTTGATTCACTTGGGATAGCTTTTTTATTTCTGTATTACAGAAGCAAAGTTGTTAAGATCTGTATTTTATATGACTTTGAGGTTGGGCTATTTGTTGCACCAGAAGTTCAGGGCTCTGTGTGATTTTTAARACCAGAATGATTTGATATGGAAGCAAAGAGTCAAATGAGTTTCCAATCTCCCAGCCCTGTGTCCAGAATATTCAGTCACTGCTACGTATCCTGCATTTAGACACCAAGGCCACCAGTTAATACATCTGGCATTTAACACTGCTTTAAATTTTGAAAGGGTTAGGGCAGAAAACCCCAAACCTGYAGCTTTTACTCTGAGCAAAATTTCRGATATTTCTAAAACTGTGGCAGGGGAATCACTTTTCTGTTAAGGGTGTGCAATCACACTGACAGATAAAGATCGCTTTTGGCTCTGATTCATTATTCTGACAAGGATTTAGCCTTGTCAAAAAAATTAAAAATTATGTGMGTTGAAAATATTTATTAATTTTTTTACCCATTACTATGGTACCAAATCCTTGAGAGAATAATGATTTCTGGGTATGCCAGTTGTTTCTGTTTTCTCCCTTTTTGCAGCTGTTTATTTTATCTTCCTCTGGTAGTTTTTGAACTATAATACCATCCCTTTATTTATCAGAATTCTATGCCTGTTTTTGATATGTAGAGATACCCACAGGCTCTCCTAACCTTGTCTCATGTTGCTGTGTCGTATGAATTATTCAGAAAGTTTAGCTTTTGAAGTGGTCAGTAATTACATAACTTAACACCAAGATAAAAGACAGAGAAAGAACATTAAGAGACATCACAGAACAGATTTTCTATCCTTCAAGTACAGCCTTAGTGTATAAATTTTAGAGACAATGTGTAATTAAACAAGTATCTTGAATGTACTCTGTAGCATTTTACATTTTCAGAGTTCAAGGATTCCCCCCTGCTGCCTAAGGAGCACTTRGCTTCTCATTTCCCTTATCCCCATGTCTACCTTTTGAACTGTTATTCTTGTGGTTAGTAAATCCTTAAAACACTGGATTACAAGAACTAAGAATGTAAGAAATGTCAATCATAGGTGTTTAGGTCAATACCAGACCTGTCTATGACAGTGAGAAAGAGGCACTGTTTCAGGAGAAGACAAAAGCCTGGCCTCTCTCCATAGATTCCTTAATCACTTAYAGCATGTTAGGGTAGGGGTTTATCTTCATCTTCTTCATTTATTATTTTTTTTGTTTGTGTAGTCCATGAATTTGCATCCTTTTAAATATTCTGGTATGGTTTGTCTCCATATACCTCCTGTGGCAGCAAATCACAGAAATATTTTTTTAAACCCCTTTTAAGTAAATCTTGTGGCAGTTTCAGCAAGTGATCTCTGGTTCTAGTGTTGCAGGATTTGGGGAGAAGCAGTTCTACATTTTCCTCTGCCTGTGTGATTTTTTTTAGAGTTCAACACTATGCAAGCTTTATTTAGATTCTTTTTCTTAGGATACATTGACTTTGCCTACACCAACACTCATCCATCACCCTTTTGATTACTTTTTGAACAACTAATGTAATCCCTTGTCACTGATACAGCTTTTTGTTACCCAAAAGATGCTAATGCCATCCTAACATTTCAAGATATCATGTTTCCCTTTTCAATCATTGACAAAATAATGGATAAAACTGGTCTCAGTGCTTATCCATAGTAGGAACTACAGCCAAGTTTTATCCAGTCTGAAAACCATTAAGAGCCCTAGCTCTTCTTGACCTTTGACCAACTTTAAATTTATAGCAGGACCTTCCTGCTAAACTCGTAAAAACTTCATAACTTTAATAAAATTTTGCTGCAGGAACTTGTCAAAGATCTTTTTAAACCCTGCATTTCTCAGGTTCACTGACTCTCCAGTTATACACCTGCTGAAACCAGCTCTGAAGACAGAGCAGCAGCAGAATGGTGGGACAAGATTCCCCATTCTAAGGGCATTGCTCACTCAATCCCAGCACTCCATAATCTTCTTTCCTTCCAGCTCTCAGAATTTACTGGTAAGAGAAGTGCCCCCTGTAAATAAGGCTCATGTTGGAAATCTTGATGTAACTTTTTGGTCTAATACTTCATGTAAATTTACCTAAAATAAGTGTAGCTCCTCCAACTGGTCTGCTATGAATACATTAACAGGAACTTCCACAGCATCTTTCATGATGAAGAATTTATTTGACTTCTCTGCCTTATCTCTTCTTAGTGCCCCTCTGACATCACAGTCACTGAGCAAGCCCTCCAATTTTCTAGCTTGTTTCCTTTATTTAAATAAAAAATTATCTCAGATAAAGCATAATTTGCAAAGTGCTCTCCAGATTTTTGGTAGTTCTCTTGGTTTCCTGCTTACATTTGACTTGTTCTGATTTTTCATTCAGTTACACTTAAGATTTTTAGATACCAGCCTTTTCCATGGGACATGGAAATACAAATCCTTGTATTTCATTGGAACACAGAACCACAGGTTTGGGTTGGAAGGGATGCRTAAAGACCATTTAGTTCAACCCTCTGCAATGAACAGTAACACCTTCAGCTAGATATAGTTGCTCAAAATCCCATTCAGCCAGACCTTGAATGTTTCCGGGGATGAGACGTCAGGTAACTGGAGGGTTCATTTGATCTCACTGTCCGTGCCAGTGAGGAAGCCACCACTCATCACTCTTCTCCATCTTCTCCATGTCACTGAGACATTGYTTTCTTCTCACTGGATGCAGCCATCCAGCCAATTCCTTATCCAAATTCTAGGTCCTGACTTTACTCTTTGCCTGACCCATATCCCAGAGGAATGTAAATTCCMCCAGTGTGTGACCACTGCAGTCCAGAGGGCCTCCAGTCTTGTCACTGATTAGTTAATTTGTTCTTCCTATGAAGTTGTTCAGCACCTTTATGAGATTGCTTCATTTTCAGATTTGTAGCAGAGAATTTACTTGTGCTTCAAAATTATTTTTGAGGAAGCTTGACATTGCTTGGAGGTTTATTGATTGGTAGATTTTCTTTTTATTGTCTTTCTGCTAATTTTCTTATTTTTATATCATTCATAGATGCTGTATTTGACCCTCCTCTCTTCTGTGGTGTATCTAAACCTATTGTGCTCACTCTCACAGACTGATTTTCCCTTCCTATGCCTTAGATTTGTCCTTCAAAACAAAATTCAGAATGGCARCCTATCTTAAGTGCACAGAGACCTGTTCTGGGAAGCAATGATTTATTGTGTCCAAAAACTTTTATCATATTCATAAGATATTGATCCTGTCCGTATGCAGATCCTAGAGAATTCCTGTTACACTTTTCTCTTAATCTGGCAAAGTCAGTCCTGCCTGTCGACAGCAAGGACTCATCTCTTGCATTGAGAACAGGTCAATAACTCCACATATTTCTCACACTTTTACCAGTGTCCCCCAATGAGTCCTTTCTGATTTCAAGCTTAACAGTCTTCAAGCGTAAACTCACCAAAAAAAATTTAAAGAAATGGAAAAAAAAATTAAAAAAAAACACACACACAGATAAGCAACCTGATTTTCAGCACTGAGGAAAGTTGAAAATAATAAGTCTGGGACTCTCTGTTTTAAAAATCGTGCATGGTACATCCTCAGTAAATGGTTTTCAGGGTCTTCCTTATTTCCAGCAGCACATAGCTGCATGCTAGACATTACAGCTACTCTGCTTCACAGAAGCACTTACTTAGACAGGACTTCAGAAACATCACTTTTGGAACTACTTCCCTTTTTATTGAAAAAACATCTAACTTGCAGCTGTTCACTCATTAGTTGGATTTGTGCAGTTACTTTAATCAGTATTCTCATTTTCAATTAAATAGTTATTATAATCTATTGACAACACTACTTAGTCACAGATCACATTGAAATATAAGTTCTGGGACAATATTAAACAGGAGATCTGTTATGCCTCATCAGCTGTATTTTAAACTACTCCAACAGGAGAAAATAACTCTTCATCTCTGACTGTCCCTGGAACAGTTCAAAGGAGTCCTCATGTTACATTCACGCCCTTAGGGAAAATGTCAGAATGTGAGAATATTGTAGAGGATCAATGACTTTCAGAAGGTCAGACAAACTTTTTTCTGTTCCTTTTGCAAAAAATTAAAAGTGAAAGAATATTTCCATGTAATAAATCTTGGTGTGGTATGGAAAAAATTATGTTTTATCTGCTGACATTAGTTTAGTCATACCCAGAACCTCATTCCTGAAGCCAAAAAAATTCCCTTTTTTTATTTGCAACWGTAGTACTAGCAAAACTCTCAATATTTATCATAGAATAGACTAACACAATATGCTGAGTTGGAAGGGATCCACCAGGACCATCAAGTTGTCACCCTATGCAGGACACCCCAAGAGTCACACCCTGTGCCTGAGAGCTTTGTCCAAAAGCTTTTTGAACTCTCTCTGACTTAGTGCTGTGACTACATCCCTGGGGAGTCTGTTCCAGTGCCCAGACAGCCTCTGGATGAAAAATACTTTCCTGACACCCAACCAAAACCTTCCCTGACTCAGCTTTACRCTCAGGCTCGGTCACGGGTTGTTCAAGTGAGGAAATGGCACCTGCCCCTCTGCTTCCCCTCACACAGGAGTTACATCCTGAAAGGAAGTGTCCCCTCAATCTCCTCTTCTCTGGGACCAAACAGACCAAGTGATGCCAGCTCCCCCTCCAGACCCTTCACCATCCCAAGAGCCCTCCTTTGGAAGCTCTCTAAAAGCTTAATGTCTTTTTCATATTGTGGGGTCCAAAACTACAAAAAGGATGTGAGATGAGGCTGCCCCAAAGCAGAGCAGGGGAGGACAATCCCCTCCCTTGGCAAGCTGAAATGCTGTGCCTAATGCATTTCTAAATTCTCCTTTGCTATTTGCATCAGTTTATAGGACACTTCCTTGAAGATATTAGARTTGCTTTTCTGTCAGGATGGGAAAACTCTTCATCATGTGGCAGGATGGTTCCTCAGGACCCTATTAATTTTGGACTGTTATTTTCTGGAATYTGTGCTTCAGCATCAGCAACTTCATCTTCTCTGTGTTTACCAGGATTATGTGTTCAATGGGGTAATCAGAGACTTTACTTCTTTAAAACATAATAATTCTTTTAAAACTGCACAATAATAATGGATTCATTTGGAATTTGGATTGTGTCCACGTTTTTTTTTTTTTTTCCAGCAGGAGGAATACCTTTCCTCTACAAGCCACAGAGAACACATGAAGTAGCTAGGTGTGGGAATATATGGTGGGAAGCAGGCAGTAAATGATGTTCATATTATTCACCCCAAATTCCCATTCTTGACTAGATTCATTTCACAATGCTTTCACTGCTTAACAGAGGTGCTGGGATGCAGTTCCTCACATCTCTGTCTCAGATGCAGATGTCAAAGACTGAGCTACCCAGCTCCTGTTAGACTCAATGGGAATACCATCCATGCAGTCAGTGGGTTAGATTTTTCTGACCAAAGACAGTCAGGGACCATAACCTAGGCTGCACTGGCAACCCCTGATGGCTGTTCATTCACTGTGAAGGGCAGTCCAGCCTGRCCTGCTGGGCTGTGCACCTGCATTGCTCACAGCCATAATGTCTCAGATGAATTTTCCCCACACACACACTACATGTGCCATCCACCCAAGTCACCAAACAGGGCTGAAAGCCATATCCAGAAAATTATTAATATGCAGGCACTTCATAGTCACAGTTCCTTTCTGACAGATTCAAAGCAATGCTTAAACTCTGTCCTGAATTTCAGCTGAATCCAAAGGGCACAAACATACGCTGTGTGACCCAAAAGATTTGGGATTAGGATGCACAAACAAGTTACTTTAGGCTCAAAGGAAGCTGTAAATAAGTTGCTGGCAATATTTGTCCTACTATGTGTCCATCCTCAGTGGCACCCTTCAGTAAACACAGGATAATCTAAGGAATTTTAGCCCCTACAGTAAAAAGGGCTCAGTTGCCTTGTGCTTATTAAAGAGGACCATGTGAAAAAGGCAAGTGGAGGGCAGCAGCTGGGTGGCTGATGTAATGGATGAGATCCATCTGACCAAATGGAAGCATCTTTTCCCTGTGTTTAGGTATATGGTAGTCAACCAGGGCTTGCTYGCTCAGCTCTTCTTATCCTAAAGTAGACTTCCAGACTGTGTAAGAYTAATTCTTCCCTAAATTTACATATTCCTTCTCCTGGCTGTAAAAGGACCAGGTCACTTAGAGATAGAAATGCACWCAGATACATAGATTATGCCCCTTTTTGTTCTGCAGCAATTTACACACACATAATGCAATCCCAAAGTAATATGTGCACATGCCCATTACTTTTCATGAGCTGGGCCAGAGATTAAAATTTTTCTCCTGGTGACAAGTATCTCACCCAGAGAAAGGTGATGGGGCACAGCTGCAATAATGKTTTTTTTCCGTGAGCCTTTTTGTGGTGTACATCTTTTATTCCAAATGTTTTAGAAGAATAACATTTTTACATTAATTAACACTTGTGTTTRTGTATTTATGGAAGCACTTCACAAATTTCACTTTTATTTATGAAAACATTTCATGCTGATATCAACATTATCCCTAGAAACTTGGATTGTTTGCATAAAAAAAAATAATAAACAAGCAGGAGTTCATTTGAAAATAACAAGGTCTCTGAGCAATTTCATTGTTTGGAAAGAGGGTCATTGCTGAAAGCATTTTCATTGAAGCTGATTAGATAGAGCATGGGGGTTTTTGCTGCAAATATTTTTATTTCAGCAGCAATGATATTAACCATTTAAAGTCTGATGTACAATGTGGAGGCAGTAGAATAACAACCAAACTTTTCACTGGGTGGCTCTTTARCCTGCCTGGTGCCTTTTTATGAACTCTCATGTTTGRACAACAGCTCTCAGGCACRTGGTGTGATTCTTGGTGTGTCCTGCACAGGGCCARGAGTTGGACTCCATGATCCTGATGGGTTCCTTCYAACTCAGCTATTCTATGAKTCTGTGATCCTTTCCTCTCTGCCTGTGGTCACAGGCAGAAACAGATTTTTGGTGAGAAACCTATGCAGGTGCTGTAAGGCAACTTTCTTAAGCATGAGACTGTCTCCCAAATTCTCCATGCTACATGGATCTAGTTCCAGGGCTGAAAGAAGAGCCATGGCAAATTAAGAATTCTAACATTCAGGCTGYATGTGTGACTAATCCTTTCTATCCTGCCTATTAACCTCTGTTTGAGGCAGATCAAGTGAAGCCAGCAGCTGCCACCASCCACACACTCAGCAGCAAGTCTCTTGTAGGGTGAAATTTATGGTTTTGTTGAAACACACCAGCTTCAGTCATGTACTCAGCCTGTAGCCCATCACAGTGGTTCTTCCTGAAGAATGTAAAGTGAACCAGCTCTTGCAGACAGCCCTGACAGCCCCCATTGCTTTACTTTGATAGTACAGATGGCTCTGGCTAACTTGAAAATCACAGAGAATAGGTCAGGATGTGCAGGCATACCCAGGCTAGCTTTAAATTGGCTCAGCTCAGCTTGGGCAAACCCTCCCAGTGTGTTCCCAAGGAGGTGACTTCTCCAGACTGAGCTGCCACAGGCCCCCTCCTGCTGATGACAGTACATGTGAGTCTACATGTATCCCAAGCATACTTTGGATTACTTAATGTACAGGATTGCCTGGAGTTTGGAGGAGGCCACCCTGAGCAAGGCTGGGAATAAGTCAGCACAAATTCACAAGTGCAGACAGAATCYGTGGCAGTGCACCAGGGAAGCACTTTGGAAAGACAGAGAAGAAAGAGTGGTCACTAGTTTTGTACTTGGCAAACAGGGCATGGCTTGTTCTGCAGATCTTCCTGAGTCACTGTGCTCTGTCAGCCAGGGCCTGGGGTCCCCACCTGAGCTGTGCCCTGTGGTGAAGGTGAGCTGATACATCCCACAGATGCAGTGGCAAGCCCAGGATGGGTGGCAGGCAGTAACCGTGTAACTGGGATACAGCTCTCCAAATGGTTGCAGGAGCCTTCTCAAAACGTTGACATTTCCTGGCTTCTGTCTTGTGTAGCATAAACCTCTGGAATATATGCTTTATAAAAATCACAGTCTGATTGACAGGCCAAATCACCATGGAGCACTTTTGTGAAATCACATGGAACAAGGAAATGTCTGAACTCTCGGTTACATTTATTCATTGGCACGTGGTTAGAAAGGATTAACATTAGCAGAGAGGTGAGGGTGGGAAGTCCTGTGAAGATGTGACTATTTTGGTAGAGAACCACTGATGGTAACATAAAAATCCTCTCATCTGGAGCTGGAAAAATTGACAGAGAACACAGAAGCACTTTCTTTCTATCTACCATGTCTGACATTCCTTGGAACTGGCAGGTTATACCTATGGTCAGGTATCTAGTGGGTGCAACAGGAGTGTATTCTTAAATAACTATTTATTGCWGTATGCTCACTATGGCCACACTGAACAGCTCAGAAAATCTGGGAGCGAGAKAGAGGGACAGCATATCCACTGGCATGTGTGAGTGAGCAAGCTCCACTGCTCCTTTAAACAGTTATTTAATTTAAACTCRTGTAATTTAATTCTTTTGCTCTCAAGCTGTCAGCTCCTGTCTCTGCAATGCCAAAAAGGCCAGCCTTCACTGCCCATTAATCCAATTTATGCTATGGCATCACYGCCTTCCTCCCAGGCTGCCCATCATCCAGAGAGGAGCTCCCTGTAAAATCTGCAGAGCTTTAGTGTGTTCATCTTGTGAATGGCTCTGCAGCCAGGCTGCTCGTAAAGCAGCCCAGCCAGAGATGAGGACAGCAGTTTGTCCTCTCTGCTGCCTCCCACATTGAACATGMTGGTTTGTCTTTTCCAGTGTACCTGTAYTGAAACCCATRCATCCACTCTTTTTCTGCTATAGTYAAACTATTCACAATATAGAGTGYGYACATCCTCGTGAGCAGGTGTGACAGCAAATTCCTGTGYTGAGGGGACTATTTTTTCTGCTCTTTGACCAGGACCATAAAGTCTTGAACCCTCATAAGGACCTCTGAGCCTTCACAGACATTACTATCCATAATAATGTCACACATTATTTGATCTGTGGCTGTCACTTTCAACAGAAGGGAGGATATTGCTCTAAAGTGCCTGTGCAGTTTTTCACCTGTCTTACAAGATCATGTCTCAGTACATTTGGAAGAATGAAAGACATTAAAGCAAACCATGGCTTTTTCTCCACATATTCCYTGGTCTTTAACCACTGAAGTACCAGATAGATCAGCACAGCTACTCTTAAATTATCCTTAAATARTCTTAAATCAAGAGGAGAATTGGATGTTAAATATCAGTTTACCACAGACTGGAGCTCAGGCCGGCTATAAACGTAATGGATTTCAGTAGAGTTACCTCAAATATACAAAAGCATAGCCAAGAGCTTAATTTGATTTTAAAGTAACATTTCAAAAGACTCATCAGAGCAGTGGCTGGGTTTTCAATAGCAGCACTTAACYACATTTCAGCCATGCAGTGTCATTAGTATTCAGTGGGAATGCTCAGGTGCAATTTGTCTCACAGCTTTCAAGTAAGCAAAGTGAGACCCATAATTCTATTAATGAAAGCTGGGGCTGTGTTTTCCACACTGGCAGAAACATAGTCCTGTGTCTATATATTAGAAGGGAAATTAATCAATGGAAAAACATGGAATAGAAAGTTCCATTCTAAAAATAATAACAAGAAAGTGAACCAATAATTATCTTTYACACAAAGGCAGCTATTTTTTTAACTCCAGTGTATATGCAAGGCATGAATAAGCCTGCAGTTCTCTTGACAGAAAGACAGCAATCAAACCATGCAACATGTTCTTCTGCTGTCAWGTTCAATACATTAAAACGTGCTGAGCAGGCATCAGCAGAAAGCCTGCAAGACTTGGGAATAACCATCACAACCAAGAGAAAGCATTACTAGTTAGTTTCAGCCAATTATGCAAGAGATAATAGCATCTTTATTATCAGAGATGGGGGACAGCCAGAGAACTGAGAAGCCAGACTAGGACACAAGTACTCTTATAGTTTAAGGAGCTTTCTTCAGTAAATTTTGATTTCAAACTTGAGCATGCTCAGGACAATGGACTACTAACTTCATTCACATTTATCTTTTCATTACTTAGTCAAATTGTTTACTGGCTGAAGCAGTACCAATTTCAACAGCTCACTATTCTGTGCAAAAATATTCACCTTATTATTTCTCTTATTGTTCAATTTAAAACATTATGTCTGAGGGAAGGAAAGAAAAATTGTGTATGCACTTTTATAGCATACTGTATGAAGATTCTGAGAAAACTATAGAGATATTAGAGTTAATCATAATTTAATTATATTACTCGGTATAACCATCTGTTGTAAGAAAATGACCTGACAGCAAAGCAAGCAGAGCTGACAGGCCAGACTGCATGTAGACAATARATCATTTGACAAATACAATCTGCTTTCATTCCTTTTTGCTAACTAATCTGTGTAACAGCTCTGCTGAGTTACTGGATCTTACAAAGATATTACTGGTTCCCGACAAGCACACGTGGCTGCTAATGCAGTGAGAGAAAGGTTACCTTTTACCTAAGGGCAAACTAAATCCAGCTTTATTGGCATGCACTGGTAGATGCTTTGGAGATCAGTGGGAAATCAAAGATACAGAACTATTAAAGGAACATCAACAAACTTGAAGAAGTATCTGAAATATATTCCTTTTCCTGTTGATTTTTGTTAGCATTTCACAGTCATAAAGAGTAGACAAAGATACTTRTAGCCAAAATAATTAATMTTTTTTATTTTAATAGACYAACACACKAACRAAGAATGAARTKAAATACCAGGACTGTGGTAGCAGTTTAAAGGTAAGAGCAAAGGTGTAAAGGTCACAAAAATGTCAGTGGGCATGGCTGAGAATTTCCCTACAGGTGCCAGACTTGTAAACTCACAGTGGGACCAGGGCTAGTGGCAGATGCATCCACAGTCTGGAGGTGACCAAATGAGCTTGTGCCTGAATTTCACTCAGTAAGCTAAACCACCGGTGTCAAACCCCAGCAGCTCATTTCACCTCTCCTTTCTACAAGCTTAATTTCTGAGCTAGGAGGGACTCTGATGCCACCTTTCCCTCTGCCAGAGAGGAGCAGTACCACTTCTGCTGGGGCCAGGGCTGACAAGTGATGGCYGTCCTGATGTGAGCCAGGCATGTGTTCACACCCTCTGCCACCTCTGATGCTCCAGGYTGTGCTTCCCCAACACTGGATCCCATCAAGCCCATTTTTCATTGCCTTGGACTCATTGTCAATGCATCATTTGCTTCAGCATCCACTGCCTACTGTTTGGGCTTTGAGTCCAGACTGGAGCTAYCTTTGGGCTTTGAGTCCAGACTGGARCYATCAGCCACTTCACCAGCAGCTTCTACCACCAGCCTCACTCTGCTGAGGCTACTTTGGGTGCTGCTATCCTCACCCAAGATGACTGAGAGCTGCTGCTGAATGCAGCCCACTGTGGTATTCTCAGTTCTTCTGGCCATCCCCCATGCACRTTACCATACTGAATTGCTGGTTTTCCTGTGTATTTGTCTTGCTTTTTTCTCTGCCTAAGATTAATATGGACCAATAATCCTATCCTGCTAAACAAAGTAAGTCAGGGAGTGATCCTGATGTCAAGAGGTGTGGGCCTGTTTRTGTCTACATTATTTAGAACTAGGTGGGACGTGGGATTTCTTTGTTCAAAACATTTGAAGTACTGTGAAGTCAGTGATGAGCTCACCTGCATAGAAGTCACAGGGCTCAAAGCACAGTATGTGTTGCAGTCCTCATGGAATCAATCAGGTTGCAAAAGGCATCCTAGATCAAGTCCAGCTGTTAACCCAGCACCACCATGGTTCCTTTGAGAGAACAGCAGGCTAACTCTGCCAAGCCTGGTACACCAGCACACAATGCTGGAGCAATGGAAGAACCCAAACCTGATCTYGATTAATAAAATTTTCTCTCCATCACTTAGAATAGATCTCACCCTTTTCAGCTCAAAGCTATAAGGGCTGGTTGTGGTGCTGATGAGCCTCTCAGCTAAAAAAAGGCAGAGGCACAGAAGACTGTGGCAAGAAGGAATCAYAGTTTGCCCACTGTTGAAAACCAAATGCTGCAACACAGAATTGTAATGAAACTGAGAAGTGGTGAAGAGTAGAAAACTGTCATAAGTGATCATTTCGTCCCATGGATCAAGCAATTATGTATTTTCATTTMTATTCCTCAAGATAAATCCAGTTTTATTCATTATGCAGCATTACAATAAAATGTTACCTTATAAAAATTATAGATCCTTGAGGCAGCCTCTCTCCTCTCCTAATCATCTAATGGAAGAAGAAAAGTCCTTGTGATCCTGGAAAATCCACCCTCAGYGTATGTGCTATAATGATATGATTGTTTGTTGAAGTGTGGAATGCAAGCATTTCTTTCACATTTTCCCTTACTCATTAAACTGCTAAACATATTTACCATGGCTGGATTTTTTGTATCACATGTTAAATGAAACTAATCCTTCTCTAATTATTTMTTTAACTAGGCTTTAGAACAATCACTCCATGAGTTTTAAACTATTGCAGTGTTGGGTACTGGCAGTAGCATAAAGTAGAGCACTAAATTAGAAACAGTCATCACTTTGACTGGAATAATTCATACAATAATATCATCTTGAATGCTGCACTTTAATGACTACAGGTGACAAGTTCTGCCTCTACCCCTCTGCTCCACCAGGTCAACCATATAATTGTCATCCAGGCTGACCCAGAGCTGGTGCCTGTGACAGGGCACAACCTGTTTCACCAGGATTTGAGACAGACATTAGAGAAAGAAGATTAATTTGTGTTTCCATGTACATCCATTACCTGACACCCTAGAGCCTGMAGATAAATCACTTCCTATCTTCTGTGGACAGTAGGGTCAGTCTCCATTGGGTATGCTGGCACCTTAGGCACCTACAGGTAGGTATCTCAGTACAGGTGTCCTATCTGGATCCAATTTCCATCCTAAGAGTTTCCTGCTTCAAAGCAGACAGAGCAAAAATCAGGGTATAAATAATTCTCAGATGCTTTACAGGACAATTTAAGATAAGGGGACTTGGTTTACCCATGGGCTGGAAAAGTCCAGGACCCTCATGCCAGAAGGTCTACAACAGAAATGGTCTGCAAGGTCACAGAGAGAGACTTCTCACTCTTCAGCTCAGCCACCTCCCTCATTTCTATTTTCCCCTCTGGATTTTGTAGGTGGCTTCTCCCTACACAGGTGGTGAACAATCCCTCCCTAGGGAACAAAGGCTGAGGGATCTCATTTCTCTTTTCAAGCCATTCATGTTCTGTAGTGCATTTTTCTGTGTCTGGGCCAGCTCACAAAAGGGAACACAAGTATTTTTTGTGGGATATGTGTAAAGGTGTTTTAAAAACTATAATGTAACATGTCACCTCCCAAAGCCCTTTGCCTCAGTTTCCCCATTTCCCCATAGAACCATTCAATAGATAATGGTTGTTCAATATATGATTAAGCTTGTCTCTTCCATATTTCACAGCCTCTCTCATGATAGAAATTCACAAATTTTGAGTGACTTATTGGAAMTTCCTCTCCAGATACCTCTTTTTGTATATATTCATAACTTCCATGTGTCTGATGTTGACTCCCTGACCAGGGAATATTAAAAGTAGCTTTAGATKATTTTTCCACGAAATTTTGCTACAAGGACAGCAGCAATCAGTTGTTCATAAAACTGAAGTTTAGGAAAATAACCTAATATTCATATTAGAGCAAAGTGCAAATATGGTCTTGTTCATTTCATCTCATACTCTGGGTCAACATAGATAAAGACAGACAGCTTCTGCTCTCTCAAAACTCTGATTAAAACTTTGAAATAAATTCAAAATAAACATATACTTCAGRGAAATTTTTATTTGTCAKAAATACCTGATGACACTGTAAGACTATCCAGGAGCTCACAACATCCTAGTGTCTGATAGAGAGCTGACATCTGTCTTGWATTTTAAACRGTCCATAAGCATCACAAAAATACAYTGCTAGTGCAACAGTTTTTYAATATTTCCCCTCTGTTCTCCATGGAAAGAAGAAAATTGTTCTCCATGTTCTTAAGAAAATTGTGGGGAGCAAAACTATCTTCACAATTAACACTTTAGTTTCTATATGTCCCTTGGGCAGCCTTGGGTGAATATTGCTAGGATTTCATGTGACAAACTGTGGAAAGCAGAAATTCTGTAAACAGGAGGCAGAGGGAGTCCCTCCTCACTGCTCTCAACAAGTCCCAGTAGATATATTTTCTCTCAGTGCTATTTAAAAGAGCAATGCAGCCACCTCTGATTCTACTGCAAGAGTTTCATTTAGAGCATCCTAAACTCTTGGATGGGTTACATAAATCTGAATTAAGGAAAGCTTTTCCTATTACCCTACTTTATGTTTTCAGGATAAAATAGTTATTTCTTTGCYGTTTTTTAGAAGAACTTCTCCAACAGAAGTTAGAGAATACCTGAGGCTGTGTTAACCTTGCCCCATACCRCCAGGTCAATGAATAATTCAAGAAACCCAGTTTTTGAAGAAAGCTCTAATTAGACAGTTTAACTTCCATCTRAAAGGACTCCAGAAGAAAAATGGAACTCTTTTCTTCTGCTTGAGTTAAAACATTGGGGACATGATATTGTATGAGGTGAAAATAGAACCAAAGGTGGAGTGCAATCACCAGTGGCCCAATAAAATATGAGCTTTGGTTTGATTTGTGTTTTTTTCCTCAGTGTCCTTTTGTTATTTCAYGGATCACCTCAAGGCATAGCTTTGACATAAAATGGAACAGATTTCCTTCTAGTGTTTGTACAAGAGTGCACAGTATGAGAAAAGGCACAGGAGAAACAGATTCCTGTGTTCACTTGAACCCTGAGATTATCTTGCAGCCACTTGTCAGCCCAAGATTCCCACTCTTGTGCCTTCTTCTAATCCACTGCTAGAATGCTATTTTGCTCTCCAGAAAAAATACAAGCATGATTATGAGGATGATGCTCTTAATGAAGCACTGCACTATATGTCTCCAAATTCAAAGGCTACCCAGAACTGGAACTGCAACCAATCTTTTCAAACTGGGTCTTTTTTTTTCCTTTTATGTTGTGCCAGGCCAAAATCCCACATCCTAATAAAAACACTTTTAAACCTTGGAGGTGGAATATGAATTTTGTGCCTTGGATTTATCACTAAATTTTATGTCCTAAAAGGCATGCTTTTTGCATTGCATTCAGCAACTGTTTGCTCTCCAGACATATTAGCTATTTCAGGGTTTTGCTGCTGGACTGTACCTCTTATTTATAGATCATGCCAGCATGCAGATTTTTATTCTGCATTGCACTAAAAACTAGGCCATCTATATGCAAGATGTAGGTRTAGGTAGATAAAATTATTATACAGCATTTCAGTAACAACAGGGTAAATTAAATTAGCCCTAATAATCTCTCTGCTCTCAAGATGTAGGTGACACTGCACCATGGAGTCTAAACAGCTCATTCATCTTTGCAGCAAAGCAGAAGGAAATTTGCCACTTGCTCCACCTCCATATTCCAAGACCTTTTGCTTCCCTGCTGAACTCTGCCTAATTCCTGGATCCCAATTGCTGGGACACAGTTGAAACTTACTGATGTCCCTCTTTGGGAGAAAGGGTAGGTATGTTATTCCCAAGGATTTCAAACCAGACCATGGAAGATGCACATCCATGACTGCAGTCCAGCAGTGAGGTCTGTAAGGGACTCAGTGTCCCCCAACACCAACACCTCTGACACAGAGCCCCTTATGGACAGCCCTGGATAATGCAGGGACTTCTTCCAGCATGGGAATGCAGGGACCTGACATGGAGACTGGCAGGGATACAGGTAAAGAGAGACCTCAAYCAGACAATGGAAATTATAAGAAGAAGAGCACCCCTCTCTTCCCCCTTCCCAATACGCTGCTCAGGGGATCTTCTCCTGCAGATGCTGAAGACCACATATTTCCTGTCTCACAAATTATATACTGAGGAGGGTATATTGGTATCCTCTCCTTTGAGTCATGGCATCCTGGCTTGCAATAAAATGTAGCTCTACAAATTCAAGGCATTTTGCAGTTGCTGGTGTTAGCAGTGTRTTTTGAGCAACAAAGATATTTTCTGTCCTTGATGGAAACAAATCACCACTTATTTCTTTAACATAAATATATTTTTTCATGGCTAAGTTAAAGACTGAATTATTTGCAAATTACCACTACTACTAYATCATTAGTTCTTCACTACTGTTTAATCATTAGAGTTTCTCAGTGATGCAAGAATTATAGATTTTTGTTTCAGCTATTAAAAARAAATCAGGTGATAACTTTAAGTAGCTTTATAYGCACAGAGCTGAGTAAATATCCATMAAAGTRAAACAATCTGAGGAATGCTTAGCAGAAGAGACAAACAAAATCCTATTCAAATTCCACAGAAAATTTCWCATAAAACATTGTTTCAATATAAACCACGACTATAATTTTCTATAAATAAATTAAATTCTGTCTTAAAATTAACTCCCTTCCAACAGGATGAAATTGTAATCAAACAAAACAAATTACATTTGCACTTTGTCAAAAATAATAAAGAAAAATTTGAGATTTCTCATGCAAGAAACTCCATTTTTCTTAAAGACATTTTTTCTTCTGTGATTCTGTATGGTTCTGTGATTCTTTACTCTTTCTACAATAAAAACATCAGGTGGCTATAAATTTGCACCAGATTTCATGCAACTTCAGCCCCAGAACTGAGGCAGAACTGGAGGGCTGGAAACCCACTGTTTTGGAGAGATGCCCTTTAAGTGGTCATGCATGCTGTATATATACCACTAAAAATCATCATGAGCATCTTGAAGCATTGCTTTGTGTTGCTTGCATAGATACTGTTTCTAGAAATAAGAAGCCTGAAGAGATCACAACCCTTGTGAAATGTCATGAAGGCTGAGCTGCCTCCCAGCAGGGCACCATTTTTGTGTCATGCTGCTGAGGACAGGCCAGTGTGACGCTCTTAGGGCATGTGGAGGTGTCTGGAGGATGCAAAGCCTGGTGGGATAAAACTAGAAAGACTGTCCAGCAGAGAGGGAGCCAAACTTACTGCCACCCTGCCCCAGCTGTCTTTTGGGATTTCCACTGGCATTCCCCAAACTATGCACAGGCACTGTCTGGAGACCCCAGCCATTACAAGTCCTAGTCATGGTGGCAGGGTGTTGGCTACTCAGCAAACTGGGATTTGCAGARTCTGTGCTCAAAGTGGCACTACAGCCCTGCCTTCTTAACTTCTCTTAGTATTGAGTGCTGCCAGGATTGGAGCTGGCAGGGCAGGTATGGGGACCTGACTGGTCAAGAAGAACACTGCTGTGCCTTTAATCAAAATGGAATCCAAACATTATATAGAGCCCAGGACAAGGAAAGTGCCTTGATTCAGGAAGGAAGCTAAATTACATTGCTAACTGTAGACATGTTCTGAAATCCCTGTCACTGAAGCACGTCCTGTAAGCCCTTTCCCTGACTCAAGGCTTCCAAGGCTGCCAGGTTATTCCCACAGGTGAGCAGCATTTGCAYTGCCTGTTCACAGAGCCCAAAATGGGCCAGGGGAACTGCAAGCTGTGTCAAAATAGTCTCACACATCAACCACCACGATCAGGGAAGGTGCTGTAACCTACTTTCCTTCTTTCTGGATCTTAATGTGGGACTTTGTATATGTGTAATGCAGTGGGAAAACAATTGACTTTTAAAAAATTTTATTCCAGGGCACCATTTCCTCACAAAGATAATTAAGAAATCATCTGCAAGGCATCCAAAAGCTTCCTCCTACTTTTTATTGCCTGATTTTTAGGTAATGTTACACATCATGCTATCAGGGTTCAAAAATATTTTGMAATTTTTCTTCTATTATGCAGGGACCAGCATGAAAAAATTCTCTCTGGAGTCATACAGCAACACAGTAGTCTACTAGTCTCCATTTTTTTGTTCAAACAAGATCAAGTCCTCATTATCTGATACTGTATAAACACATTAAGATACAATCCTGTACCTAAAGGGCTTTTAGTTTAAATAGAGCAAGCAGTCAGGCAAAGGATGTTTTCCATCCCGTATCTATTCTTCTGACAAGGAACTGAGGCACAGAGAAGTGATAAGMCCAAGAAAAGTCACACAGGAATTTTATCAGGCACCCAGGAATCAAGCTCAGGTTCCCAGAACATCAGCTCCATGTCTTAATGTCAAATCTGTGCTCTGTGTGACAGGTGCATTGAAAGTGCTTCAAGTGGAGAGACRTGCCAAAAACAAACACATTCTGCCAACAGAGTAAACTAATTGCATTTTAATAATTACTTCTGYTTCAGTCATTTGAACTGTTATTAGCAGCTCAGACAGGGAATGTGTGGGCTGTGGTTTCAAATTAGGTTATTTAATCTTGTATTATTTCTTTTCACATTGGACTGAAGTGAATTTATTTTGCAATATTACTCCTGGTGTGTGATTAACACCCAGGCACTGGTCTGTAAAGCACCACAGCAACTGAAATATAGCTGAATTTCCAAGTCAGAGAGTGATGACTGGCAGAGATACKTGATAAAATCTTATTGAGCTAATAAATACAACAAAAGCACTTCAGCCTTGTTAACTCCATCCAGAGAGGAACTGCTCAGAAACATGTGTTCTTTGGCTGACAAGAGGCAGCATTTGGTGCTTCTCCATCTTTGGGAAGCTGGCAGTTTCCTCAGCCCAGGAGAGTCCTRGATTCCTTTGGGTAATCTGTATTACTTAACCGGTTTTCAGGATTTTTACCATTTTTTCCCTCTGCCTTATTACTTTTATCWGATGCATCATTTTCGGCCCAAAACTGGTTAATTAGGTCACTGCTGACTTTCCATGCTTGTGATGTGGTGATTTGTTCACATAAAGCAAATGACAGGTGATTCACAATGAATGAATGGGTAAACTCTGAGTAAATTCTTGTGCAACACTGAAGTTGAAATGCTGTTTAAAACAATCATAGTCCAATGCAGAAGGAATGAAGTAAGAGCATACAAAGGCTGTCCAGTCTGTAAAGAGAGGACCCAAAAGTCAAAGTCATGGATCACTGAAAGTTTTCATGGCCAGGCTGGGTGGGGCTTTGAGCAACCTGGTYTAGTGGGAGGTAACCCAGTCCATGGCAGAGGGGTTGGAAGAAGAGGATCTTTAAGGTCTGGAATGGCTGGATGGATGGGCAGAGTCTAGCAAGATGAAGTTTAATAAGTCCAAGTGCCAAGATGTTGTGCTGTGTGAATCTTACTAAAAGGTTTTTCCCCTTGCACTGGAATTTCTGCTGAATTTGCCATCTTAATGGTCACAGCTGGGATAATAAGATCTTTGTTTATCTCAAGGGAGGCCATACTRAAATTATTCAAGCCAAAATGGCATTGTCCCAGGCTAGATTGCCACTTGATTCCAAGTGGTTTGGTTTTTTTATCAAAACACAGCCTGTGTGCCTTTCTATCTGCAGATTTCTGGGAGCACAAGGGTGGGGCTATGTCCTGCTGGCCTTTGAACCTCCTGAATTCCTCCTTTTAGACATCTACTTCATGCACCTCAAAAATATGAGGTACTTAAATTGACTCTTAGAATTTGGCCTCTGTGAGGCTTCGTGCAGTGCAACCCACAGTTCATGCACCAGATGTGATAGCAGTGCAGGGCAGTGATACAACCAAGCTCAGCAGCTGGACTAATTAACTCAGACCTAGCTTTACATCAAGGTCACTTCCAGTTTGTCCACTGCTAGTTCACAACACAGGCCAGCCCTGCCCTGCAGAAACACATCCTCACTTCCAAAAGGATGGAGGGTTGAGGAGACAGCATCAGCCTCATGGTTTATCTGAATCCCCTGTAGCCAACAAAGTTTGGGTCCAAGGGGGTCCCAATCATCCCTTTCCACACATGAGTGCTTGTACTCTTTTTGGGGGGCCCAGCTTAATGACTCAGTTCATGGTGTTGAAGTTGATCTTTTTGCACTCCTGGACTGGCTTSCACTTTCCCCTTCTGAAAGCACTCTGAAAATCCAGGGCTGAGTTATATCATGGTGTAGGGAACACATCCCAGGCTCATCACTGGTGGTAATAGCAGTCCCTCTGGTCTCATGTACTGCAATTCAATAACCCATTTTTAACAGCTGGTGGTGGTGATCTGGACCCTCTGATTCTTCACGTCTGAATGCAGCTAATTAGTTATGATAATTAGCAGAATWACGGCTCTCTATTCTCCACTAGGGTGTACAATAGCCAAATTTTATAACCACCAACTTTACTTTCCATCTTGGCTTCCTGAGAAATAGAGTYCTACACCTTGATTAGAATTTGAGTCTAATGGGTATAAAAAGCAGAATAAAACAGTAATTTAGCAAGGCAGACTGTTAACACTATTTCAGTCCTTTCTCCCTCTTACAGATGCAGTGCTCTGTACCTATCACAGGGCCCACACAGACCCCAGTCCTGCAGGCTCTGGGCAGCATTTGCAGGGTCTGGCTCTAAGACAACAACCACTTCCAGTGGAAATCAAGTCCTGAATCCCTGCCAACACTAAGTGAGCCAGAATCAGCTCCTCTCAGAGGCAAGAGAAGACAGCAAATCTTTAAACTTGCTTTTGATATTTTTTACTTAGCAGACACACACTGCCAAGGTGAGTCCTCTAAGATTARGGTTTTAATTTCATTTCTCAAATTTATTAAATATGGGTTTTGASAGTGCCAGTCCTCTCACAGGCCTCTCCATATGGCAGCTTTTTTATCACACAGAGTGACTGGCCTCTTTTCTAGGAAACCCCAATTCCAGTGCTGTTTTCTGCTTTGAATCTCCCTCCCTACCAAAGCAGACACAATGCTTTACCATAAAAATCTGKTCAGATTAATAAACACAAAGAGAACCTACTCAGAACAACAAACCCCTTGCACCAGCTGGGGACTGTTTCTACCAGTGCCAAGGATATTCCTCAGATATCAAAACCCACTCTTCCAAATCTATTGTGTGTGTAGGMAGTGAGTGAACTTTCCAGCTCCTTAACTTACATCCCACTGATGTCTCTCATAAAACTTGAAAAATTATGTTTAACAACAATGTGTTCTTTGTGTCCAAAATTTCCTGAATTCTTTCCCTCTCCAAGGACACGTGAATGACAAGCAATATTTTTTGAGTCTCTCTAGTTTATTTTTCCCTGCCTCTTTGTCTCTTGCTTGATGGCAGATTGTCTGCCTCAACTGGGACATGTTTATTCCCTACTACAATCAATTGTGATATCATTGAATATTATTATAAATTGAGMTGGAAACTGGGGAATATGGGAAAATAAGCATGCACAACATAGGAAAAGGCAAAGTTCTGCAACTCCTAAGTCCCAGTAAACTCCTGTGAACTTACACATAAGAAGAAGGCCTAAGAAAGAATTCAAGCCCTGGTTATGCATTCAAAGCCTTGTACAGAAGGTGCACATTTGCTTCCTCCAAAARGACTGTCAGTCTCCTCTGCTTTATGATCTCTTTAGTGGAGGAGTTAAGGACCTCCCCAAACTGCAATGTATAACATCCAAGTGTGGAAGGTCCTGGTTAGCAAAGGAACACAACAAAACCACAGAGATTATCAGGAAAGTTAACACAGCTTTTTCTGGGAATTCCTGACTGCAATCTTCTCTGCAACAGGATCCTAATGTGTTTCTTTCTGGACAGACATATAGATGCTCGTGTGAGCTTGAGTGAAAGATCAAAGAGGTGAGGTGAGAGTACCCACTGCCAGCATCAGGGCAAGTGAAGACCTTCATGCTGACATCTGGTGCCAGAGAGCCTGGGGTGATCAAAATGAGACTGGGATTAGGTCATTGTCTCCAAATGGTTCAGATTTCCTCAGACTGAAAAGATAGAGCTTTAATTTAAGTTCAATATCACAGTGCACATTCCTAGAAATGCCTGTCAAGCCACAGACACTCAGCAGGGCTCGTAGGCTTCAAATAAAGATAGCTATTCCCCAGTCACACACAGCAWCTATTCCCCAATTCTCTGAAACAGAACCACCATAAATGGTAACAAATGACACTGAACATGAAGCTACAAAACATGGCACATTATTTAACATTGACCKCTCCAAATAATTACAGGAGCACCATTAAACATGTTTGTGATGTAAACAACCATGCAAATTGCATTTCTAACTACTATGTCTGCACCCACAGGTAATTAGAAGTAGCAATTCATTACTCAGTGTAATAATTAGAAGTAATTACCAACAAGAAGCAATTAGAAATAGTAATTCATTTCTTAATGCAATGAGCTTCTTTTGCAGCATGTGTGTGTGTGTGTGTGTGCCTGCATGTACACGTAGATAATTGTCATTGATATGTAGAATATTTTAGGTTGTAAAGAAATTCTCAAGGCCATTTAGTCCAACTTCCCTGCAATGAGCAAGTACATCTTCAGCTAGGTTAGTCTGCTGATCTAGGCCAACCTGACCTAAACGTTTCTGGGGATGGGGCACCTACCCCATCTCTGTGCAACCAGTGTTTCACCMTGCTGCACACTTAGTGTGTTACTTCAGAAAATACATTTATTCAGGGCTTCTGATTCTGTCTTGCATGGAAATTACCTAATGYATGGGTAAGATTGATTATAACTCTGTACTAAGTATCTCCAGACATAATTTTTCAAGAAGCAAATATCCTCCAGCCAATATGCTGGCTTTTTTCTTTTTATGGTCGAACAGTGGATGGACAGCCTCAGTGGAAAAATCTATAACAATAAGCAGATACAAGACAATTTTCATCTTTTCATTTGCTCATAGCTCCTCATAGAATAGCAGGTACAGGTGGAGCACTGGAATAGAACCTAGAGCTCATTAACAGTGACACATAATAATATTAGAAAAATCATAAATTATCTGTACCCTGGCATAACTATTGTGTACTTATTAGAATTTTAGAATGTTCTCTGGCCTAAATTAATGGGTAAGAGGAAAATAAGGAAGCTGCCCATGCAGTCTAGTGAAAGTGTGTTTTGCACTTTGTAGATRTTCAAAGGCTGAGCAAGCTGGGGTGTTTAGCCTGGAGGAAAGGAAAGGCAGAGAGGATCACATTGCTCTCTACAACTCTCTGAAAGGAGACTGCAGCKGGGTGAGGGTTGATCTCTTCTGCCAAGTAACAAGCAATAGAACAAGAGAAAATRGCCTCAAGTTTTGCCARATGARGTTTAGACTGGAGATYAGGAAAAATTTCTTCATGSAAAGWGTTGCCAAACATTGAACCCRGCTGCCCAGGGAAGYGGTGGGRTAATATCCCTGMARGTATTTAAATGTGTAGATGTGGMACTTGTGGTGATGGTTCAGTGGTGGACTTGTCAGTGCTGGGTTAATGRTTGGRCTCARTGATCTTTGAGGTCTTTTCCAACCTCAATGATTCTATGACAAGCTCTTTGTATCAAACAGCTCACTTCCTACCTCCGGAGCTTACAAACCTTAGGGGAATACAGCAAGGAGAACCAGTCAGATTTACAGGAGGCAAGCAGGGTTTGCCTCAGGAAAGAGACACAACCCAGGGTTGTTTATAGGGAAACTAAATGAAAGACAAACACCATGTCAAAACCAGAAAACACTGGGCTAGCGCCAGTCAAGGAACACTGAAGCTAGGAATTAACAAATACAAATTAAAATTACCATAGCAGAACTGGAGATCTATTTCCTGATTGTCAAATTGTTGYCTTCAGTCCAATGTTTAGGCACTCGTGCTAAAACAATCTTCTTAAGTGGAATTCCCTAGACAAGAAGGAATAGCAGTCAGAAGATACTTTTTCACCATATTCCTTTTCTTGTTTAACTGTAACCATGATCATTATTGCTGAGGTGTAGTGAAGCACAAGAAAAGTGAAAGGAGACTCTGGCTTTGTTCACTGATTTTTTATCATTATTTGCCCTTATTTCACTTCACCTATTTTACTTTCACTGCAATTTTTGATAACCGGAGAAAAAAAACATCTCTGCCAAAGATGTCCTGGATTGTGGAATTATCCCAGATAGGGMAAGAACAGGGATATTCACTGAAAGAACACCCTGATCTGAAGCTATGGTGTGGCCATCACTGAAATGAAAACAGCTACAGCCTGTTGCCAGTGTCCCTGCCCATGTCAGAGGSAYWGGAACTAGATMATCTTTAAGGTCACTTCCAACYCAGACCATTCTGTTTCCATCATAGCAGGTGTATAACTGTAGAAAAGAGTCATTGCTCATGTCCTGGTGAGCACTGACGGTTTCCAACAAGGACCAAGCACCATTTTCCTAAATGCACTATTAATGGATAATTCCTAATTTCCTAGAACTAGATGACTGTTAGGGTCCCTCCCAATCCAAATCATYCTATGATTTCAATGTTTCTATGAACTTGCCTGAGTTTCCCTCTGGAGATTTTTTTCCTTCTCCTAAGATTCATTTATTCCAGTCCCAGAGTTGTAAGGGCTATTCCAGAAACAGTCTCAGCTAGATTTCAACTTTTAGGCCTCTTATGTGCTCTAATAAAAGCAAGAGAGACATTTCATCCCTAGCTGGACAATTTCTTGTCCTCAGGCTACAGGTGATATAGCAAGAAGGTAGAACAGCAGGTAATCATTGCCCTTACCTGCACACATAAACAGGAATCCAAAATTTCAATGGRGGCTTTAGTTTATGTCAGTGAGGTTGTCAGTTCCACAGACAGAATTTTTCCTTTGTTTTTGRAAGAGTGAGGTCAAGAGAAGATGGACTTTGGCCAAAGGCTTTAGTCAGCATAAGTTGTGAAACTGCCTTTTTATGCAGTAAGCATGATACACTGCAATCATGCTGAGAAAGAGATGGTTCATCCCACTAGTTATCTTAGTGACAAAGTATAACAAAGTCCAAAGGACAAGTAAAGTCTATATTTTCCTTTAGTCTTACTGGTACTGTTCAATCAAAGAACCAGCAGTGAAAAGGTTCTCTGTGAAAGGGTTTCCAAGAACTAAGAAGACTGGATTCCCTCAGCAAGACAGAAAGAGCTGGGAATATCTCACTTGTCCACTTGAATCACAGAATGGCTCTGATTGAACGGACCTGAAAGACCATCATGTTCTGTTGCATTTCTCTGGGAAATGGCTTCTCCCCCTCYCAGAGACCCCTGGAATTTGTGAACATGTATCTTGACCCTTCACTTCTTCCCCGACCCTATTGGCTTATGTCCAGCTGTCCCCTCCTCTGGAAAAACTTACATAAGGCCCTGTTCTCCTTCGTTCTCCCTCTTCCCTCCTCGGACCATCAAAGAATAAACATCTCAGACAACTTTGGGGGAGAGCCTCTTTTGGTAATCCTTTGTCCTACCTCTGAAATATTCCCTCCCTTCTCAAGTCCCTTGAGATCTGAGCTGGCCTGGGAGTTTCGGGGGGCTGCTGGGGGGAATTTTCAATGTTCCACCTCCCTGCCATGGGCAGGAACACCTTTTACTGCACCAGTTGCTCAAAGCCTGATCCAGCCTGGCCTTGAACACTTCCACGTGTGGAATGTAGGAATACACCCCAAARCCAATCAGATTTTTCCATATAAGAAAAAAGGGTTTCAGTTTCACCTTAAGACTTAAACGGAAAAAACTGAGAAACTTCTTTGCTCTCCTGGCAGCCATTGGCTCAAGGCCAAGAAAAAAACTGATAGATCTCTTTACCTGTTCTACAGAAATGTAGATATTCTTTATTGGGCAATTTGCCAAAAAACCCACCTAAATCGTTGAGTACTTAAGGGAGAACATGAAGATTCTCGGTGTTTTTTGGGGTGTCGTAACCAGGTATAAGAACCTTGTCTTATATCTGTGCATGGCTTCTGCATTGTTCTTTTACTGCTTGTTATTTTCTCAGTTTATTAAACCTTTTGCTTTACAAAACACATCCAAGGAGCCGCCTCTCAAATTAGTTTTAAGCCATTTCTGTGAGGTGCTGGAAACCCTCAAGACCTGATACACTTCCACAGGGCTCATTCTACTCTGGCCATGTGTAAGACTGTATCAATGGAGTCTCCACAACTTATGGGAGCATTTGTCCTTGCCATGGTGGAGGTATCAACCCAGACAGAGCTTCAGGCTGTGGACTCAGCCCTGGAAGTCTCAGGCTGCAGCACGTACAGGAATGAGTGGGGAAAGACGGCGTTTCCTGTGAGGGAGTGAAGGATACAGGTGACAAGTAAAGGACTTGGGATGAAATGAACAAAAGAGAAAAAAAATTCAACAAACAGGACTTAAATAGGAGCACCTAAAACATTTGCATGTAAGCAAGGAAAAGCCTTGATTATGGGAAAAAACAGAGTCTTTTGCAGGAAGAGGGAGTTCTCCTGTGCACACCAGCAAACACTTTCATTCTGTGAGGGTGACCAAGCACTTTAAAATGTTACCCACAGAGGGGAGTAGAGTGCCCCTGCTTGGAGATATTCCAAATCCACCTGGATATAGCCTTGGGCAGCCAGCTCTGTGAGGTCCTGCTTGAGCCGGAAGGGTTAGGCCAGATGACCTCCAGAGGTCCCTTCCAACCTCAACTGCTCTGTAATTATGTGAGTCATAACATAATCAGTTTGGAAAGCTGTGAACTACTTTCAGTGTTTGAATACAACATATTATTTGGACTGAGTTATTTCTCATTAATGAACAACAAAGAGTACTTAACCAGATGGTTTCAGTGTCATCTAAAATGGAAAGCTGTTCAGATTTCACACAGAAAGCACCCATATTCTGTTCCTGATGACACTAAAATCAGTGGTAAGGTTACCATCCCTGTCAGACATGATCCTCCATATAAGCCAAGTAGAACAGCCTTGGTGTCAAAATCACACCAGAACACGTAGATGAGTGAACACCATGGTTTAATCATAAATCAAAGCCAGGAGGAGAAGCAGGCACACCGTGTTTAGCCAGATTTCCTATAGCACGGAGAATGAAGAAAACTGCTGTTCAAATTCCACCATGCTTGGGTGAGTAATAGACTCCTCAGTGGTAYTGACATTCCTACAAGGTTTACACAGCAAGACACCTCAATAGAAAGAGGTGGAATCTTCACAGATTCATGCCARTAACTCTTAAGCTCCTCAGCCAGTTTCTGTGATCAAAGGCAATCTGCTGTGCATCCACAACAAAACAGTGTTAGAAACCATGGTCATTGGAGATGAGATTAAGGGGTGAAGATAGATGCAAAGATTACAAACAAATGTTAGTGTGAGTCAGCTGCTAGATCACTCATTATCAAATCTATTCCAAAATCAGGCTCCATTAATCTATGGCTCACAAATTATTGTTTACAAATTTTTATTTTTGTCTTATTGTGAACAAGATCATGAGCTTAATTGGATATTTACATTCATGTTTTACCTGACTAAAGCATGAATGTAAATGGGCCCTTGGCTTTTAACAAATCAGAAGCATTTTATTGGGGTCACTTTTACTAAAGCAATATAGAGTCATGATATTTACTGAGTGAGAAACAGTTAAGTGACTGTCAGTAGCAACCTGGCATTAAAAAGGACTGACCCTGCTTTTGTGGGTGCATGACCTTCCATGGAGCTTACATGCACTTGAGCAGATATATCAAAGTGTGAGATTTGTGAACACTTTAATCAGAAGGCAGTTCATGCATGGATTCTCCAGTCTTATTTCTCTGCTTTTTCTCCAGTCTAGAATTGTTACAGAGCATACAGAGGTTCCTGATGAAACTAAAGCAGATGCTGGGCTTTAAGAGTGCACCCACCTAATGTACTCCAACCTCCAATGGACATACAATCCATGGAAACAGGTGGGAGCTAATCCAAAATAGCCTGTGCACCCCGAGGAATACAGAGGGTGAACAGCAGGTCTTTGGCATATTCGGTGTTCCTCTCTACAGATCTGCTCCTATTGCACCATACTGCTTGAAAAGGAAAGTATAACTCCTGTGACTGCAAGACTGGGACCTAAGATGAAACACCTCTGTAAATAGGGCCTGAAAATTAATATTTATCATGTATATGCCATCAAACTATACATAAATGGATTATGACTTGTGCACATGGAGAGTTCTGGCTCTCTCTCTTAGAACTGAGTTTTCCACTTACTGCTTATATATAAGACTCAACTCAGAGATTCCTCAAATTTCAAAAGCTTTGATTTTGGAAAGTGCTGTCTGTTTGTCACACACCCACAAAAACATGYATGTTCACATAAACACATTCAAATATTTATACAGAGCAACATTTATGGAGTCATTACTGTTGTTGCCTAGATCTTCTACTTCAGTTTTTAAATAGCTCACTACACCACATACAKAATTTTCATATTTGATATTTCATTTATGAAAATGTTTTTCTAATAATAMAATTGGTTTATCTTCTTTTTCATAWATGAACAAAGAGAAYTTTTKTTTTGTCTTTTGTTAACACCAGGTTAAGATGGAAACAGTAATGGCAACATTTCTGTTCTGATATAAATACAATTTAGCTACAGGATTTTATTTCTGCCACTTCAAGAAAAGAATCATTTTGTTAACAATCCACCACGACCACTATTTTGATATTAACAAGTCTAAAATCCATTATCTGGCTAGAAAACTAAGGAACATCAAACCCTGCATTGTTRTTACAATCTCAGAATTTTTTTATCACAACTTTATTATCTCATCTGAGAATCTGGAAGGAAAGGCATCTGGAATGTTTTCATGAAAATCTTGATAAAAAGTGCCCTCATTGTCACCCTGTTCTAACTAATTGGCACAGTGGGCTGTGTGAGTGTTTTACTCCTACTTGTGCCTRTTGCTGGGAGCTCATTACACTCTAGCTAAAGGTGGCTCCTGGGGAAAAAAAAGCCAGTAAAATTTTAAAGCATCACAGTTTTCAGTTCTATTCCTGTTACACACAACTGTTCTGTGTTGGTTGTCATGTCACTGTAACTTCAACTCCCTCGAAACCACTAGTGTTAAGTCCTGAATCAAGCACATCTTCACTGGCCAGACCTTACAAGGGGTTGCAGTTCCACCCCCASCACTCTCCCCTCTACCCAGAGCAGCCTCATCACCTTAACACACATCAGCAGGCAGTGCAGCATCCCTGCCTCCTCCATGCTCTGGTAAGAGGTATCATCTGTTCCAGGCACCGTGGGATTTGCAATATAGACACAGCTCTGTCACACATCCTGCACACACATGGTCCATGGAGAGAGCCAAAGTGACAAACCTTCACCCAGCCTTCTTCTTTCCCCATGCTCTTCATAAACCCAGAGCTGATAGTTGTTAGAGAACAAAGTGGATGCGGATTTGCTACTGCATTTTTGTTGAAATTTGACTGGGTTTTGAATTAAAATACACCATTTTTTTTTTTGGTGCATACAGTATTTTATCAAAACCAACTCCTTTTTACTGAAAGCCAAAATGCCCAAAGTTCTTTGTTGTCAACAACAATAAAAGCAGGGGAAAGTTTACTTTTTGTCTCAGTGGCACTGGATTTTGATGGAAAAAACATGTATGTRGACTCAAACTGGCCCAGTTCATGGCTAATTCCAGCAGGATATTTTTTTCCTGTTAAAAGGAAAATCCAGCCTACCTGCAGGAATTTGTAGYAGTTGAGGGAAATATTTGATCAAAAAAGCAAATGAAACATCAAGGGAGACTGTAGAGCTAAAGAAATCCCTWATGCTTTGCTTCACTAACACTCCTCAGAAATCACTGATCTAGGGCCTAACAGGACTT
The DNA here is from genome assembly GCA_902810485.1 of Alauda arvensis. NCBI lineage: Eukaryota > Metazoa > Chordata > Aves > Passeriformes > Alaudidae > Alauda > Alauda arvensis. The sequence continues at coordinate 4,236,337 of CADDXX010000007.1, read as the reverse complement.
AACCACAGGAGCCAGATAAGCTCAATATGATCATGTCAATTTGTACACTAGCTAAGGATCAAGTGAGGTTTCAAGCTCTATGGAAGCTTTTCTCATTCAGCCCCTGGAACTGTTTCTTTGTACAGCTGACCAGCTTTTCCACCCGCTCTGACCATTAAAAGAAACTTCAGGATTACTTGGATTAGTCTCTCCTTGGCAGGGACTAGTGTGAAGTTACAGCAGAAGCAAGTACCACACAGAATAGGCATCATTGCCTTTGGGAGCAGTCATTTATTTTGTTGTTTATTATCCTTTAGAAAAATTGACAGAACACAAAGTTCTAGTACCTCCAGCCCTGAATCATTACTTTCTTGCAACCCATGGTGCTTTAATGGTGCATAGTTCTGTCCCTTCACTAGAAGAGCTATGTGAGGATTACTTGCAATTTAAATAATACTGGCAGTAATATTACATACCTGCTGCTCTATGAAAAGAGGCCTCAGGAGGAAGGCTTAGCAAACAAAATTTCTTCTGCAGATGCATCACTTGCCTGTGAGCTSTGGGAGCTGTTATTCTTGTTATTAAGCAGGAATGTCATTTACCAAGCTTGACTATCTATCAGAAAGAGCTAGAAGTTATCCATCAGTCAATGTCAAATCAATGTCCATCAGTCAGCGCTTTGGCTGGCACCTCCATGCTGACTGTGAAATGAGTCAATGAAAATTGAGAGACATTTATTGGTTGTTAATGACAAGAGGAAGACAGGGAGTGCTAACAGTGCACCTTGGACATAACCCACATTAGGTAAGGGCAAGGTACCTGGTGAATTCTCTCCCATGGTTTTAGTGGGTCATAGGACTTTTTGTTCTTGCCTCTCCGCTTTTTGTTCTGGTGCTGTGCATAATTCAGCAGCAGCTGTGCTTGGCTCCAGCAACATCAGGGTTTCAGAGAAGAATAAGGAAGGGCATGAAACCTRAGATTTCCAATAACTTATTCAYAGAATGGGTTGAGTTGGAAGAGAGTTTTAAGATCACCTAGTTCTAAGCCCCCTGCCATGGACAGGCCTGCCACCACCATCAGGTTGCATTTCTTAGAAAATGTGCAGTCAGCTTTCACCCATCTCAACTTCTGTAAAGAATCACAAATTAAATTTGTGGAGAYAGAGATCATCACAGAAGACCACTCTTGAAGGTATGGACCTAGAAAAGTTGAAACAGTGGTAATGAAAAGGAGGAGTATGAGGCTGGAGGAAGGCATCCCACAAAAGCAGAGTTCTTCAGGAATAAATCCATGCCTGGATTTAAAACTGGTGAGTTATAAAAGATGAAAAGAGGAGCTGTCARCAACACAAAAGTGGAGGAGACTGTCAGCAAGGCAAGTGGAAAAACTTAGAGAACTAGTTAAAAGATCAAATGATCATAAAAGGTAAACAAACAAGGTACAGGAAGACACACTAGCAATGAGTTATAAACCACTGTAAAAGCAGGTGTTGCCAAAGAAGTCTTGATGCCCACAAAAGAAAGAAAAAGCAGTCATAGGATTTATTAACTGAAGTATTTCCAATGGATCTGCACAAATGTTAACTTCATTGTATGGGATTTTAGAAGGATCTCACTCAGGAGTAATATGYACTGTATTGGTAATCCAGTCTCAGGCCAATTAATTCAGACTGAAGCAGTGCAGGTTGGTGAGGGGAATGAGAAGCTTGTCTTACAAAAGAAGTCTGGGAGACCCAGATGAAAGCTGAGATGGATTGGTTTGCTTTCTACAGACCTTTTGAGGAAATTAGTACCAGAAGAGCTATTTAAACAATAAAAAAAAAAAAAAAATTAAACAGGTCATGAATAAATTCAAACWAGAAATTAGGAGTTTTCTAACAAATGGAAAGCAGAAATTCTGGAACAGTCTTGCCACAGGAACAACATTGATTTTAAAATGAGAGGGCATTTTTCTAAATAGGGTAGATATGTCATGGCTGCATGCAATAACAGATTGTTATTGCAATGGTCAGAGTCTCCTGCACTCCCTTCCTGTCCTGTGTTCTCATTAATCCTCAGTGAGTAATATCTATGTAGTTTGTACTGTGGCTGGGGACCCATCAAAAGCCTGTGTTCTCCAGGCTGTGTAAACTGGAAGTCCCAGCAGCTCTTCTGTGACTTCCATTTCCTTCATGCTGGTTCTACGAGCCAAAAAGGGTTCTGCCTCGAAGTTCATACTCCATGCAAAAATTGTGGCAGGCAAAAATACTCCAGATCCCATTATCATAAGATAATGGAGACTGGAAGGGACCTTAGGGGGTCCAACTTTTAGCCCAAACCAGACTTAGCTTTAAGATCACACAATGTTGTCAGGTTTTTATCCAGTTGAGTCTTGAAAACCCACAAGCAGAGAAGCTGTAGAATATCTTTGGATAATTTGGTTCACTGCTTGACTGCCCTCAGGAGAAAAAAGCTTCTCCCTTGTAAACAGCATGAACTTCTTCAGTTCCAGTTTACACCTCTTGACTYTCATTTTCACACCAGGTATTGCTGTGAAGAGCCTGGCTCCATCCTCTCAGTAACCTCCCCATAGGAACCAGGGGACCTCTTTCAGGTCCCTGAAAGCTTTCATTTCATCAGAGTGAACAAGACCAGATCCCTCAGCATGTCCACACATGGCACATGTTCCAATTCCCATGCATCTTGAGGACCCTTCTTCTGCCATTTTATTATTATAAGGTGTCAAGAACAACAAGTACATGATGGCCACTCCTCAGACAAACCTCTTAYACAGGCAGCCAAGAGGAGAAACTCTAACTGCACTTTTACACCAGTCAAATATTTCTCATGCATAATAGAGGACCTGCTGCACATCCCATCCTTCCAAGCAATGTCTTGTAACTCCTGTTCCCAGTATCCAAGAGTCTTTCCTCAAAATCCAGCATTTCAGCATTGCACATCATTACAAGAAAGGGGAATATATTGTGTGGCACAGCCCTCATTGCTTGTGTTTTCCTGCTAAACAAAGAGCAAGCATGGAATTCCAGCTGACATCTTGGAAGAGAGAACAGAGCCAAGGAGACAAGTGTATGGGACTTGGAGGAGATGCACATTTTAAACATTCTTCAGTTAAGATCCTAAATACCCTTGAAAACAAAAAATCCAGTACTGAATTCGAGGGGGGAAAAAATTGCATTTCTAGAACAAATCAAGTAATCCAAAAAACCTACTTCTTCAGAAGCAATCAGCTCCAGTGACCACATGGCTAGAGACGCCACTGCCTTTTGGCAGAAGACAAAAACTGCAAAGGTAAAATAAGTATAATATAGGGAACCTTCACACTAAAAACACACAGATTTTCTTACCTCTGGTAATTAAACCTGATAAACCTCCACATTCACTTAAGTGTATGATAAAAGAAGAAATAAAGTAACTCAAAACATTCCRTGTCACAGCAGGTGCTCACTACACTACAGAGTCCTGCCTCAGTGCTTTTCATTAGAGTTCAACAACTTCTGGTTTAAATATTTCAGCTGTTCTTTTGCACTTGCCTGTTACATCTACCGAAACACTGCAAGCCTTGAAGCACAGTGTGAAACATTAGACATAGTTTATGAGGACAGCAACTGGTAATTTGGAATCCAGAAGTGAGACCATCTTGAGCTGTTCCCTTTCTCCCCCCTCTAAAGGCTCCAGCTGCTTCTGCCAGGGATAGCAGGGCTTTGGTGAACATTGCAGCTGTGGCACAGATATTGCCATCTGCACAACCACAGGTGGCTGCACAATTAGCCARGCACATTTCCAGTGTTGCACAGAACCACCTTCCCACTGCCTCCCTTTCCAATGTACRTCTGCTCACTGCTACAATTAACTAGAAACAAATCTGTTTCTTAGCTATGTCAGTTTACTTGCATGTGTCCCATCATGCAAATACTTGTGGGATATCACCAGTGGTGATGCCTCACAAATCCTGAATTACAAGCCAGTATTACTTCAGAACAGTTCTTCCTTCTGAAGTTTGAAGTTTRGGAAGTATTTCCATTAGTAATCCTTGCTATCAATGGTTTGTAATGGAAAGACTTAAAAACTGACATAAAAAAAGCCAAAATATTAATCAACATGCAAAATTATCCAGAGCAGAGCTTTTTTATCCTGAAGATCAACACAGTCACTTTCTCTAGATGGCTCTTGAATTTKCTAAAATCTTAGACTTGGAAGACAAGGAAAAGCCACATAACCAAATCACTCTGTCACAGTAAATTTTTCTGCCTTCCTAGCACTCCTGACATCTGATCCCACTCCAGTTCTTGAGACAGATGAAAGCAAGAGAGTGAAAACAAACCTTTTTGTTTATCCTACTTTTTTCTTTTGAGTCTTCTTCAAAGCATAAAAGGTGAGATTAACTTAGAGGATGTAGAAATCACAAATTGTCTTKRCATGGCATTGTATTGGAAGGAATAGAATTGATTATGAGGATCAAAGCACCTGTGCTCTCAACTAAATCATGTTCTGCATGCAGTARTATGAACTATGCTTTCAGATAGAAYAAAAGAAAGAAAAGAGTAGTGCAGTCATGTAACAGAGGATGTTACAGAGAGGCTGAAGGCTCCAAACCTACAGGGGCACAGTCTGTTCTGGGAAAGACACACTTTGAGATTAATTTAGYTGTGAGAAATATCAAGATAACTGAAATGTTACTTCAGAGGGGTTTTGGGGAAAATAAAAACAACCAACCCAGACCAGAATGAGTATGTCAATGTGGGTGTTCAAAAAACTAGATATGATTCCATCCAAGCCCCAAGACCAACCTTGGCCTTCTTTCTCCTCCCTCTAGTCGCAGTAACTGCACGTCTTAAATCAGTAACATCATGTGGACACAGAGGGGAGAATGGAGCCCCAAGCCCAGCCATGATTTCTTCTTCTGCCTCTTCAATGGGGCACATCAGCTTCTCCTGTTTCCAGGGACCTACATCTGAGGCCTGTGCAATTGGACTTACCTTGTGCGTAGAGAAAGCTCATAAAAAATACACTCATGAAGGACTGGAAGTATTCCATTCCTCTAAAAACCAGCRTGCAGGCCATGGAGACAGGATGGTAGAACAAGAGCAAACTCCACTTCCCTGGTCTGCCAGCTCAATAGGCAAATCTTCTCACAGAGGTGGGGAGGAAGATACAAAGCTCTCAACCTCAGTCTTTTACAATATGTTCATTTATATCTCAAACTGTGCAGAGCCATTCAAGGAGTTCTGAAAAGAAGGCTGAGATCTCTGCTGCTGCAGAAAACAAGATTACATTTGAGCTCATTCTGAATGCAGGTCTCAAAARCATAATAAAACACATAAAACACCTCCTTTGATATTGGATGACCAGCTGCTTCAGATGACATCAAAACTTACTTGCAGCACTACTGTTCTTGCTGTGTTCTAGCCATACTCTGCCTGAAGACATGTTGGGGTTTTTTTAATATAAACTGTTGCTTAAAACTTGTTTACTGTGCCATTCAGTAGTCAACAAATGAAGCAAGACAGAGGTAATTTTAAAGAACATGAGTTCAAATATTTACAATTACATTAGATAGAGGTCTCAATAACAATGCACTATTCTTCTGTTTCATTTACTCAGTGCTCAGTAGTTTACTGGATAACAGTAGCATCTGGCTGTGTTGAGARTATTTTGTGAGACCTCAGAGGTGAAAACTCAGATAATGAAAGAAATAGCCCACATTGCAAGCTTAGCTGCTAAAACCAAGTCTAAACCCAAATATATTACTAACAGTGAAAAACATTTTTCCAGACTCTAGGATAAATTGCAGGACAGCAGTATCTGTCATGGTGTGCTACTTAACTATGAAGGCCCTGCAGATCTCTCCTTCCTCTGCCCCATAAAAGTCACACTGGCCCCACCAGTGCACCTGCAGATGACAAATGACAAAGGCAAACAAGGAGGCAAAGCTGCCATCCCTCACAAACTGGAATATGGAAACCAGAGGGGGTGAATATTCCCAAAGGAGTAGGGGGTGTCTGTCTTTTGTCCTCCTAGAAGCAGCACTGTATTTTGTGAACTAAATCAGAAAAAAGGCTTCTCACCATTACAGCTTATTCCAGAGGAATTAGTGGCCTTGGGAGTGTCATTCTGGAGGAAATATGAAGGCCAAAAATATGAGAACAACATTGTCCCGGCCTCAAAATCATGCTGCAGTCATTGTAATAGTGGGGTCTCCCAGAAAACACTGTCTGCCCACACTTACTGGCTGGTCCTGGTCAGACCAAGAGGAATAAAATACATGGTTATAAGGAATGAGGACTTCCATGTCAATACCTGAACTGATAGGATTAGTGAACCAACCAAAAGCTTCAATTCATTCTCAGTTCTCCCATGATGATGGGAGGCAAATGGGAACTAAAATAAGAATTAAAATAGGAATTTAAAAGTATTTTATAGATAAAGACCAGGAAGAGCTGTAATTAGCCAAAAATCTAAATAATTATTTTATTGACAGAGAGAATTTATCGTTATTCCTGATAGGGAAGGAAGGGAAGGAAACAAAGCTGGGTGTGTGCACTGCCATGCAGAATCAGCTGTTTGAGTAAYACAGGACAACTTTTGCAGTGTCTGACGAAGGTTACTGAGTTGTCTGATGGAAATTCACTGAGTTTGGAGAATGGATATCTTTGTTCTTGAAAGAAGTTTGCAGCCTGCTTGATGCAGCAATTTCCTGCATTTCAAGGGAGGCGTCTGGTGGTTTTTCCTTTGCAAATATCCCTGGTGCCCTTGTGAGGGGAGGAAATGATTAAACCAAAGAATTGAAGAATAACTATATTTTTCCACAGAGATGGATGTGAATGGGGGATGCAGAGAGTAACAAATTATTAGAAAACCCCTTGGGGGAGAAAACTATCAGCCTGGCCCAGGTGCAGAGACAGACACCTTGTAAGCCCTGACATCTGCCTACAAAAAGGGATGAACACCCAGAGCAAGGGGGGTTAAACCTTGCAAGAAGTGAGAGACAYCTCCCTCTATCACTGTTCAGCTGCTTAAAAACAAAAAAGCACATGGCAGATGCAGCTGCACCAGCTGAGCCCACCTTTGCACCAAAGCTGGAACTGCCTTTCAAGTGAGGGCAGGGCAAGGAAAGAATTGGGAGTTTTCATGATAGCTCATCCTGGGCACCAGATCAGATTTCTTTGGAGCAAGCTCCTCCACCACATAAAAGATGCTCATTGGCATAGTTTCTCCAGCATGCACTGTCACTTGAGTGACAAAGACAGCAATACTGTGTGTTACCCCATACCCTTCTGCTGGTGACAACCTTACCCTAGAATTTCATTCTGAATGGTAAGTGGTGGCTTTTCCCTGGAGTCTGRGTGATTCCATTTCACACCTTGTGCCTCCTCCTTCTGCTGATGTTTGCCTGCTACAAAAACATGTATAGCAGTACCATGAGTACAAAGTAATTCCTCTGGCAGCTTAACATGGGCCAATCTATGACTGTTCAGCCAAGCACTGCCTGTGCTTAACTCCCACAGCTTTTACAGTCTTGGAGCCTGGTTGGATCCAACTTCCTGGGCAAAATTACTCTCATGATGATAAATATAATTCACAAGCTGCTGGGCCTCCAAGGGAAGGMAGATGACCCCACCAGACACCTTTGCTCAGGTGTAGCTGGCAGAGTGCCAGCCCACATCTGTGAGCAAGAGATGCAAACAGTAGAGAGTAAAAGAAATCTGCTATCACCCCAGTTGTGGCTATTTGAAATCCTTCCCACTGGCTTTCTGAGGCTTCCTYTAAAACTGGGTATGAGGTGCTGTAAAATCAGAATCTCCAGTGTCAGATAAGAAACTGYAAAATAAATCACTGAGCCAAACAGAAAATGGCTATTCCTTACTCTTACATATGCAGTTCCACTTCCTAACCACCCCACCCAAAAAAAAACAAAACAAAACAAAACAAAAAAACAACCCAGTTGTTTAAGCTGCTGTTTGCTTTAAACTGATCAAACTGATCAAACAAAAGTTGACTGGGACTTCACAGTGTGTCCTGGTTTTTTTCTGGGCTGTTTTGCCAAGGGTGGGCCATGCCAGTGCCCCCACTATGGCAATAGCCTATGTGAGTAAACCCTACCAGAACTAGCCCTGCCTCACACTTGCAAAATACCCATTCCACTGTGAGCAGACACAGCAGCAGATTGAGCAGATTCTTAGTCAGAGCCTTCAAATTTCTAAATAAATGTTTTTCTTGTTTCGATGTTCTTTCAGAAGCAGCACAAATACACATTCAAGGATGACAGCTAAACATCCATTCATAAGTTCCACTTAGCACTTGTTCTAAATTGCATTTTATGTGTTCACATTATACACAATTGGGGCAGGGGAAAAAAAAGGAAGCATCAGTAGAAAAATCTTTCTTAATTAAATTCTACTCTTTTTTTCTATCTATAAGTGAAGCCATTCACTTCTGTGAAACACTGGCAGCATTTGCTTTGCACCACTTCACAAGTAGAYTGAAACCCTCATGAACTGGAGAAAAATATGAAGAGAATTGTTACTTACCAGTGTAATCAAACTCTTGATTAAATCAAAGACAAGTGTGAAGTGAAAGTGACTGCAATGGAGCTATGTCACAGTCATGAGGTTTGGGTAACTCATCCTGTGCTCCTCAGCAGAACACTGGGCAAGTGGAGGCTTAGTGACTGCCACAAAAGGTGGCTTGAAAAACAGATGTGAGTGGTTGACAGTTCACAGCCTCTGAAATGCAAGAGGTCATGCTAGATAATCAGAAAGGACTCTCTAGCATGGGAAAGTATCAATTTGGGATAACATTGTTCTTAGATTCGCCACAAGGCCTATCAGGTCATGGAATGTGCTGATATACTTGACAAGTAATCAGAATATATGCTTATTGGAAAATGTTTGCAGTTGTTAAAAATGAACCAAAGGTGTTCATGCATGGTTATTGAAGACTTGGCTTYATGACACCAGATAATTAAAGCATTACCCATTTAGCCTTTATGGCCAGTATATTACCGTTTATTTTTCAAATGCTTCAAGCTACTAAATATGATGAGGAATTAATAATAAAAGAAGTAAAGYAGTAAGATAATTCTACTGAGCCAAGTTTCACATATATAATTGATGTTCATTCCATTACCAGAGGCCAAACATTCCTYGTTTCACTGACATGAATAGCCCCATTGATACAGTGCAAGAACAAAGTAGGATCCAGCCTCCAATRAGATGCTTATGTGGTATTCCAAGCTTGAACAATATTGTGCTTTTTTAAATGGATAATAATTTCTCAGGGATTGAAAAATATTTTTGTCGCCCTGTTACTTTATAAAATTAAAAAATTACACATGGTCCAATATTTTGAGTTGCAGGCATTTTAAAGCAACAGCCATTACTAGAAATTCCTAGCAATCCTTACCAACATTTCTTAAAGAGTTTGTTAAAACTTTTGGAATGYAAAGTATTTACAGACAACTCTTACWTTTCTTTAGCTGGAARAGTTATAAAGACCACTCSTGAAAGCTTTTAAATGACACTGAGTATGGTAACCAGTGCCTTTTTTTTGAGAGCAGAATAAAGGTCTGCAGCTGTTGTTGTTTTTGTTAAAATCTGATTCCATTTCCTTGAAGATAAGACAAACTACATAAAAGCAAGAAAAAAAGATTGATGCAGTGTCTGTGTCAGATAACAGCTCTTTCTTGTCTCTCTTTTTTTTTTCCCTTAGTTTGAGCACAGCACTCAGTTTAACAGGCCAATCTGAGACGCTGCAGAATTGTTGTTGCACCAGGCTTGACAAAGTGTTGCTTGTCCAGACTCAGAGTGATGGTCCTGGCTGGCAGATTGAGGCTTAAAAAAAAATAAAAAAAGAGAAGGAAGGAATTAACAGAAGTGATGAAACAACATGAGAAAAAAGGTGAGAAAGGGAAATTCAAATCCTGTGTCTGGATGATATATCTTAACAGAAGTTTAAAGTCTGCAAACACAGAGCATCCTGGTGAATGCCAAGGCTGTGTGATCCCACTGCTGTGCAAAAATTTCCCAAGGGAACGTATTAGCTCCATACTGAAAAGAAGGACTGAAATCAAATCAACCATCCAGGGTCACACCACAGAGACATTCTTCTTCTCTAAATTTAGTGAAGAGCATGAGTTTATGAGTTACATTATCCATCTGTATCTTGCAATACCCTGTATTTCAAGCCATGTATCCCAGGTCAGTGGAAAGCTAGCCTGAAGGATGATCCATGTATCTTATGGCACAATTCTGAAAAATTTAATAATTGCCTTTTCCTAGGGGTGTTCTCTGGAGCTGCAAATASCAATGACTGAAAGAAACTGAAAAATGTTCAGACTTGCAGGTACCTTCCAGAAATATCACAAGCCATGTTTTTATGTCTGATTAAAAAAAAAAACTTTTTGTGCTTCTTCCCCAATTTTAGTAACAGAATCCAAATGCACTATTCAAATAGACAGCCCTTATACTCAAATAGGGATGCAGAAATCGGGAGTCTTAGACATGTTATGCATGTAGGTGAACTGAGGAAAACTTACATTTTCAGTGCTGGTTCTTTTGGACACCTAAACTATCCAACTAAATCAAGCTGGTTTCAGAAATTCTGAGTTCTTACTACTATCCCTGCTTTTGAGTGGTAGCTTCCAAGATGAAGACCAGATTTTAAAAAGAAAAAAAATCAAAGGCCTAATTCTGTCCTATCTGCACATGGTGTGGCTGCTTTCAATGCCAGGATCAGGCAGGGCTCAGCCAGCTCTTTAATGGCCAGAGCTTTCCACTCTTAGTCACAGATTCATATTTATCCTGAACACCACAACCATATACCCAGAATTCTTAGTGTTAAATTCTGAGTTAAAATGGAAATAGATGCTTTTCCTGCTGAGCATAGAAGTAAATCAAAATGAAGCAATAAAATGAAAGCTTYGTTGCTGCCTAGCAAAGCTATTTTATATTAAGAATTTAGTATACARAACTGTAGTCATGTTGTGCAAAAAAGTTTGGTATACTTTGATAAGAAGCCAACAGTAATGGCTTTCTTAGACAATTTAATTTATTTTATACCGACTGCAGGACCTAACAAAACCACAAATTCTTGGCTTTGCATGCATAAAAGGAAACATAATGAAAACTGCAAAATGCCCTGTGCACAAAAAAGTCCAGCAACAGAATGAAGGAAAATATGAGTACCCATAAGGAAGCCAAGTGTGTGAGGATAGCAACAACATTGAAGCTTGTCTGAACTTTACATTTACAGAGGAGGAACTGCCACTTTCAGCACTTTTTAAAGAAATTTAAGAAAGTTTTGCCTTGCTGATGCAATATACTCTATCTCTGATGGTAAACAACAAGGTAATGAACTTATAGCAATGAGTTTATCTGACCTCCCTATCTTACCCAAAAAAGCAATGAACTACAAGTGTCAGGCAGAGAACCCAAAGGATGCATCTCAGTAGTTACTTTTATTACACTGGCACCAAGTAATAAGAATTAGAAGTCAAAGCAGGAAAGAATTCTTGCCCCAGAGGGTATCCCAAGGTCTCAGTTCTGCAAAAATTCATGTAGAAATAATTCTTGGGGGTTTCAAAAAAGCAACATTGGCTTGCATGAGCAGAACCTGATGTTTGAAGAGGGTTTTCTATCTCAAATCTCTCTCTATCTCTATCCAACAGATAACAACTTTGGCACTGTCACACACACGCTGGTTGCTCTACCTAGCAGCAGTTCCAAGGGTGCAGATGACCTGCCACCTAAACTGAAGTTCTGGGGTTTTTACATTTCTATGCAATTTTTTTTAAAAATTCCACTCCTGAGTTTTTCTGCAGGGAAAAGTCAAGAGACCCACAGCAAGTCTAGTCTACTTTGTTATTTATATAGTCATAAATCAGGAGTAACAACATCGAAACAGTTGAGAACTCAGGAGGGAGTGGGATCAGTCTRTGGTCTTCAGGATTCTTTCAGGACTTTCCATTTTATTTGTTATATTTATCTCTGTCATTTTGACATGGGAAAACACAAGAGGAATAAGCTGAAGTAGCAAGGGATTTTTGTATCCATGAGGGATACAGCAGTTAGAAAAGGACCCTTATTCCTTTGGCTCGTGAACACAGCACCCAGGGCATTTTAGGAAGCTGAATCATTCTGCTGTAGATGTGTCCTCCACTCAGGGCACAGTCACTGGGATCTTCAGACCTGATCATCAAGATAGGCCTCATGCCCCTTATGAACCTATGGACTAAACCACCTAAATTTTGATGTCGTGATATTTTCAGAGATTTAACTCAAGCCTATACTCCAGACAACAGCATTCCCTCACTTTCCTACAGGCCCAGGTTCCCAGTCACCTTTAAAGTAGACCCACCTTTGCCAACATGTAGCACAGAAAGCCTACTCCATTTTCCCTGGTACCTTAGAGCCCTGATCTATAGCAAGGAGACACACATAAATAAGTCTTTGCTATGCCACAGTTGGAGCAAAACAGTGGACCCAAAGGGGTCTCTTATCACCAGTCTATTACACATTCCCAGTTAAGGATTTCTAAAGCTCTGCTGAAGCTGTTAAACTTCACCAGAAAATTACTCTCTGAGCCAGCGAGGAACAAAAACTAAATAGTTGAGAAAAGATGATGTAAGACCATGCTCCAAGGGGTRATGAATTCTTTACAAGAAGTAAAACAGCTTCACAAGCTAAATTTGTCATTTCTCCTCCAAGAGTAGCAAGATCCAGTGTTGAGTTTCTGCACACAGTCTCAAACCTGAGTCTCTGAAAACCCTTCAAGCTTGTGTAGCCAAACACTTTACAGTCCATCCCCCAAAGGTCTTGGGTTTGTTCCTGACAATTTTAGCTGTAAAGATTAATCCAACAACAACTAAATCAGACTAGAGAAGACCACAGAGAAGAGGAACAAAGGGAACAGATGATCAGAAAGCCCAAAGGGGCCATAGCTGTGGGGTTTGGATACCCCCCATGAGACTGTGGATGTCTTGAGTTGTTAAAGCCCAATTTAGCCCTCTTCAATAGCTGAAGAGGCTTTGAGACCTTCAACAATGCCAAAGCATTCAATCTAGGTACTCAATGTGGCTTTTACATTTCTAATGTCGTTTATTATTCAAACCCAAGACTTTTTCTTAACTCCTGAAGCTCCTGCTCCTTCCAGACCTCTCTCTTTATTTCCCCATCAGAAGCGACCTGGTTCTTACAAAAATCTGACACTACAAATTCAGTCCACATGAAAACCACTATAAATTCAGAATATGTTTATTCAGATGACTTACTGGACTATACCTAAACCTACTTTTGATTGTTAAATGTTAATGGAAACCATTGTAGCRCTCTATTAAGAGACAGAATTTTTATAGCAGTTAAAGAACATTTTTACTAACTGGACTAAATGGGATAAACTGTTCTCTGATAGTTCAGCTACCAGTGGCAAGGATCAGCCTAAAGTGAGTCAATCCTTAGGGGACAGACAGGAACATAGCTCTGCATGTCAGAACATCCAAACTCTGCTTCTCTCTCCTCAAGCAGAAGCTTATCCAGAAATCATTAAATATGTGTAACAAAGTTGCCACACAGCTTCCATTCTCCTTTCCTCTCTTTCTCTCTCCCACACATACGGAATTAGTAGCCTACGTGACTTCTGATTTCAGCATCTACAGAGAAAAACTTTTAAATATGCTGTATTTCTGCTCCTCTCCTTCTGGGGAAAAAGTCCTATCATCTGCATACCCTGATGTCTCCAGCCTCTAAAGGACAGAGCAGCAGGTGCAGGTCTAATTAATTGTTAGATAATGTTGTTATTTGTCTTGACAAATATGGACAGTAAAACTGCTGTAAATAGAACTTTACAGCAGAAATCCATCAGGGTCACTGTAGAGACATGTAAAAACTTTTAAATATGCTGTATTTCTGCTCCTCTCCTTCTGGGGAAAAAGTCCTATCATCTGCATACCCTGATGTCTCCAGCCTCTAAAGGACAGAGCAGCAGGTGCAGGTCTAATTAATTGATAGATAATGTTGCTATTTGTCTTGAAAAATGTGGGCAGTAAAACTGCTGTAAATAGAACTTCACAGCAGAAATCCATCAGGTTCACTGTAGAGACATGTAAATCACAATTCAGAAAGTCTTAGGAGRGAGACCAAAACCTAGACTAGGTATGGACTCTTTGGGGTCAACAGGCTTCTAAGAACTGCAGGCATATCTCCCAGTGCCCTGGGATCCATAATGGCTGAGTACAGTTCACACCTACAAGAGCTGTCCATTTCCCCTTAAGGAGGGCCTGGGCTTTAAGCAACAAATTAGGATGAAGAAAGCAACAAAGAGACCAAAGGAATTGTCACAATTTTTACCTTAAAATAAGCAACTTGCCTCTTACTGCCGTGTACTCCAGGGTCTGCCCCAAGCACCACTTTGAGGTGCTCAGGCTTCTACAATAAGGCTATGGAGGGAGTTGGGCACTTCCACTGGGAAGCACAGTCCCAACAAGCTGAGCAGAGACTTAAGTCAGAGCACCTTGGAGACAACATGGTGTACAAGGTGCATCAGGCCTCCTTCACAAGCATTCCTGTGCTTCAGCCCCCAGCAGAGCTGGCAGTGTGTTCCTACTGCTTGCTCATGGAAGGAGTCATTTTTCCTGAGCCTGCACCATCAGTGATGCTGTAGGTACTCACTATTTGGCTACAAGCCATCATGTAGGATCAGTTGCCCAGCTAGCAGAAAACCAGGGTTTATTTCCTGGTTCCTCTGCCTCCTCTGAAGCTGGGCTTCTCAATCTTTTCCCTGTAACTGCTTTTTAGGCTGTGCCCTCATCCATGGGAAACATGGACTTGAGTTCCCTAAGGGAGTTATCCTATGTGTTGGAGTGCCTGACTTTTCTGCTAGCAAACAAACCCAGGAGTGGTTTGTTTACCCCCCAGAATGACCCTCTGTGTTCCAAGGTGCAATTTGTGAGAATGTATTCCCTGGGTGAAGTCCCCCAGCTAACACTGAGAACAAAGAAAAGAGTTTATGACTTCACAGGGCACTAGGATGGGAAAGAAGCACTGAACTCTTCAGTTCTGACAAGTCAAGATATTCCTGAAAACGATCCAACGATGGATGCATGGAGGGATGGATGGATGGGTAGATCATAAGGTTGGAGCCTATCAATTTAGGCAATAGAAGAAGATTTGAGGATGATCATTTCAGATTAAGGCCTTCCAGCCCCACCCAGCTGTATGGCATTGTGGTGGCTTGGTTGTCTATTATGACACCAGGAGTTTGGGAGAGAAAATAAAACTAAATAACATAATTCTTCAGAGAAGCCTCTGGATCTCTGGGTCAGCTTTCCTCCCCTGGGTCACATACAAACCCATAATCTTCTGGGTCACAAGGCATCAACAGCCTGAGCAACAGTTTTCTGAATTTCATGCCCAAACAGAAGGTATTGGGGGGAGGAAGTAACCATCATTAGGAGTATTTTGGCTTTACTACAGTCCTGGCAATAAATAACTCACTAGCCACTCTGTTGAGTGCAGTTCCACAGGTACTCTTGGAACTGTTGAAGTGACATATCTGTTAAAATTTCCATCCACTTCAAAATTAAAAAAAAAAAAAACAAACATTTATTTTTCCCCAGTAAACTCTGTTGTCAGGAGACAAATGCTGTAGTCCACACTCCTTCAGACTAAACAGAAAAAAAAAACAAAACAAAACAAACAAACAAACAAACCAACAAAAAAAGAAACCCACTGGCCTGATTTAGAGACTATGATTTGCTGTTCTATTTCTATTTTGTTTCCTCTTCTCCTCTTTATTAATCTATAGTGAGGTAGGGAGCATCTCCTCTGCCTTCAGCATCAACACAAAAAAAGAGAGAATTAAGAAGGCAATGCATCTCACCTTGTCCCTCAAAACCAAACTTTCTTTGTAAAACAAAGTAAGGACTACAACTTCCCTTTAGGGCACTTTGACTGCTGTGGGCAGTGGCGTTTTTCTTCTAAGTCACCTTGCTGATCTGTTCAGGGAAAATTTCCTCTGCACTCCCTGTTTCTAACCTCAAGCTACAGGAAACTAGTTGAGTTTAAGCGCAATGACTGCTTAACTTTYACCCTGTAGTCCTTAGCAGTTCATGTGAAGCTGAATTCCCACTGTGAAAAGAAACTTAATTGCCAGCCCAGATTGGCTGTCTCATGGTCCCACCACAGCAGGCACKGGGCTAATCACTGCAGGCCTTCACACAGGAGTTGAGTCAGTCTATTTTTTAAAARGCATCTTTGTGTTGCTGAAAATCTTCAAATTACAGATAAGAAAACCACAACCCACCTTTCCCACAGAGTCTGAAATTTCTGACTTATCTATGGGCTATTTCACCAAAAGCCAAATTCCATGCTGAGGGAGCCTCCTTTCCCCTTTGCTTGCATAAATCCCAGACTACACAAATTCAGCTCAAGTCGTCTTTCTATTCAACATTAGTGTCAGTCCCATTTTCTGCAAGTTTGTGCAAAATTGTGGGTTTGGCCTATGGGACCTCCCATGCAGCCCTGCATGGGCATATGCTTCAAGGGATGGTTTGAAAACACTTTCAGTGACAAGCCTGACAGAATTTTGAAAGATAATTCTAGAGGGGTTCAGTTCTCTTTTGAACCCAACCCCAAAGCATCTTGAAAGAGACTACATAGCCTTCTATGAAAACATCACCCAATTTATTGTTAGAGATTTATTTTTAAAATGCTAAGGCATGCAAGAGCATTTTAGTTAGTCTGTTGAGGGATTTTTTCCATTTTTCAAGTTTTCCATGATCACTTTCCACATATCTTATCTGAAAAAAAGTGCAAGATGCTGAGTTCTGTGTTTGCAGTCATTAAGGAACTGAAAGTCACCACCAAAAGTGTTATCTGGGTAACCAGAAAAATGAAAGATGCTCATCCTGGAGGCAGACATTCTCTGATATGAACAGCACTTCTTTCTTGCACACATAAATGCTGGAAAACCCAACAGAGGCAAGTGCAACTTTGTGAGAGAGTCGTATTTTAGAAATCCAGTTTCAATAAAAATAATACTGTGTAAGTGGTACTCGAAACAAATAAAAAAGCATCTTTGCCTTTTATTAAGTGTTGATTTTTAACAATTGAGACCAAGGCCCTCCCAGTTCTGTCTCCTCTTGCCTGTGGACCCTGCTTCCCTCCAGACCCACTTTTGTTTCAACAGCACCATTTAGCTCTAGAGGGTCTACTTCTGCTCACAAGGATTTTTGCAGAAAGGCAAAGCTGCACTTGTATTTTGAGCTCTCTTATAAAAAAATTCAGTATTTCAGTTGTATTTTTCATTCCTGAAAACCATTTCCCTAGCTCTGAGGGATTTCCAGAACATCCATATTTCAATGTGTTTATCTTTCAAGGAACCTTTATATAGGAATAGCTTAAAGGATACTTCAGATTTTCCACTACAAGTGAAAGACAATTGGGCAAGGAGTTGGAGCAGAAAACCATCCTCAAAGCAGCTGCTCCAAGATAGAAACACAAAGGAAGACTCTTGTGGTTTTTGAGAGAGTGTGTGGCCAGCTGGTTTTCCAGAGGTCATTATCCTCCACCCTGCCACCATTGCACTTAATGGGTTAAGTCTGAATCCCTGGATGAATCTGGCTTGGGCTGCCAGGGTGGAAGAATCAGGAACAGGTGTTCATAAAAAAGTAAAAAACATATCAAAATAGAAACCTAGTGCCCAGATGCAAAAGATGCCTTTTAGTTCCTTGCTAAAAAATAGTTGATGCMCAATCCCTAGATAAATGCTGAAATGCCAAACTCATCTGCTGCTGTCATTGGGCTAATTATAGAGGTTTCTGAACCTCTGCAGTTAAGCAAATGACAGGGTTTCTATTATAAACTTAATTTTTAAAATTCATCAGTGAAAAAAGAGCCCTGCTTTGAACTAAAATTTACAAGTTAAAAAGTGCATGATTTTGCAGACATAGAAATCTTGTTTTATAGCAGGAGAAATAAAAGTGTAGCTAATAATTTTCATTAGTAACTAGTTTCAAAATATCTCCTGCTCTAGTATTTTTATGATATGTTTTGTTGCATAAACTAAACATTTATATTTCAATAAGTAGGACTGAATAAATTTTAAATGGTTTGAATATAATGGCTGGAGGGAAAAAAAACAACAACAAACAACACACAATTCATTCTAGCAGAAATAAAGAGATCATATTTCAAATAAATGTTTGAGCTTACACAATGGATATCTAAGGCATCAACTATTATTTTTYGGATTTTCTATTTAGACCACTTGAAAATATCTCCCTGAGTGTTATTCCCAGCATATTCACAAGTATTTTTCACAAGGCAATGCAATAAAGATATGATAAACAGTCCTGCCTGGCCATGCCTTTCAATATTGGTGTAATCTTCTGGAGTCAACGAGTGCCAGTCTAAAACATCATTATCTAAATATGTGCTGATGGCAGGCCCCTCTCAACAGCAAGGTCCAGGCTCACAGAAATGCAGCRAGGCACAAACCCACTGCTTCCAAAAGGAGATTTTCTGCTTAATGATCCCTTACTGAACTTAGCCCTTTTCCTGTGCCATGAGCAACCAACAAATAACACATTTAGGATCATCTCTTACTGATCCCATTTTCCATCTTGAGCTGAAATTCAATTTTCATGGTGATGACCACTAAAGTAATGAGCAGAATAATTTCTGCAAAAGCATCAAGTACTAACATTTTTTTGACCAGCAATTCAATAAAACAGCATAAAACTACTTTTTAGTAAGAGCATACCTTTTGGTAAAATACTTTGAAGGACCTGGACTGCACAGTAAACATTCCCTGTGCAACTTTTCAAAATTCACTTCTCCAACTTTTGACTGCTCTAATAACACAAAGAGTAAAAATAGTTTTTTCTATTTATTTGCTGTCCTTTTGTTGTACTTTACACTGAGTTTTTCATTCTTTGTGAAAAAAAACTCAAAGTGACTCCTCCAAAGGATATTCCTTTGCACCATCAATCAGTCTGTTCCTGGAACTCAAACATCTGCAAGTCCCAGTAATGACATGACCCCAAAACATTCATCTAGCAGCCTCCACCCAATGAGCTGGTGGCCCTTGCAAAGAGACCAGAATTCTTAAAAGAATCTAAGTTACTAAAGTATCAGTAAGCTAAAATAGCATTTTAAGTATCAGGAATTCACCTGAATACAAATATATTTTTTATTTTTAAAGATTTGTCTGTACATTTATCAAAATTATTTTGTGAAGGAAATACATTGAGCCTGGAGAGACTTCAATGATTTTATTTTACATATCTCTACAAATCTATGGTTATCAATTCCAACAATACAATGTTATTTTTTCAAAATAACTRTATGAAGAGAAAACAGGACAAAAATAATGCACTGGAATAACAGGTCATTCATCACAAAATTAAATAKTCTGAAATCCAGGGTCTACTTTTAATTGCAACACCAGCCCAGTACGTTTGTGAGTGTTATTTGTGCATTAAAYTATTTAATAATTATGCAAAAAGCCCTGAAATTATGCAAGTTCAGAGCTATTTCTCTTTAACCTTTGTCCAGTATGTAAAGTAAGAAAAAAAACTTGTCTTTATGCATTTTTTCATATTCTCTGAAGACTGTAGGTTCACTTTTTTACGCTAACACTGAAGTACCAAACATCAATAGATGTTATAAATAAACAGCCTCATGCAATAAGTTGGGTACTTGCCTTTTCTTGCCCAGTTGCTACTGGTTATCCCTTTCTCTTGTTCTGTTGTTTTGGGGTTGTTTTTTTGTTTTTTCTTTCATTTAATTGAGTACTCCATGGATCTGCTCTCCATCATRAGCTGAGGAACCAAATCCTGAGTGGCAGGTGGTCTTGTCCTACACTCAAAGAGATTGTGATGGGATTAGAAAGGTTTCTGCTTTTTTTAAGCTATACTGAAAAAAACTGTTTTGTTTGAACTATCTTCTGTTCAACAAGCTCTCCATGCATGTCCTCATATTCTTTGTGATTTGCTGGAGTAGGGAAGTTTTGGCCAAGAGCAGATCCATTTATCAGACCTGCAGAGCCACCAAGAACCTCAGAGGTCCCTTGGCTGGTCAAAGTGCTCCGCACAAAGCTCACTGGTCAAAGCTCACTGCATAACTGCAGCTCAGGAAAGTTTCTGGTCAGACACACATTYTTAGGGTTTGGTGCAACTCATTCTCAAACCAAGCTGAAATAAAAACTACATGGATGAATGTGCTAAATGAATTAGTGGCTGGGAGGCAATAGCAGGGGGTGGAACCAAACTAAACCTCTCTCAGAGAGTTCATTTCTGTCATCCTTGCTTTTGGTAGTGTTAATAAGCTCCTGTTTTACCCCATGAACAGGGCAGCAAGGCTGCATGAGACATGCTGGAGAGAAAAGTCAGAGTTACAACCTAACACAGCAGGTCAATGTTTTCCCCAGAGGACTGTCTTGTGATGAAACATACCATTTTTTATATCCCTGAGCCATCAGTGTGGAAATCCTGATATCTATAAAAGCTATGTTATGAGAAAGTAAAATAAATGAGTGAAACCTCAAATTACAATACTTATATTTAACTCATTACCTATATTTAACTGTTTTTTCTTGAGATCTTTGTAAAATACATCTAATAACAACATTCGAGTAAGAATTAAAAGGTATTTATTTTGATGAAACACAATTCCTCAAGAAATCCAGCATTAAATATGTATAAAATTTCCACTCCACTTGAAATTTCAGATTTGCTAGTTTACAACACTTTGTAACAAGTTTTGCAATCTTTTCCCATAATACAGGACTTCCTATTTTTTTGCTCTGATCTACAGTCTCTTGCTTGACATAAATCACACACATGCATCCCTTTCATTCAACTAATGAACATGGCTGGAAYGTCAAAATGAATACATTATTTTATAGGTGGCATCACTGTGTGCAGTGCTGGCACCCAAGACACCCAGGGAGCACACGAACAACTGAATGGCACGGGTGGCTCAGTGGAGCAGAGACCAGCACCCCACTGGCCATGGCCCAGTTGTATTTGCTGGGATGAGGACAGGCAAGGAGAAGATATTTACTTCTGAGCTGGAGCATGAAGAGATGAGCAACAGCCAAATAACAGCTGGAGTAGGGATCCCTCAGTATGACACAGCCTTACCCTAAATGAGCACAGGCCCAAAGGGTCCTGTCTCTCTTCTTTCTGTACCTTGTCACTTCAAATTCTTTGACAATGGTATAGCCAAATATGAAGATACAGCTAAATGTGTTGGCACTAAACATGAGGATCTGCTTCATGGGAGCCATTTCATAGAYATAAAATGGATCCYTTTTCCTCTTCAGTGGTGGTTACAKTCTTGTTTACCAAATACATTAATTAGAAAGCAGAGATCTTGACTCATTTTAATTTATGTGWCTAACAGATTGAACACAAGATGGGTGATGCCAATTCCAGCATATGAATATTTGCCACCTGGATCCACTCCATTTCTGATTTAAGAAGATTTTTCAGTGATAAGAAATGAAGCTGCAACTTCTGTATCTTTGACTCTGTAACCATGGAAACCAGCATTAATTATATGTATCACTAAGTTTTAAATGTATTCAAATTTAACACATAACTCTGAAAATATTGAGGTTGTTTTTCTTTTTCTCTCTCACCTTAATATGTTACAATTTGCCTTCTGGCTTATTTGGCTTATAAGAAGTTTCACTTATAAAATGATAAAAGTATGTAGGTGAAAATTACACTCATTTTCTTTTATGTAACCAAGAGGTAGAGCCATGTAAATGTTTGATCACTCACTTCCTACCACTGCTTGYAATCACATGTGTGGGGTTACATTTCATGTTAAAGAGGTGCCATTCCCAACAGTGAGAAAGCAGCAAAGTTCTGCCATTGACTTTATGAAACAGCAACATYTCTATGGAGGACCACAGTGATGGCTCATGGAAACAGGAATATGAAGGAAAGGAAACAAGGAGAAAAGAACCCCACTATTTTCTCATTCTTCCCACTGCTGTACCATAACCCCATAATAAATTTTGAAATAAAATATAATCTACATTCCCAGACTTGCAACCAACATTTTGGTTTATGGAATTGCCCRATTTCTAACCATGTTTGTTCAGTTTTATCCAATTCCATGACTGATGCCTGAAGGATCCTGAACCTGCACATCCATCATTTAGGCCATGAAATTATCAGCGACACATTCAACTACTTCATACCTTTTTCCACAGCTAAATGGGGATCTGCCATAGTCAAAATGTGATGTGGAAGCACCAGAGAACTGACAGGATAAGGTTTTAGATCAAAAAAACTTATTTTCTTAAAAAGATCCCTTTTAAATTAATATCAACAGCTGAGTATGGAAATGCAACTCCAGTGCCAGAACCCAGGCACTGGGTGACAGTGACCCAGACCACATCCAGAGCTTCTGGATATGACCACACAAATGAGCTGAGCAGTATCTGGGGCTAATCCCTGGAAGCAGAATTCAATCCTGGCAGTGTTAAATTGTGAGGCACATGCTCTGGATGCTTCTGGCCAGAAGCAGTTACGTTTCCAAACAATTCCCAGACACAGCCAAAAAGCTGATCCATGACTTTTTGTAATGCATAGTTTGGGTGTGGCTACTCTATTTTGGACACCAAAGGCATCTATTAGCATGGGCACAGCCCATAAGTGCCAAAACCCAGACACAATATGATATATCAGCATAAAAGGAACCACTGACATGGAAGTTTAACTTGATGCACACGTACTCAGTCATGCAGAGCAAAAGGTTCAGTTCTCCATGAAATCTGGCTGCTGGTCTCCATCTATATTTCACAAAAATTTCTCACATTGATATCAATCAAACTGAATTGAAGGAAGGGCACAGGAGCCTGAGGAGGCTACAACATCTTCCAGGGCTGTGTTTTCTCTGACCAATTTAGTGTTCATAACCAGCATGCTCAGGAAAAAAAAAACTACCCATCCCTGGAGTCAACAAAGGACAAGGGTTGTTTGGGAGGTCACCAGCTTTCCTAGGTTCCTKATCAAGTCAATGCAGAGACAGAAACCTCCAGTAGGTGATTCAAATGAACTGTTYAGATTCAGCTGCAGTAGAGGGCAATTCAGGGCCATGAGCCTCCTAAGACAGGTTCCTCCAATCACACTTGAATTCCTCRGAACATTTTAAGATAGAGTTAATCTTTGATCATTTTTTAACCTAATTCAAACACTTTGCATTTCATAATCAAACTTCAACGAGCAACTGCTACTTCAGAATGTCACCTTTAGTAGATAAGACAGAGGAAAAAAGAGGAATGCCAAGTGAAAGTCTTGTGTTGAATGGCCACCGGCAAATCAGCTTAAACAAAATCTGATATCCATAGAGCCTTTAAATCTCTGTGCTTAATAATATCCAAGAAATCCAGGTGGAAAGAAATACCTAAGGCTATCAACTGAAAAGAGAAAAAAAAAAAAATGGGTTTCACACACTTGTTTTCACCTAAAATTTAGCTTTAAGACTTCACCCGCTAGAAATCTGAGATGAAGTCCAGGACAGCCCCAAAGGCAATNNGAAAGGGTTGCCTCTCTTAATCCTGTCCTGGTTCACAGAAGTGACTTTAGATCCAGGTACTGCTTTCTACCTGGTCTTGCTGTGTCAACATTGTAAAACAAAGATCATGCTTATCCAACAACAAAGTATCAAAATGATCACTTTTTGTTTCAGGAAAATAACAAATTTGACAAGCAGAAGTAGATACCCCTGAACCAATGGCACTAAAATATATTCCTTTTCCTTCTTATGATATTGATTTGCTCACTGGTGAAGAGATGCAACATTTATCTTTGGTTTACTTACTTTTAATGGTAGCTTTCAAGACACTAAAATGCGGACACTGTAATGAATCCCCTGAAGCCTATTGGAGCAATTTAGTAACCTCTGGGAATGGCATATTAGAACTGCATTCACCTTATTTATATTGTAATAGTTCATATTACTAGTGGGCACTTTGGAGACTATTTGGTTCAGCCCCTGTGCTCAGCCCCTTGCTGAGAGTCAGGGCAGTGCACTGGTATGCCAATGGGCTAACTAATTCCTGAAAATACAAGCTGCCCTAATTAAAAAGCTGTAAAAGCACAATGTTTTGAAACAACCTGAGTTCCACATGGGGTAGCAGTAGTTGACATCACTGAATTTTCTCCCCATTTTGAGGGGCCAAATGAAGTTAATGGCCTCATGGTTTCCACTCAGCAGCCACCGAATCTGATTTACTCTCAGTATGTATCTGTGGGAGAAYAGGAATGGGGCTGCAGGCAGCCTTGGCCTTGRTGATTTACAGCTGTGTCCTTGAACAAGRCAAGYAAACACCTTTGAGGGAGAAGAAGCCTGGAATGCAGATATGTGTTGGCATTTAAAACAAGAAACAGGGAAATCTATGACCAATTATAAAAAGGTAGAAWTGCATGCATATAGTTTGTTAGCCAATTATAATGCAAAAAGGAGTGCATGTTATGCATGTGATATAGATAAAAAGTATAAAAGTTGTACTGTAGGATGATAAGCTGCTGATGCTTGCCACCATCTTCAATATCGGCCTTGTGTCCACTGCCGTGTACCTCCATGCAAAAATCAATTCAACTCAGATTTCTCAGCTTAAGAAAAAGGTCAGCTGGAAAGAAAGTAGTATACACATCTGTACTGTCACAGTAGGTGTGAGGGGAGAAACAAGGAATGACTACCAACTGTTTCTTACTATCCAAAATTTAGAATCGACTAATGAAGTTACCGGGCAATAAGATGAGAATAAGTGAAAAGAAATTGCCTACCCCCGAGAAACACACACAAAGCAACAATTAAATTACACAACTCATCACCACAGGATGAAGTGGTTTATAATCAAGTTCAAATAGGGATAAATTCAGACAATCCACCAAACAMAAATGACCCAAATGTAGGCTCTCCTTGAACACTGTTGTTTTACTTAAATACTTGCTGTAGGCATTTGCTACCAATCAATGACCAAGACAGGAGGCAGGACTTCTACCTGAGTTATTGTGCCTATGGTTCTCTTCGTTTGTCTTGGTCACATCCTCAGGGCTTAAGAATGAGAACTAATTGTACTTTGTATAGGCACCAAGGGGATTGCAAGGCAGTTTTGGAGAAACAGTTCCCTCACCCAGTGGATCAAGGGCCTGATTATGCAAACCTATTCCTAAAATACTCCCAGATTACCACACATCTTCTGGGAAACCCASTGCAAATGCTGTTATGTTATATCACCATACATGGCTTGCTTATTGCACTTAAGAATTAAAAAATCTCCATTGATGTTTATTTTTGCTATGTTTATTAAACATTTTCTTCCMTATTACTAAATYATTGAAATCCTAAACTCAYSYCCTTATTATCTTATTCAAAAAGATAATATACCTTTTTTCAAAATATACAGAGCTGAGGGAAGAAGGGCCAGGGAAGAGGGAGGCAGTACAGRATAATGGAGTTTGCCTCCCCTTTAAGAGGGCTGTCTCTTTAAAACCCAACCTCTTTGTTACTGCAAGCTGCTCTGTACACAAAGTCACTGCTCTATTGTTCATGGAAAATAACACTGACCTTTCACAAACTCTTCTCAGGCTCAGGATTTTCCACATCTTTTCAGATTTTTATATTTTTAACAAATCAAATACTTTATATTCAGCTATACTTTTACAGAAAAATTACCCCAATGAGGGATTTATTGAGACTAAATGATAGTGGTCCCTGAAACTGAGGTTGCTGAGAAGGCTAATTCAGATGGGTTTACCTTCTGAGTTCCARTTCCATTATTTCCTATTCACTGCAGTTGGACTGGCTGCCAAGACTCACTGATRTTAACCCTACTTCTGAACTCACCCCTAATTATCTCCAGAATATCTGACAGCCAAGTAAGTGCAAAACTCATTGGCATTTCATCCTATTACAGGAGAARGAAATGGATGGACCCATTGAACTGGTTTCTTTGTCTAAGCACAGCACTAAGCATCTGAGTGARTTCCTATTCCCTTCCCCACAAAGCTTTTGCTGTAAGAGTGTAGCAGCCCTGTTCTGCAGTGCAGCTCAGCACTTCATGCCATTGTCTGCAATACATCCTCCTATAAAAGCAAACTCAAGCCCACCCGTGCCTGAAACCCATTTTAGATAGTGCAATCTTRGCAATGCATCCAAAAAACTGCCAAAATCCATTGTAATACAAGACTGTTTCAAGGAGGATTTACAGGTAGCAGGTCTTTGGTAGATGGTGGTGTTACACATCTGTGAATTCCCATTGCTGTGCATAATTAGGAAGTATTTACATATGCTACTGCTTTTCACTGTTCTGAGGCTCTCAGAGAGTGCCAAGCTACTGTACCATAAATCTCATTGTCGAGGCACATGAAGCTCCTTGCTCAGTTAAAACTTAGAATTAGGCTTAATTAGACAAGCCTTTGCAGAATATTCTTTATTTCTTTACCAACTTATCAAGTTCTTCTTATTGCAAAGCAATTYGGATGAGAGGTCTTTTGAAATGTGCTGCTAATAAGCATTTTTACAGTCTCTTGCAGACAGCTCAATCACCACACACTGAATGATTATTTCCCACCCTTGTCCAGGCACAGTTTCACTGCAATTTTCCTCTCTCTTCCCCTCTTCCAGAAAAATTACACAAGGGCTGTTTCTCTAGTGTTGCCCATGTAAGGATCTCAGAACACTGCCCCTGTGRATTATCACAACATTTCTTCAGAATATTAATCTCATAAGCTTTTGAAGAAATTGAGTGCAAAGAGATTAACATGAAGATCCTTTAAAAGTTGCTGAARATTTGGTTGCTTTTCTTTTTCAGCTCACACTGGCCTCACTTTCAGAAGCACAGATCAKCCACAAACCCAAGCAGTGAAAATGTGACTGCTTCAAATCTTAATTAATTTTTGCAGAGCTCAAGATGGATCTCTGTTGTTACCTTGACTAAGCTGCTGTTGCAATTCAAACCTGTGGAATGTAATTTTGTAATTTTTGGCCAAGGGGTGGGCTAGAGAATCCTGCATAATAGGAACCCTGATATTTTAAAATAATTTCGGGAATTTAGTAAATTCCCCACATTGGTTCAGTTTTGCAAGGCTTCATCACTTGGTCCAGGGGTTGTGTTTGAGAGGTTAGAGCCTCTCCACAGCACAGCCCCATGCTCAGCTGGGTGGACATGGTGCAGGCCAGCCCAAAAAATCACTCCTTGCCTGTAGCAGCCACACACAGCAACCAAGAGGCTCTCCAAGCCATGTGCTGGGGAGCAGCTGCAGAGACACAGCTTCTGGGAAAAATCACCTCAGACTGTGCACAGCTAGTGATTATAAAACCCAGATAAAATCAGTGTTAAATGCAGTGGCCCTTGCTGAACTTGTGTTCTAGAAATATGATGCTGAGACCTGAGCTGGATCCAAGGGGATTTGTTTATTAGTCCTGGTGATTTGTTGGAAGCTGAGTTAGATAAACAAACAGCATTTCTGGATGCTGAAGAGATGCAYCTCAGCTGAGTAGCCCTGCCAGATCCAAGCAAACTCTTCCATTGAGGCACTGACAATCCACTGTTTGGTTCCAGGGCATGGGCAACTGCCAGCCAATGCAGAATGTTGGAGCTGACATAAAGCCTTCTCCCTCCTCTCATCTGTTCACCACATCTGGATGAGGAACCTCTGCAATTTAACACACCCCCCTTCACAGCAGTCTGGAGAAGGAATCTCTTCAGAAGCACAAAGCTAATTTAGGAGTTACAGTAACAATGTCCTTCCCCAATCCACTAACACCAAACATGACATTTTAAAACAAAATTGGGTCAGTGTTAGGAGCAAGATTGCAGGATACAGGCTGCTTCTCTTTCTATGTAAACAAACAGGAGACTTTGTGCAGGGATTCTGAGCATGTAGTTACACTTTCCTTGGCAGATCAAGTGTTTTGAGGCTTCTGCTCTGTTCAGCCCTTGAGGATATATTTGCATTCAAGACAAAATTTCTTTCCTCCATTTYATGCTTCTGTATGCTGTGTGGTTGCAGCAAGGCCAGCATCCCCTTAGGGTCATTAGACCAAGCCAAAAGCAAAAGAACAGGAAGAACATTAAGAAGGTAAAGCCCAGTYAAGCAATCAAAATGGGCTTGCACTCAGGTAATTCCCAATTTGTACTCGACCCAAAAAAAAAATAGCAAGCTATGTAAAACACTGAGAGCTGCTGGGAAAAGCAAGCAGGTGAAACGTGCAAGTGCACATCAGCTATCACCACAACACATCATAATCGTGCTCTTCTCATGCTCCTGCTGTGACCACCTGTGACTTGTTTGCTCTCTTGGCATGGGGGAAATGCCAGTTTCTAGCTCCCACCTTGGCTACCTCTGATGTAACTTAGTCAGGAAATTTTGTCACATACTACTGTAGCCTTAAAATGCACATACTGCATCTGACTCACCACTCCTGGCCCTTCCCAAACAGGGTTGTGGCTTTAAATTTTGGGATCTGCTTAGTGGCAAAATCAGAACTGCTGACAGAACATGATGCATTCAACAGTTCTGAAGCCTAAGGGAACAAAACAAAGGTAAGTGGSTAGGCAAAGCCCACAGAGGTAATAAAGGAACAAAATTATTTACACTGRAAGAAACTAYAGCAACTTCTCAAAARCAGATCTGTGAACACATTAACTTCTCATTAATCACAGTAAGGAGACTGACAGATCATGTATCAGTACTAACTACTTCAAATGTCACCCTTTTATAATTCCCTCAAGCCATAGGCAACCTGTGTTCCAGAATCTCCAGACTCACACCAAGAACATTGCACCACCAGCTGTGAAAGTCAGATTATCTGCCTTTCCAGTTCACATCCTCCTGAGCAATGGTTCTTCAGAGATTGTGTATAGCAACTTCTTTCTTCCATCAACCTGTTATCTTCCAAAGATTCCCATTGCTCCCCTTCAGGCCAAAATATCTGTGAAGAGATCTATGCTGTGRGTTCTCAGCACCCTGGTCTCTCTAATATTGTTAGTGACTATTGTCTTTTCAGCCTTTTCTTTATAGCCTTTTCTTGCTATGGCACGTTCAGAGGCTTTGTCACAGCTTGATTTCTCTCCCTGGTCATAGTCTTCCTCTTCCCAGTTTCAAAAGCTAACTACAAAGATTTACCTTTCTTTTCTGSTAAAATACCTTTCCTTCCCATTGTGCAGGAGATGTGTACTTTGGTCTCTCCACCTGCTCAGAACTCCTTTCTTCCCTTCACACTGTGCAATTATCTCTCTCAAGCTGCTTTAAACTCTGCATCAACCCCAAGTGCTGAAATTCCCGGCAAACATCATTGAACAACTGCTTCCTCCAGGTGWGAAAAGCTCATAAATGACAGATATGCCACTACATGCAGTGTTACCTGTACATCTCCCTCCAGTCTCCACCTCCAAAATAATCCCCCCACCTCTGGAACAGGAGAAGATGCTTAACTTCTAGAGCCAGAAGCAGCTTGCCACAAGTGTCAAATTAGCAGTAGAGACTGAACCCTACTGAGATTTTACAGCTCTCAAAAGCTGTATCCCACTGTATCTTCTGGTTTTTGAAGTAAAATCTCACCATTCACCCCATTGTCTTACCTCATCAACTCTTTTAAATGAGTCAAAGCTGTTCTTGCACCTCATTTATTCCCTCACAGCAAAGCTCCTTGCCTGCAAACTTATGGGCACATTTGCTCCTTATATGTTATGATTCCAAGGTCTTTACAAGGGCAATTTTAAATTTTCCTTGCTCTATACAGCACCAAACACAGCAGGTCCTAAGTTTGTGCATCACTAAGCACTACACAGTGAAAGCCAAATAATGAATAGAACTGTCAATATTTAACTTACTGAGCATTTCCCTGGGGCTCTCAACACACTCCTCAGAAACTCCTGCTTGGAGGTTCTTTCACAATGAGGAAAAACCATCCATTTGTTCAACTCATTTTTTTGACTTTTCTGTGGAGTGACCTGCAAAACACCAAAATGATACTTCCATATCAGGTTCATCATCTCTCATCACAAGATCCTCTGCCTTTTCACTCCCTCTCAGATCAAGGCAGCTCATTGAAGTGTGAGAGCCCTTAATCTCATATCTTCAGCCTTGTCTCTCCACACATTTCAAGTTCAATTAATGACAGTGGAGAGGGGCCAATACTGACATGCAGGACAGGCTTGACCAGGCTTTTTCCCTTTTTCSCCCTGTTGTGGTTTAACCCCAGCCAGCAACCAAGCCCCAAGCAGCCACTTCCTTRCTCCCACACCAGTGAGATCAGGGAGAGAATTGAAAGGGTAAAAGCCTRAAAACTCATGGGTTGAGATAAAGARAGTTTACTAGGGAAAGYAAAAGCTGTGCACACAAGCAAAGCAAAACCAGGAATTAATTCMCTRTTTCCCATGGGCAGCCAGGTGTTCAGCCATCTCCAGGAGAGGAGGGCCCCATCACACATGATGGTGACTTGGGAAAACAAACACCATCACTCCAAATGTCCCACCCTTCTTCCTTCTTCCTTCCATTTTATATATTGAGCATGATGTCACGTGGTTTGGAACATCCCTTTGGTCAGTTTGGGTCACCTGGGCCACTGTGAAGCAAATTAACTCTATCCCAGCTGAAACCACCACACCCCAGAGACTCTGTGCTCTCTAACAAGTAGGCAAGAGAGAAACTTTAATTAAAAGGTCCCTTTTTCACASTTATGATTAAATCTATGTAATCCTTAAGGAGCTCTGAATATTCCAAGGAYACCCAGACTAGTCCAATGGGCARGAGAAACTACCTGCCAAYARRCTGATTCAGAAAGATGYATTCTTTCCCCAGAAAAATGGAAAWTTCTTTAAGCTAGAGCAKTRGTCAGATTTTAAAAAGCAGACCTCATGAGCAGGACAAGACACATGGAAAAAAACAAGGGGAGAGAGAAACTCTTTTAAGAGTGTGTGTACCAACCATGCTTCAAGGTCCTACTGAGCAGCTATAAAATRTAACACAACAGGACTTTTCAGCTTGAGGCAACAGGGAAGGGGAGGAGGGCTGATTCTGCAGGTCCTAATGCTCACTGATGCAGTGCCAACATTCAAACAGGGRGAAACCATGAAAATAATCTCCCTTCAGCTTGGAGCTTAAAAGTCCATATATGAGGCAACTTCAAAATATATTAAAGCTTCCCACATACCTTCCAACATAAAGAAAATTAAGAAAGTCAGGYTTTGTCTTAAAGAATCACTTTCTTCAAACTGAAAAAGTGCTTAAAGTTGAAAGAATTTTGAGCTAGTTTCACAGTAGATACAGAAATAACCAGAATTTTGAAGGGAATTACACTGACTTTGCTTGATAAACATCTACCTCTGTTGTCCTGGTTGCAAAATCACTCATCTCAAAAACAGATCAACTTTTTGGAGCCCAAAAATGCATTAATGTTTGTATGTTCTTTGTTGTAGCTTCAAAGTAGGATTGCATAGCCACTGGTATATACAGGAACTTATTTTGCCATGTCTGGTTGTCTGATCCTGCATAAACAGATTTTTGTTTAACAAWCCCTTTGTTTCCTGTTGCTTTGTTGCCCAGGGGTTAATTTTGGCATGCCACACTCTAAGGGATTTGTTGTTTGATTCAGAAAACAGCAGGGATGCTGTTTGTCTGGAAAGCAAAGAGAATGGAGCCAATCACTACAGAAAAAACCACTGGCCCTATGCTTTCCACTGCTCTGGGTGTGAAGGTAGCACTTGATCTGCCTGATCACAAAAAGCATTTTTAATCCTGTGACTCAGCCCATGTGTGTTCACTCCAGAGTGATACACTGCTGTAAAACACTGAACCATGATATCCAGAGGGAGGTTCTGTCCCACTGGATGGAACAATTRGTGAAATTTTGCAAGCACAGCTCTATCCTGAAAGAAGTCTTACTCACTAGGATACCATGGGAAACTTGCACTGGATTAGAAAATATAACAATCAGTAAGACTCAGTGGATGTTCCCAAATACCCATGCAAAGGGTGAGACCTCCAAGAATTAAGGGACAAACAAGACAATCAAAAAGGCAAATATTAGTGGTAAAGGATATCCTAACACTATCCCCAGGACTCAAGAGCTGCCAGAGGATTTGGTCTGGCAGCCTTCCAGGTCATTGCACACCAGCCTTGTTCAGGTTGTCAGAGTTAAGCAGATCTGAGCTGGTCATGTCCTCTTGTCTCATATCCATGTACCATGAAGTGGACATGACCAGCTCTTAAGACATCCCAACACCTGTGGCAGGTGAGAGGTACAGAGCAGGGGTTTAGCAATATGAAAGGGAAAGCACATCCTGTGCCCTCAYATTTATCCAGACAAAGAGATTGTAGAGACAGCTCTTTGAAGAAAAAACAGGAGTCAATGATTTCTGTAGTAGGTGGCAACATCTTCTGCCTAGTATAAGGGCAAAGTGGCATCAAGAATACTTGGAAATTCCATATAAGAAAAAAAAATAATAAAAAGGACTATTAACATATCCAGGGTATGGTGGACCTCCAGGCTTTGTTTTCTGATTAACAGATTGGAGGTTTTGTGGCACTGGCTTTGTAAAAGTGTGTGAGAAGGGACCAGGTGACCTCACCATTTAGGGAAGAATGYTTTTTTCCTTTAACAGCTTCTTTTGCCAGCAGTCAGTTTGGTTGCAATTGGGGAAGGAGAAGTGGCCTGCTGAAGAATGCCCCACATGAGGAATCCAGGCAGAGAAGATCAGTCTMAGGCTACATCACTCCCCCCTTCACACCAGGCTAGAAGCCCTGTGGGTAACAGACAATCCTGCTGCCATCARTCGTGCCCACACAAGAGCAGCCTTCCTCTGGGACAAAGGGACAGGAAGGTTCCAGAATCACCCACATTCCAGTGCCTGATGGAGAAAAGGGGAGGGTTTACCCACCATCTCCCTTCTCTGCCTCAAGTACTACATGGAGGTGAAAGCTGTCTCACACCTCTGACCAGGCCCCTGTATCCCTGTTCATAAGAGAAGCAGGAGGGTGCTGGAGGCAGTCTCTGAAAGCTCCATGTCTCMCTGTCACAAGGAGAGGGCAGGAAATGAGTTCAAATACTTCCAGGGTCATTCCCCCTCTTCCCATCTTAACCCCTGCAGCTTACACCTACAGAGAGGAGCCTGACAGACTGTCCTGCTTTCTTGCTTCATGCAGATTTTCACCCTTCCTTTGTCAGAAGTCCTTAGTCTCTTTCTSTTTGAAAACAGCATTCTGGCCTCCTGGATTTCCCTGCAAAATGCAATCCAACTAAAAAAGTCCTATACCCCATTCTTAGATATCTTCCCAGGCTGGCTTTGGGTCGACACCAGCAATGCCAGCATAGACAGAGACTGCAGGAATCCTCTCACCTCATGCAAGAGCAGCCAGCCTAGAAATCCTTTAGGATTTTCCTCCAGAACCCACAGAGTCTTAGCCCTGAAAATTTAAGCCAAAGCTCTGGCTCTCAAGCACATAAAAAAGCAAGAATCAAAGAGGTGGTGCTGGTTCCCTTCTTTTACCTTTTGGGGCAGGGAARAAATATATGGAAAATGAAAGGACGAGGATGGGGAAAAGAAGGCTGTGTCTCAGGATCACTTTTCTTCAGTGACTCTAAAATGAGAGAACATTGCTGTAGTGGTCCCCAGCAAGCTGTGAGAAGGTAGGTAGATTTTGGACCATGCAGGCAATCAGACCTCAGGAGACACAAAGGCATTTGCAACAGAGCCCAGATCTTAGCTGGGTTGCACATGGAATATTYATTAACACCTTAAGTTCACAGTAGCCTCCAGGCTCATCCCTCTTTCCTGTGTGCTTTTTCTCAGCATTTCTAGGTATTTGTAGAGCCTAGAATGAGTCTTGCTCCTTGGTCCAAATTACAGCTTGTACCAATTCCTCATGTTCTCTACTGAATRATGCTGTCTGGACTGTGAGATCAAGAAAAAGGAGTGAGGTCCTCTCCATATTTGACCACACTGAGGTTCCTGCCACCCACAATTACCCAGCTCCAGTTTTAGTTCCATTCCTATTCCCCAGCTCAAGTGCATGACAAAAGTCTCATGTTTTGGGTCATGGCCAAGCATGGGCTCTTCTGACTGCCCTGACTCAGAGTCTCACCCCCTGGGAAATGCACACAGGAAGGACCCATAACTGCTAGACCAGGGAACCATGCCCCCTACCTGCCTGCCCTCTCTGTCATCTTGACACAAGGCATTCCCAAGAAATGTACAAAT
Organism: Alauda arvensis; assembly: GCA_902810485.1. NCBI lineage: Eukaryota > Metazoa > Chordata > Aves > Passeriformes > Alaudidae > Alauda > Alauda arvensis. The sequence continues at coordinate 4,202,135 of CADDXX010000007.1, read as the reverse complement.
TCATACTGCTCCCACTCACCTTCCATTAACCAGCAGTTTTCTAATGAGAAATATCCACCAAATCAGTGCCACACATCCAAGAGCACTTCTGCATCCTCCTTCCCCTCTCCCATCTATCCCTAGAATTCCCAAGAACCCTCACAACCCCGTCTGAAGCAACCACAGCCCCGAGACGTGCCAGGAAAGCTGACACTAAAAAAACCAACTACTTGACTTTCAAAGCCATCCTGCCTGTGGGGAGCTATCAAACACAGCTGTTCTGGGGATGCCAGCAAAAGCAGAGTGAAGCAACAGCATTACTGGGAGTTTAAATACACCTGGTATTGTTTTCAAACAGCCATTTTCCTGGTTGATGTTTTAAACATTTCTGAAGATTTCTAYGCTGCCTGAATAGAAACAGCAGCAGCTCCCAGTGCTAAGCAGCAATTCACTCACAGCACTGCTCTGAAATCCAAGCCTGTGTGCTGGTGTATTCAATCTCAAAGGACTGGACCAGCATCCATGACCCAAACTCTCCTCCCAGCTTTATTTTATATCAAAGACCATCATTTTTCATATTTCTTGAAGCTGCTGGGTTCTCTCTTCAGCCTGCTGTACACACACAGTACTGAATAGCACCATGGGGTATGTTTACCCTGTAGGGTAAACCCAGAAGAACAATTCAATCACTAGGAAGGAAAAGGATTTTACCATGGGGCAAACCTCAGTGTCAGTGACTGATGCCCAAATGGTACAAAGGGTTTATTCCAAYTCTCATTAATTTCTGGGACAACTTCTTGGCTAAGTTGCACACACTCCTTTGAACTATATCTTAAGGCCTTCATCCCCAAGGGAAAATAGCCCTTCAGGCAAAAATTAATGCAATGAATAAAACATTTAAGCCAGATCCTTGAGACTTTATTTTTCCTGTGTGTTTGCCCAGTGGGGGCCTGGCAGAAACATGCAGGTCAGAGACAAAGCTGCAGAACAAATAATTGGTTATTACTCCTGCCAGCCTTCGAACTAATCACTACATGGATATCTGTACCACTCCTTCTGTCTTCTGCTTTTGACCTCTGCTTTAGTATGCTCTTTAAACAGAGAATTTTGAAAAAGAGCTTATGCATTTTGCCACTCCACTCCTCTGCAGCTTTAGGGAAAGCTCAGCAACAAAGTTCTTTAGGTACATTCAAAACTGCCAGCCCTGAATATTAACCCATTTTCCGTTTTACCCTCATACTTCAGAGTTCTTCAGCACTAGAAAAGAACATCAGTAGATTTTTCATTCCCTTTTTATAATGGAAAAACATATTCCTCCTTCCTCCTGCTATAAAAAAGATGCAAGAAACAAAAGTTAAATGTTCCAGCAGAGTCTTAGATGTCCAGCCAGTTAKGAGTATCTCTTTCTTCATGCTGTTTTTATATCTCATGTCTTTATCCCCTCTTCATTTCCCAAGCCAATACAGGCTCACTTCTACAGCACTGGTTCCTAGCTTAGGAAACATTCTGCTGACTAGTGAAGAAGAAATTCTAATTCTGTTTTCTTTACAGAAAGGCTGGAATAGTCTCCTGAGGAAAGTGCTAGAAGGCCAATTGATTGAAACAGTTAAAACAAGGTACCATGTTYTTCAGGAACAAGGGGGGAATATACTGTAGAGAACAGTTCTTAACTGGCAAGAAGTAACTGTTACACCTAAATGTACACAAAGTGCTTGATGATAGCGGGATGATAAGGCTTCCACAGGGATTTTATACCAGGGAGGAGGAGAATGGCTGAGATGCAAAGGGAGATGTTTTTATCCCCCCATTAGCACTGCCAATGTACGGGATTGAGGAGCTATAACACAATGAAAATGCACTCCAGTATGTTCCTTCCTTCCCCTTGGCAGCATTCCTTTCCTAGAATCCTTTCCTGGATCCCTTTTACCCCCTGCTCTCCTTCATTTGTCTCTAGAATGCCTGTGCTRTATGGACACAACAGCAATCCTGACTTTTCTGCTCCTGGCATGGTCAAATTTTGTAATTATAGGGGAAAGAAAAGAGAAAAAAAAATTGGGCTTGTCTACCACAATTTGTATTSCACTTCCTGCATTTTTGGTGCACTTCTAACACTTTTTGGGAAGAATTATTCYGGATTGAACCAAATAACAAGTGCTGTCATGGGAAGCCCCTACAAAGAGAAAGAYAACTGAAAAGAGGTAAAATCTTGTAGGTAGTGCTGTGGAGTCAATCTGACAGAAAGTGTTCATTAGGAACTCGAAGGGGCTTATCAAAATCAGCATTAGCAGGGGAGTGGGTGGTTTTGCAAATGAGTTACAGAACAGGGGGGTAGAATCAAAGAACAGCTCTGCCAAMATCTCACCCACCAGGCATCAAGATCCCCAGAGCTCACTCCTGACACATCCTTACCCCATGCATGAACACTACAGTGCTGTGGCTTCTGTCCAACATCATGGCCCCATCACATGAGACTCTGCCAGTGACTCAGGTCCACCAAGCATCTGCACTGGGAACACAGTGCAGGAGGGAGGAGCATCTGGAATATGACATCTAGTTGAGTCTTACTACACTTGTGAAATCTGTACAACATGCTACTCCCCCCTCCAGCCCATTTTATGACAAGATACAGGAGGTSTCACCCACTGGGGGAACAAGAATACACCAAAAAAGTGAGCATGGAGCTGTCCCAGAAAGAGCAGTGGATCCCAGATTCAGTATTTCTAATAAAGTGAAAGATCTAGCACTAGTATAGCACAGGAGAGCGTCCACAAAGCATATGAAGAATGGTCAGGCCCAGCATCAAAACCAAAACTGTAGTTAAAGTGAATGCCTGAATGGACATAAATTCTGTGCCACAGCACTGACCTTACAGAAGGTCTCCCTATAATTAAATCAAACTCGACAGCAACTCTTTATGCCATACTGTAATTGGACCAGCTGTAAGAGCTGCAATGATGGAAACTCCTTGAAAATGTTAGAAGTATAATTCTGTAATATGAGCCTATTAATGGACATTTTATCATTTAAACTGTGAGTCAGGAAAAATACTTTCTTTTCTTWTTTTTCTTTCTTCCTTTCTTTCTTTTGCTGTGGACGCAGACATTGTGAGCAAGTGTCTCTCATACATTTTTTTTTATTATTTGCAAATGTTTCTTTCTTTGGGAATAGAAATTATGAGATCATTTAAAAAGAGGGCTTAAAGGCTTAAAAAAGTTGTACTATCTTGCACTAAAAAGAAAGCTTTGGAAAAAATCTCTAAAGCAGTAGGGTTTTTATAGTGAATAAAAGCTAGGAATAATAATACTTTCTTTTCTTTCTTTTTTAAATGCCACTTTGCAACTTCAGAATTTAGGATTCAAAAATCTACTGTATTCTAGCTAAATATAGCACTGCATTCAGCCCTAGCTGAGGTTAAGGTGTTTCTACAGGGAACTCCTATTAGTCTGCCATATTCTTGAACCACAGCAACAGACAATTTTTTTGTCATTGTTAACATGTGGTGCTGCATTTCCCAGTGTTCTTGCAGGAATATGAATCACACTGACATTCAGCAGGATTTGTGCTCCTAGATAATATTTGAAAATTCTACCCATAAATATTTATATTCAAAATATTGCCTGGAATATATCTCAATAAAGCCACTGTCCCAGCTGCAGAGAGCAATGACAGAGTAACATAAATAGTAACAGCAAAACCCAGACATTGCAGGGGTGRGCCACGAAGGGGGTCTCTGAGTGGGAAGGCTGAGCATGATCCAGGGTGGGATGACACAGTGAATCACCTCACTACAACCCTGACAGACAAKAGCAGAGCAGAAACACCCAGCAGCAGCTGGTATTTCAGTGGCATTTCAGCCCAGTACTTACTGTACTAATCACAGCAAATGGCAATATCCTGTTCCAGTAGAACAAGGGGTAATGGTTTYAAACTRAAGGAAGGATTAGTTAGATTAGATATAAGAAAGAAGGTTTTTTATAATGAAGGTGGCAAAACAGTGGAAGAGGCTGCCCAGGGAGGTGRYACATGACCCATTCCTGGAAAYATTCAAGGCCAGTTTAGATGGAGTTCAAGCAACCTGGTTGTTGGGGGTTAGATTTGGTTTGGTTTTGTTTTGTTTTGCCCTTGGAATTTTTTCCCTCGAGTTGCTGGGACACTGACGACTGGGTGATTAGCGGTACTTAACAAAGACAAAGAAAC
>CADDXX010000007.1:4113910-4197879 GCA_902810485.1 Alauda arvensis | reverse complement strand
TTTCAAACCAAGACACTGGTCTAGTGGAAGATGTTGGGGGGAGTGGACTAGATGATCTCTAAAGGTGCCTTCCAACCCAAACCACTCTGTGGTTATATGGTTCCGTGATTCTATGAAATAAAACAGCCCTGCCCTGTAAAGCTCTAAAGTCAAGGCTCTTGCACTCGTCCATGGGCAGCATCAGGGCTTTTACCCTGCAGGCAGGGCCACAGGCAGGATGCAGGCATGGCTGGCTCCAAGGGGCTGCTGTGACACCTCCTGGATGCAGGGCTAGGCTCACTGGGCTCATATTTGTACTGTAGCACACARCTCAGAGAAATGGCCAGCCAGAAAACCCAGACTTCCATTTCCAAAGGTGGAGCTGGGGGGAGGAAAGAAGATAAATYTGCAAGGTTTCAGGGATGCACCTGAAGTGCTGTATGGTGGGATGAAGGTGTGAAAACAGGAGAGCTGAAAGRTGGCAGCAGCAGAGGATAGGGTAAAGAATAGTTCAACAGTCCTTCCAGATGGCCCTTGGATGTTAAAGTGGAGTCTCAGCAGTGAAACCACTGTAGGAAAGCTTTCCTATCAGAAAGGGAGTGTGGAGTCAAATTAGTACAAAAGCTGTGRAACTGGAAACAGCAAATCTCTGGGTGAATTAGCATCAAGGGATCAGATAGTCATCTGGCAATACCTGTCTAAGATTTATATAGTTCTCAAAATAAAGTGAGAAAGACAGGAAGTAGACACTGCACAAGTATTTCTCACAGGTGGTCAGGGTGAAAATCTTTAGGAATAAAACTCTGGAATGACCCAAAGAGACCCAGAAGCTAAAAGCAGTCACGCAGAGCTGAGAGAAGACTTTGATAAGCWGTTTTCCTGTGTCAAAAAACAGCCTGCACACACAGCACACCTGTTCCCACAGAAAGTAGTTCCAGAGTSCCATCATCTCTCCTCTCAGGACATGGCTGTCTTGTGAGAGAAATGCACCCACATGGATCACTGCAGCAGAGAAGAGAGAGCAGAAAAGCTAAATCCATGGAAAAACATATAAAAACAGGAAGTTTCCTCTGTAAGACAGGTATTCACAAATTCAGCTTTGCCCCCAAAACAAAGACACAAAGCTCTTTACACAAAACAATCATCCCAGCACTCAGTGTAAGTGCAGAGCAATGGTGCAAGTCAGGTAAAAAATCCTCAGCTTTGGCTCAAGGGCCACATTCCCCTCAGCACTTATGTTCTGAGTACCCAGCAGTAGTCTGGATCACCCCAGCACAGCAGCAGAGTTACAGCAGCTCGTGCAGCCCACAGTAAGAGGCATGGAAAACTCACTYAAGCTGTGATCTGCTGTCACTACTCTGCAGCTCATCCAAAAGCCTGTAAGTGAAAAGCTGCTGATTATCTGCATGATGCTGCTGAGGTGTCCTGAAAAAATTTACACAGAAGAGTAGTGGATGTCCAGCAACGACCTTTTGTTAAAAAGCAATAATTTCTAAGTTTCCAAGTGTTGCATTTTTTTCCTGTTCACCATCAAGCAAGAGAGACAGGTTTCAAATTTCCACGTGACTGATTGGATTATCTGAGTGATCCACTGATTTCCCTTGGCAAATGAAATGAACAGAAATGTTAATGCTGCACAAGAACTGTACCTGGTATAGCATACCCTTCTCATCTGGCCATTGCCTGTGTCACATAGAGCAGCAAATGGGCTTATTTTCATTAAAGTCCCAGCTTCAATAAATCTGTTGCTCTAGCAAGAGCTACTCTGTGCAAGCTGGTTTGAAAAAAAAATAAATCTTTTTTTTTCTATTCTGGTTGGGAGCTCTTACTAACCCAAGTGACACCAACATTTTATGGAACCCTTTCTCTGCACACCACAGTGCTAGAGCATTTCCCAGCATAAAAACACCTTTATCTCACTTCTACCACTATTATTAGGTTTTTGTATGAATTCACCCAGCCGAGATGTCAAGCAGACCAGCCATAATCTCTACCCATGCATGATGCACTGCCCTTGATTCAGTGCTTCTGAAACAGCTACTGAGTGCAAGACTGGACTGATGCCCACATCTCAGCACAATTTCCAGGATGACATGACCCAGCTGAGTTACACATGATTTGGATACATACTGCAACCACATCACTCTGTTGCACTAGAAATAAATTTTCACAACTCGTATTTGATAGGGGAAGGAGTGTGGTGAAAGGGCTGGGTGGGACAGAATTAAGATTACAGTAAATGGGCTGTAATGTCACAGGCAGCAATAGCAGCCATGAGATCAGTTACATACTATTAAGAGTGGTAACTCCTCATTTCCTTGTTTTTTTCTGAGTCTAGCATGTGGCTGCCTGAACAAATCAGCTTAATGTGTTTCTCCATCTGTTGGAATACAGTGTGATAAGCTTGTATAATTTGTAAGTTAATTATTTACATATGTTCCTTAAACTGGAGGAAAAGAGAAAACTGCATGGARGGAATGAGCAAGGATGGAGGAGAAGCTGGGGGACACAGTGACTGTACTCACCTCTGATCTCACTGCAGCTCCAGGACAGCTTGGTGGTTCCTAAGGAYTTTCAGAAAAATACTGTGAGTTCAAGAAAGGAATAGAAAATGCAGTCATTGGGTTTCCAGCTAAGAACAACTGATGCTGAAGGAACTTAAGGGCTSTTACAAAGTCCAAAGTTACCCTGCYGAAGCACCAGGCTTCCAAGTCTGGCAGGAGTGAGCTGGGAGCCACTGGCAACCCGTTCAACTGCTCCACCACAGCTCACCACCCTGGGAAACCTGCTCAGATATGTCCATGGGCCAAACAGTCCCTCAGATAAAGGTGCTCCAGGCCTAAAAGTGCTTCCCACTGGCAGTGCAGATGTTGAAATACCCATCCATTCCACTTTCCATATTGCCAAATGCAGCATGTTCCCAAGCCCGGTGGGGAACAGATTTGGGCCACASATTTGGGCCACAGCTGCTCTCCTCTGCAAACACTGGGAGTTTAAGAGCCTCATGTATCCAAACTGTTTCTAGTCAGGGATTTTGGTTACATTTAGTAACAGCCAATTTCCAAAGTCAGGGAGAGGCAGAAACTTATTTCCAGTTTTTTCCTTGACATCACTTGCCAGTAGACTCCTGAGGTATGGAAAAGTTGGTTTGCTAATTCTTCATTGCTAATTCTTCATTGCATACCATGTGAAGTGGAATCTTAACMATTTACCAAAGCTTTTATAATTTCAGTGTTTACCAAAACCAGTTTTTGTGAAATAAATATATTCCCATAGAAAGAAAATATTTTCCCCATGTCTTCTACAACTTGTTATTAGCTAATTTCACATCACCCCATTCTACACTATAAGTAGCAGCATTTCAAGACCACATTGAGGTCAAGAGAAGATGCATCTGGACCAGGYTACCCTGAGCTGGTGCTGTCCCTTGCCACAGTATGTTATAGTAAACACATTCTCATGAAAATTCTGGCCTGTGAGAAACAAAGACAAATTTATATCAAATTAAAATTTCCACTACAATGTCAYGTTCCTGTTAAAATTTTATTCCTAATGTAGACTTCCCACCAAAATCAATGAAACTCATCTTTAACCAATCAGAACAGATGACAACACTTGTTGTAATTCACTTTGCATTTCTGGGAACGAGGGTCCTGGCTGGTTTTGACAAACAGACATTGCTGAGGAGACAATGCCACAATACTGGAAAGATTTTCTGCAGTTCTCACTCAGAGAAGAAATTCTTAACAAGACAAGTAGCACCATCCTCTGGACATCAGTGGGAATCCAGCACAAAGCAAACAGGCTTGGTCCCTCAGGTAGTGCCAGATTCAGATCTCACCATCTGGGGAGTTCCTGGTCTSTGCAGCACCTGCTGGAATTCAGCATGAGGTCTCCATCCACCCTGTGCTCAACAGTCTCACAAATTTAATTCAGTATAAAAGAAAAGCCACCAGAGAAACAAATTAAAATTATAAAGAAGAAGAAATCAGCTAAGGAGATAAAGCCAAGACAAAGCAATATATATCAGGCTGTAAGCAGAGATCTTCTGAGAGCTATTTACTGTACAGTTTTACAAAATGTTGATCACTATCACATTCTCCAGATCTACACAGAGTCATTGAGTCAAAGCATAGCACARAATTCATTCTGAGATTTACAGTAAGAAAGACTTGACTGTGCATTAAAAGAAAAGAAAATATTTGGGTTTTTTTCATATTTCATTCAAGACTTTAAGGACCTTGCAGAGAAAGAAATCCAAATGTTAGGAAGACTTTTCCTAATTTCAAAACAATTCCAATGTCAATAGATTCTAGGAAATCCCAATTTCTTTATGATATTTTCACATTTCTCTTTATTTCTAATCTGTTTTCAAGTTTGCATGCAACTGTGTAAGAACAAATTAAAAACCTAACTCTTTAAAAGAAGCACTAAATGGGAAAATTTATTCTTGAACAGAGACATCTGGATTTTTAACTGTCATGGGACAAAAGAAAAGATTCAATTCATCATCCCAGCTGGAAAAATCAATAGGGAGGTCACGGTGGTAGTTAATCAGAGAGCATTGATAATTCCTTCTTGTTCCAATGATGTCTCTAACAGCATTTTAAATGAAGTAACCTGCYTAATTGATAGACCTTGAAGTCTGACATCACTTGTGCAAGATACAGAAGCAGAACTCATGGAAGAGGAGAAATTCACAGCTCTTCAACATACAAGAAAGCTAGATAATGCACAGACACTGTGCATGAGAGGATTTTCACAAACATCAGTTTGGGAAATCTCAGTGCTTGTTATAYAGCTGCTACAAAACAAACCACCTTTTGAATAATCAGGAATAATGACAAACCTAAGCCAGATGGGACTGTTAGATCATTCCATTAGGTTTTCAGACAGTGTATTGAAAGGAAAATCATCTGGACTTTTTAGAAAAAAAACCCCAAAATGTCTTATTATTTTCAGTATAGAGTAGAAAGGAGATTTAGCCTTTAATTTCTCTAAATACACTGCCAGTGCTAGAATCTGATGATCAGGCTGCTGGTTGGTGTCTTCCTCTGTAAGATCAGATCCAAGCAATAGCATCGTCCTTATCGAGAAATATAAAAATATTTCACACCAGCAACTGGATTCTATTTTCTACTCACATCCTTGTCGATGCTGAGAGTCTCCAGTTTTGGTGACAGCACTGGGAACAAATGTTCAACTGGGCCCATCCAAGGAAATGGTGCTTGACTTCTGCTCCCCTGTAAGTACCTCCTATGTAAATGTCCAGCAGAGATAGGCTAGGGCTTGGGGATGTGTTGTATTTCCCCWGAGAAACTGCTTCCCCCTACCCCAGGATATGGAATGCCCAGATATCCTTTTGACCTACCTCTCTCCCCCCATCCCATTGGCCCGTGGCAAACAGCCCACCAGAGATAAGGCCTATATAAGACCCTGTATTTCCTTGTTCACTCTCTTTTTGCGTGAACCCCCACGAATAAAGACCTTCAATCATGGGAGGAGCCTCTTCTGGTAACCCCAGTCCTACCTCTGAGACATCTCCCCCCTGAGCCCCATGGGGAATCTGAGCTGGCCTTGGGGGGCTGCAAGGGAGAATAATCTCAGGGATGGTTCTTCACAAACCTACCTGGGTCTCTGTGCAATGGCAATAATTGATTACAGCAACAGATAGGACTGTGGAGCAAACTTGCAATACCTTCTTTGTAGAACCACATCCCAGCTAGAGAAAAAGAAAACAAAAAAACCACCACCAAAAAGCTCACATTCACAGATGCAAAGGCATTTTGCCCAACTTTGAACTCACTCCAGACACTGCAACTGGGAGCAGAGCTCAAAGCACTGCAGCCCTGGCCTCTTGCCAGCTCCCTGCCCAGGGCTGATAGTGCAGGCTGCTGCTGCTGCTCACAGAAGCTCTGAACTGGTTCTAGGCTGTGTTTCCCACACAGCCCAACACAGAACTTTGCAGTACACATTAGGAGAGCTGAAATCAAGGACTGTTGTCAGGGATAACTGCAAACCACTTGGGCCTTTCACGGAAAAAAGGCAGTTGGTCAGTTCTGCTATTCTTGTTGGGTGGTTGAGCTCCATTAGAAGGGAGCCCATGYATGTGTATGCACATATCCCCATGGGCTGTACCTTCCTCTCCCCAAAGGAGCAGATAGATGGCCCTCCCAACCTCCAGACACTTGTAGGAGACCAGAGTATTCGTCTGGGTCTCCTGGATGGGCAGCAGCCAGGACAGGGGGGTTGGGCCCCCACGGCCTGTGTGAGAGACAGCAGTGGCTTTGATCTGACACCTTGGAAAAGGCTGCCAAAGCTGTCTGAGGATTTGGATAACATGAGGGTTTGATTGGTGTGTTTTTTATTAAATCACTGGGTGTGGAAATATTAATTTTAGATTTTTCTGTATAAGTATTAATGGGGCAAAGATGGAGGCAGATCAATGTGATAAAGTCACATTTTCCTCTCTCTCTCTTCCTCTTCCTCTTTGCAAAGGGTGATGGTTTTTTAGGATTGGGTAAAGGTGTGATTTCACTGGGTGACTTGGATTTTAGTTATTGGATTTTAGAGGAAAACAATGTTAACGTAGTTTAGATTATAAAAACCCAGGTGCTGTTTGTGGGCGGGGATAATTCACTTTTCCAGCTGCTTGTAAACACCACGCTGGTCTGACTGAACCTAGAGATAAGACTTCTGAAATAAACATCTTCAAACTGCAACTCAAAGGCTCTCTGATTCCTTCTTCCAAGCACGGGCAGTGAGAAAACAGCCGTTCACCACCACCCGGGGTTATCTCAGAAGAGATATCCCAGCAACACTCTCTTGTCCAAGTGATGCTTCTCCTCTCTTCATACTGAAGGAAGACCCAGTGAACCATTATTCTCCTTGTTATGCTTCAATCCCATTTTCCAGAGAACTGGTTTATTGTTATGTTCCTTCTATCTATAATTGCATGGAAATAGAAATGCATGTCTCCCTCTACCTGCCATGCAATCTTCCAACAACACCCATCCATTCCTTGCAGATAAGTTTCTTGAATGGAAACTAACTCAGAGCATGATCATTTCTTCATGCAGTCAGCCTAAAAATAAAAATCTAAAGGTAAGGTATTTAAAATTATAAGTGGTGCAATGACTGCAGTCATCAGATCTWAGGACAATGAGAACACAAGGACTTGAGCTGCACAGTAGCTTCTAGAGAGATGATGTACTGATCATAAAGCTGACAAACAAACACACTTCTGTCTTACCTTTTCTACTAAAGATACGAAAAATGTGCCCCATTTTTCATGTAATACCTGTGTATTCTTCTGATATTGATGTTGAGCTCCTATGTACATTACACTGCTTAAAGCTGAATTTGTTTYATTTAAGCTAAAAAAGGCAGCCTGCCCACTTCCCATTTCTTAAATGTGACTGTTGTTYAGTAAAACAATGGGTTCACAACGGTTTCCTATAACCTCTCTAATGGCTTGGTGGTTGTTCAAAAAACTCTTTAATTGCCTTTTKTCCTCCTAGAATGTTTTGGTGACTGAAAGAGGAATCACAACTCCAGGGCCATTGGTTTGGGGAGAAACTACCCTCAACCAGTGCTGGCAACCTTTGGCCTCAAGCTTCATGGCTCATTACCTACTGAAATGTGAGAAAATACAATACAGCCTGGCGGGATGAGGGTCTCACTCCTTTTGCTCTATGAATGACGCCCCTTCCTCTTGGGGAGAGGTGCATCGAGTTCTTCCGTGCACAATTCATACACAGCGCAAGGACCCAGCAGCTTTTATCCTATGGCTGGGATGTTATAGGATCAAAACATACAAAAAATGTATTTCCCCCCAGTTCAGCAAACCAGAATTCTCCTTGCTATAGTCTCTTGTTGTAATGTATGAATTCCACTGAAACAGAAAACTGACTGGAAATCCAGTAATCACAGATACTTTAAAAGTGTTCCCACTAATTTCTGGTCTTGTGTCTGCCTGAACTTATCTGATATCCCTGATCACTTTTTTATATGTCTAGAATTTAGACATGTTGTAGTAAACATTACAAACTAGAGGGACAGTACTTGAAAAACTTGTACTAGTAAGAGAGCAGGGAATGTCACAGATGCTCATTTTCATCCTGGAGACCACTGAACTAGACCTGCCTCTGCAGAGTCCCAAGGTTCAGAATATGTCATATCCAAAAGCCCTGGTTTTTCTTCAAAAAAGCAGACTACAGCAGCTTTGCTTCACAGCAAAGCTGACCTGGATGGAGGTGGGGAAGGGAACAGGCAAAAGGAGCACAGAGGATGTGGTGCTGATGAAGGATCATCAGGCCTTTGATCCAAAAAGCATTACCACTTTCCCAAGGAGGAAGTTTTCTGTTCTTCTACCACAAACCTCGCTTCAACATCTCCCTGAGAAATTGCAGCAGCTGATCTCCCCAAGCTGCAGCCAGTCCTTGCACTTATCCACAGGGGTTTTTGTTACTGTTGCAGGCACAAAACTCTAGGTGATGCTAGTAGAGTTGCTATGGTGTAAGTAAAGGCTGAGATATTCTCATGCTAGAAAACTCCTGCAGCTTCATATTGTGACCTTTTGTAAATCCTCTCATTTGTGCTGGTCTAGATATATCTCCAAATGCATGGCATTTSAAAAGTGAGAACTCTACATATGCTMTAATTACGCTTATTTTTGTCAAGGTCTGTGCAACTCTCTGAAACGCTTGCAGTAGGCCACAATCCAGCATACCCTGTAAGGCAGAATCAACTTCTAAGGAAGCAGGTTAATGTATTAAATGTATTTGCATAGTAGTCTGCACAAGCACATTAGTGAAATTTTCAGCAATGAACCATCTCCGTATTTTCCATCAGCTGTTTTGAGCAGAGCATTACTATGGCTCCTGCTGGGGCTGTTTCAGCACATCACTTTCAGTCTGATGTACTCAGTGAGGAGAAAGGGAGTCCCAYAGTGGACGCTGGCCAAGAATCTGAATCCTTGTAGTTTTGCCAGGCTACTCCAACAAGCCTTCTTCTCTTTCTCATAAACAGTAAGATGAAAAGGTTTTATCTGTTTACTAACTTCAGGTGAGAATTCCTTTGAAATGTCTGTGTCTACTCTAGGGAAGAAGAAAAGTTAATACTTTCCCTAACTTCTTTGCATAAGCCTTTGTGTTAACATTGTCCTGTTATTATTTATTTGTCAGGTCCCTTAAGGCCATTTCTATGTGCATCTAAGCACACCACATCTTAAACACAAAGGTTTCCCACYTAGTAGTACTGGTGATTCTTTTCTTGTCACTTCTAGAAGCACTGTGTCCTTTGACATTTCAGTGATATACAAACCTGTTGTCTGCAACACAAATGTGAGCTGAGAACTGTTTTTGTAACAGAGTAGATTTTAATTTTCTTGGAAAAGTGGTTCAAACTTTTTAAGTTTTGTTTCCASCACAATTTACCATGATTACACAGAMATGAATGAGTACTTCWTTCAAWATGAATCTTGCCTGACAAAAATGATTACTGCAATGCCCAGGGAAGTCCAGTTTAAGTGAAATGTCTTYTGTTAGTTACCTGGCCTTATGGTAACTGTTGCTTCTACTTTGCAGGAARTGCTGAGCTTAAACTGCAACAGGCTCATTCAGCAGATCCATTAAAACCAAAGACTGTCAGCACATTGCTTCACTTTGAGTGAAGGCCACACGCTGAAATTGTAGGTTCCAAAATTTTCTTCAAGCCTATTTACAGAAATGGCAGACAGAGAATTGTCAGACTAACTCCAGATCCCCACTGCTCACTCCCTGCTCATCCCCTGTGCTTCCAGAGAAGAGACCTAATACACATACACATAAACTGTCCTCTGGAGACATGTATTGCTCTCCAGTGATTGCCTAAGCCCCCTGACTTAGTTGTGGAAAGTTAGGCACTGTCTTGTCTACTACCTCCACAAAATCAAGCTCCACCTTTCTCTTAAAAAAATAGATAAAAGAAATGAAAAAGAGAAACCAGAGATGTAGCTATAGAACTGATGTGGTAACAATAATCTGAGTTAAAGATTTTARTGAGAAAAGTTACCTTAACCAAACMATAAACCRGGTTTTATAACATAGTTTGAGAAACTATGTTCTGCATAGTTCAGTTCTCTTCTGCTTGAATACCTTGACTCCAAAACTCATTGGGGCTTATTTAAAAAGTTGTCAGCCACGTTCAGACCGTGACAGTAGCTTTTTCCTAAATTAGTGGTGAACCATTCTCTGCRGTCACACATTTTCAAAGTGATGGTGATATGATTTCAGGGGGAGGAGGGGAGGCTTGACCTGACTTGTCTGATGAAGTTCATGAACAAGAGYACATTATGCCTTTTACATCAGCAGGCTCCATAGCATCACTTGCTCCATAATCCCTTCTTGCCTGGCATACATGTGGCACGTAACTGCAAAGCAACACTAAGGAAGGATCAGTTTTTTACCCAAACCTCAATTCACCATTATCTATTAGTATGTTTCAAAAGCTTTCTGAATCTGAGACTCAGCTGTAAATTAAATAACGTCATGGGAGGATGAAGGGGAGTTTGAAGTTTTCATTTAAATAGCCTTYGCAGGTAAGATAATTCAGGCTCACTTTTCCCTGCTGCAGCTGTGTGCAATTTCCAGTCAATAAACTGAGCAAACAGCATCTGCTCACAAGAAAGCGACCTGCAACGGCCGCAGCAGCTGATAGAGAAGCAGAAACATGTCCTAGCAGGGATTGCCCTTTCCCACAAAAGCCTTCCGGGCCAGGCTAACGAGGGGAGACCACACACAGAGAAGGGAGGTACCGAGTTCCCTGTGGCCGCAGGGCTCCTCCTCCTCCCAGCTGCACCGGTTTGGCAGCAGCACCCTGGAGAAACCACACGAGGTACAGGAGGCGTCAGCAACCTCTCAAATCAGCCCAGGTGACAGCCCTGTGCCACCCTCTGAAGGGCTGGTGGGGCATGTCACCTCCCTGAGGACAAGAATCCTTTGCAGTCCTTTCACTGCACACAAGATGCCTTTCCTCTGCCCAGCTTCCTTTCCTGACCCCTTGACAACGAACACTCCTCCTTGCCTCATTCTTTTTTTCTGTTTCTCTTTCATATACTTATAAATTACTTATTAATATACTTAAGATTCAGCAGGCCTAAAGCTCCCTTACCATTAAATGAAAACCAAAAAGCATAGTGTGGCTCTTTTCTCAGCTGGTTCCCACTCCCTCACATCCTCCTCAGCTGTCTCCCTGTGCCTCCTCCAAGACAGTGAGACTTTGCTGTCTCACTGCTTTGGCACAGAAAAGACCCAAGTATTTGTCAGCAGTGAGCCAGATGTGACCCAAATATAGGATTTACCAGTTGGGGTGGCAAGATGCAATCCAAGAATGAATCTGCCTCAGTTCTGGTGCCATCACCACTGGGCAATGAAGCACACAAACCTATGATGAGACTGCTGCCTTCTTGTCCCAACAAAGCAGCAGGTGCTGACTCTTCCATCAGGCTGTCTCAGACAACTGTGCTTGCAGTTATGAGTCTTAATCAGCAKTGAGGATCCAGTTCAGTGCTTGGTTCCCAGGAAAAAGTCACAGCAAAGCTTGGAGAGGCAGGATCACCCCCCTGGCAGTYTCAAAAACAGCACACTTTACTAATTTCTCAGTGGCTGTGGTTTTTAAAGGAGAAAAATCATCTCTTTTAACATCATGGTGAAAAAGAAAAGTGAAATACAGACTTTGAAGTGGTGGGGAAGCACCATTAGCTATTCAGAGACAGCAGTCTGGTGTTCACTCCATTTGATAGGGAGGCTGCATGCAGCAAATGCATGTAAGGACACATTTCCTTCAAAGAGCAGTAAAAGTGCACTCTTCACACTCACATGCCATATGAGCTGCTTTTCACACAAGCAGGCCAGCTGGCTCTGACTGTCCCCTGCTCTGGGAGACAACTGCTCATCCCTCTTTAGCCTTTCTTCTTTCTGAGGCTTTCCAAGTCGTTGGGAGTTCATCGTGCAGGCAGGTGGATTTGTCATCCAGYTTTGGCCTTCTCAGTTCAGCTGCTTCTACCAAAATTTGCTTCTTCCAGCTTTCATCTCCTACCCACTTGAAAGGCTGAAGTCCTTGATCTAGCTATATTTTATCTATCCCCAGTCTTTAACAGCATAATCCGTAGCTCTGAGTTTTACAAGTAATACTGGATTCATCATTGACATACCTTTTCTCTGCTCCTCCTACTGTTCCTTTGTGTACCCATAGGTTTACTGCAACTCATGTAATACAGGCAAAATTCACAAAATACTAAGCTGGCTTTCAAAAGTTAATAGCTGGTCCAGGTCTAAAGGAAAAAAAAGGCTGTATTTAAATTGTCTAAGAAATTACAGTTCCTACTAAATAATAACAGAATATTTTTTGAAAATGTGATGAAGATTAATAGAAAAAGAAAAGGGTTTAACTTTATCATTGCATTTCCTGGTAAGTCAGGAGTTTATTTTCTCCCCTTGGAGACTGCATGGCATTGTTTGCATTGGATACTGTAGTCAGTCTGCACAGTGTGTTACCAAAGACACTCATGATGATATAGTCACTCAAAAAGTATCACAAAGATATATCACAGGGGAATATTGCAAATCATGAGAAAAGTATGACTAGGGCTTGACATCTAGGACTATTCTCTCCTTTTCTTGGCTCTGTGGATTCTGTGYTTCCCTCCTACAAGCCTGGCAAAAAACTCACCTTGCCCACACAGCCCTGAACAGCCATAATTCTACAGGGATTGCTCAGTTCACTTGGAAATTTCCAAATCAGAAGGCAAGCACTAGGGATGCACGAGAGTATCCCCAATGTTACATCAGTGTCAGGATGTAAGGACAGCAAAATCATCACTTTCCCACGGGGTTCCCCACCGGAGCAGATCCAGAGAGTCGGATAAACATGCTTCCCATCTTCCCCAAAAGTGCACCCATCCAAAACCTCTTCAATGCTCCTGTCATCCTCTGCCAGCCCCCAGCAAGCCTCCCCACCTGCCTGTGCAGAGATCTGACAGGCTGCGGAATCTCAGGGGGTTGTGGGGAAGCAATTACAAATGAATTTTGGATTCTGGATGAAAGAGCTTGACAACAACWGCTCCAGCCTTTCTGAGGAAAGCACGGAGAAGCCAGATCCTAATCTCCCAATCCTGTCCTGACAGTGTGATCTTGCATCAGTCACTGCCATCTGTGTGTTCAGATTTCTCAGGCACCAAACAAAGTCTGGCTGTGCTCATTTACCTACASAAGTGTGGGGATGCAGAGTGGATTAATCATGCAGAACTAAGAGAACAAAGTAGCCTTATGATGCTGAATACCTTCAAGCCAAAGTTACCTCTCAACAGCCAAGTTCAAGGATGGATTTGGTCTATCATTCCCAGGTATTACTTTCCTCTAAATAAGAATGATTTCAGCATTTCCCAAGTTCAAAAAGAACCTGATGGGGACTGATTCCATGAAAYAAGTRTTAMAATTGCTTTTGACCATCTTCCATAAAAGTAGAAAGATTAAATGCACACATTTAGAAGAACCGTTCCAGTAATGCTCCTGTTCTGCACGCTCTAATTGTCTCCCTATGGCACACCGGGCAAAACATGCAATTTTGTTAGAAGAACTTCGCAAGTGGCTGGGGTTTTACCCCGGTTAAAATAAAAAGGATTTCAGCAAACTGTACTTTCTGGGCTTCATTGGGATTCAGGCAGGATCTGAGCTCCCCCTGCTGTTTGCAAAAATAAAAGCGATGTACGGCTGAGCCAGCTGAGTTCCTAATACCGCGTTTCTCTGGCCAAGGGCARGCTCCAGGGATCCCGCTATTTGTCTTTGGCTCGGGCTGCCTCATGGAAAGAAATAAGTAGCTAAACATCAGTAAAGGCCCGTTCTTACAGTCACACCACCGAACACGGAAAATATTACGTTCAGACGGAGAGACTTGTTGCGTAAAAACAACAATTTGATGTATGAGTCAGAAGAGAGGAACATTTATGAGAGCCCAAAAAGGTGTTGACCTTAAACCATCCTCTAATGTGTGGCCAGAAGAGGATCCAGCCCTTTTATAGTAGACAATTCCCAACAACATCCTAGGGCCAGAGCTGAGTCTGTGTGACGCTGAAATTACTGCATCCTTTGTGCAAAGAGGTAGTCTGCCCATGGAAAGATGTGCTYTATATGTGTGAAAATATTCTGATCTGAGGCCCCTGGAAAAAAGCCCAGTGCCCCTGCCAAAACAGCCCTAAGTCAATAGGGAGCAGGTCTMCACCAGGGAATCAAGGGTTTGGGGATGCTCACCCTGACAGAACGAAGAGTCCGGTTATCATGAGCCAAGGGTTTCAAATCCCATTATTAAAATGCCTCTGGCACCTCAGTGTGTGGTATGAATTCCCCTTAGATTAACCACTCATTGCCCTCAGACTTTTAATTCTCTCATCAAAGAGGCAGACACCTCTGAACTGCTCTCCAGGGAAGGCTAAATTAGATGCTCTGAATCACCCTCTGGAAGAGCCCCTTGTGCAGCCCAGACGGGGAGAGGATGCAGATCCTGAGCCAGCTGAGATGCACCAGTGCCTTCAGCACCAGCCCTTCATCTCCCCATCTCATTTAGTGCTTTTGAAAAACAATGTCTTTTACTGATATTAACCTCCAGGGAGGAAGAAAAAAATAAATTCTAAAAAAATTTAAAAGTTTGGGGGAAAGAAAAAAAACAAAAAAAAAAAAGGCAGGCAAGTTCTTCTAATAAGGATTCCCAACTGCTAAAATATTTTCCTGTTTTTCTGGTTGTATGTCAAGTCTCATTAGGCTGTGTTAATAAACTTGTTCCAGGCAAGTTTTGGCATAGTTGTTGTTTGTGGTTTTGCCTAACACATGTGAAAGGGCAAGCTAAGTCTGGCTCTTTTTCAAGTAAGTTTAACAATCAGAAAAGTTGGATGGGAATACAAAAGGAGAAACAGCTTACAGTTTGCAATTCAATACTTACTCTACAGCAGCAAGAAAGAAAAAATTTAAAGCAGTGTTCTGCACTTATTTTTGTCCCTCTACCACAGTACAGGGATGAATGGCACTTTCAAGGAGAATTTGGTGTGGTTTTGTCTRCATTTGGGTTCTGTTTCAAAGAGCAGCARTCAGAAGGTACCRCACAAAAATCCTGCTGTGCTCTTGATGCAGAAAGTATTTACACCAGCACAGCCATTGTCATTCCTAGAAAGTTTCAGTAGATTAGATACATCTTTGTGCTGTAAACAGAAAGGTCACATACCACTTTTTTGGGGGTAGAATTCCCCAGCTTCAAGWATACATGACACAAAAGAAGCCAGGTATGAACAGCAGAGATATCCAAAGCAWTGAGGGCTACCAAAGCAAGAGCTTGGAATCATCAGTATTTTCAATATCTCACCCCAGCCTCTGCATTCCTGGAATATCAGCACTGATTTCTGAAGAAAAGAAAGTTAATGACACTAAGGAAAAAACTCCACCTCCTAAACTTTGTCTACTGCAACAGAGATATTCTGTAAGAGAAATTGAAATCTCTAACAGCATCTGGATGATAACAGAGGGGATGAGTCAGCCACATATTGCTACTGCTTGCTTTGTTTATGTTTCCCATACTACTTTGAGTTTCTCCATTATTCATTTTTATTTATTTTACAGCTCTGGGATTGCAAAAACTGAGAGCTGTTACAAAAACAAGGTCAATGCCCTGCTGAAAGCAAAGTTTAGCAAAACTCTCTGTACAGCTGATTCTGCAATCCTCATATTGAAATGAATTGTGAGAGGCCAAAACAACTGCCAGATCACAAACTTCAAGTGGAAGGCTTGCTCGATCCTCATCCAACCACTGTGTGCATCAACAGAAATCTAAATAATTTGGAGATGTAAAGATTTGTACATCTCTGTAGTCAGCCAGGTACACTACATACACCATGTGGGACAAGCCTGTTAATACTGAAAAGCTAAATGAAAGCTGTACCACTTCAGCCATGTTGGACAAGTCTGCACTACTGTCACTGACAGCAGTACACAGCAGTCACTCTGGTCCTAGAGAATTGCCTCTTCAGGACAAGTTTATGAGGTGTATTTCTTTGTCCCACCATTATCCAGGTGACAAACTGCTGTAGAATAGGAAGATGTCTTTTCCWACCACCCTGTTTCTATCTGTGTTCTAACTCCTGCCTTATATGGCACTACCATCTGTTCAGCCCTAACAAGTATTTCCCAAATCAGTTTAGCACAATATTAACAGCTATCAAAATCCCTTGGTTAACAAGCAGCCAAAGAGCATCTTTGTGCTATTCCTTCCTCTGGCACAATGGCAAACAGCACCCAGTTGTTTTCTCTTACCACATCCCAGCTCATACCTMACACCCTTTACCATTTTTTCTACCTACCAACCTCAGCAAGCAGTACAGATGCTTAACCAAGACCTGAGAACTTTGGCCACATCTCAACACTATCACACACCTTTAACAGGCCAATAAAGGTGGCTACACCACACAGCACATTGGCAGCACACGGAAGCACCAGGAAAAGCCTATAACCTCCTCCACTGCAAAGTTGTTTAACCTGCCCCAGAGCAACCCTGCTGTCCTCTGCTTACACCCTTTGGGCAGTTGCATACAGSTTTCCTAAAAACTGGCAGTGTAAACACAGCTGTGGACTGGGGTTCTGCTGAAGCCTCATTACTGCAGTTCAATTATGGCTGGCTYTTCTCCTCCAAGTTCCCAAATTACCTCCAGTCTCCATGTTGTTATAAACTAATTAGGCTTTAATAAGTCAGAAAAGAAGGCAGATTAGGATAATTAGGCCCTATGATTGATTACTGGGGCTGTTGTGGAATACACCAGGTGAAGGGCAATGAAGGAAGGAGTGGGTATTTGCAGAGGCTGGACAGGACTATGAAAACAGACACCCAGATAAACCCTGAGAAATATTAGTCTTGAGCTAAGTTCAGTCAAAAGATGCTGAGGAGTGGGTCCTCAGCATCTCACCTAATGTGCTCATCTCTCCCACTYTGCTGAGGTAGCAGCCTGAGGGGTGCAGTGAAGGCAGTGCTCTGTCCTTTGCACCAACCTGTCACACAGTCAGCACAGGAGCAAGGAATACACTGAGCCCCCCTCAGCTTTCCTCTCCTTGAGAGTTTCCAGTGAGGCTTCGATTCAGCCAAAGTGCCTGCCCCTGTGGCCCATCACAGTGAGTGCTTGCAGCCACCCAGGCAGAAGGGCTTTAGCAAAGAGCCCAGAGCAGAGCAGGCGCTGTGCTCGTGCACGGGCGAGCCGTGACTCACGCCCTCTGCATCCAGCATGCGATTCTATTTCCCACATGATAATAAAAGGGTAGTGACACGCAGCCAGTCAGCTCATCACATCAGCATAGCAAAGGTTTTATTTAATAACCTAACCCAGCTCTGAAATAAATCCAGTTTTAAACCAGTTCAAAATAAGAAGTTCTCCAAGCGGTTATGGATGAGTCAGTTTATCGTGTTGCTTTAAGTGAACTTTGATAAAATGTTCAAAGAAAATTGCTGTCCCTGTGTGAGGCAACTCTGAGTAATAGGGAAGGTTTTCAACAGACAGCCACAATTTGAAAAACACCCTAAGTAATTAGATTAAACAAAATCATTTCACCCATCCTTTCTTTTTATTATGTATCCTCAACATATCTGAAGATATTTAAAAACCCGCAAATGTTAGTCATAGCTGGACAGAATACAATTGTGGTTCATTGAAGCTCTGGTTTATCAAACTCTTGGGTAAAACTGCATGGCAGAATTAGGAAAGGGGGAAATTACAACCTTGTCTCCTGTGAAAATTAAAAAAAAAAAAAAAAGCTTCGTTCCAGAATTAGAAAGTTCCATTTGGCAACATTAGGATTATGGTTACTTAAATATGCCAAGTTATCAGTCCCTTGACAAGTACATTAGAGACAAATCCTTTTAAGATGCCAGCCCTATAAATACACAGATYTAACAGGAAGCAGGTAGGCACTGATGAAAAAGAACCTCTTATCCAAGAGCTTTCTCTGAAAAGTATAACAATGAGGTGTGGCTGCTCGATAAGATGAACTCAGGACCCAGGACTAAGTCACTGAACTTACACGTTGCAGTAATCTACAGGACAAAGGTTTGYAGTGAAATACAATTGCAATAGCCTGGTCTTAGAAAACAGCTCTTAAGTAAAGGTCTATGGGGTCAGAACACTCAGCTAAGGCACAGGAAAACTGTTGTGTCTCCAGCCTGCATGGTTTTGGACACATCATCAAATACTACTTTTATTCTGGATCCAGCACCCACATTAAAAATAATTGTAAGCTCAGTTCAAAGTTGTGAACATGAATACCCCTGTTCAGCTGCCACATAAGCATCTCAGGTCATGACCCCACATCTTTTGACAAAATGCCAAGTTCTGTGAGGTTGAGCTACTTCAAACCTTGTTCAAACCCAAACCCAGAATCCAGGTGTTCAGTCACAGCTCTTTCACAGGCAGGTTCCTCAGGGATGCTCTTCTTGCAGAGCARCAGTCTAATGATTTACACACTCAGCCAGTAAGTGGGAAGCTGAAAGCAGAATTATTTCTTCTACTATCAGAAACAAAAACCCTGTTTCTGCCCTACAAGGTTACACATTGAAACACAAACACTCTGAAACAGAGGTAGAGGTGCCCTTCTACCCTAATAGTTTGGGAGTTTGCCTGCAAAGAACAGATTGGGGACAGTTCTAAAGAAAATCACTGCTRCCTTGTGTTCTTTCTGAGCCAGCAAGAATAGGATTATAAAGTGACAAGATTTTAAAATAAAATAAGGGTGCTATGCCCATATAACAGCCTGGAGTGTGATATTCAGGGCATTTTTCAAGAAATTACTATTTACACATTTGAAAGACTAGAGGTTCAGGAGAGAACAGCTTCTCCATAGCTGTTGGACTGGGTAGGTGATARCCTCAAAGTCCTTTTCTGATCAGAAAAATGAGAATCACTGTCAAAAATTAGAAGGGGTTTGCATTTCCCAGCTTTACTCTTTGTTCTTGCTACCCCCCCTCATTTTGGAAGCAAGTGTTCCTAAGCAGGCACAGGGTTACAGGGAGGTGCTTGAATCAAGGATTCTGGGGCTTGGGATTTACCACCCACCCCTGTTCTCAGCCACCCTGACTAATGAGCCGTAGGCAGCTGCACGCTGCATACATTGACTCTGGGCAATTCCCTGCTTCATATACCAGCTCTTTGGGGTCAACTCTGTGTGCCTCAGTCCTCATCTAGAAWGACTGCAAAGCCATCAGGGTACTTGTATATATGGAAAGTGTCCCCTGGAAGGAGATTCTGTGGAGATGCCAAGTCCTTTTTCTCAACCCTTCTGAGACATCACAGACAGTGACAGCTTTGSATTCTGCTCTAATCTCTCATCACTTGGCATCTTAGATGTTTAAGCCCTTTTCTGGGTCTCTTCTTGCAATCCCCCTCTCAAGAGCAGTTCCAGAGTGGTGGGACYAATTCCTGGCACTCTCAGCTCTTTCTGCAGCCCTGTTACTGAGGGCCACCCCTTCTCTGCAGGTTGCTGAGATGCAAGCAGTGAGCTGCAGTAATTAATGTCAGGCAGATACGAAGAGGAAAGGGTTGTTTCTAGTTGTGAAGAAGCAGGTTTGGCGGAGCTTCTGCTAAGACAGTTCCCACACTTGAGCTGTAAAGCAAATGCAAATGTTTCATAGTGCCCTGAGCAAATTTCACAAAGTTCAAGCCAGGCCAGCAGCCTGGCTCCTCTGAAGAGCCTTCCTCCCCAGCTCCTCCTCAGTTTCTGCTCTGCTGCTCCTGTGCAAGAGAGGGAAGCACCAAGATCTTCCTTTTCCTGGTGGCCTGCTGAAAATGTCTCCCTCCACATAAGCCACAAGCGAAAGTGTGGACAAAAGCTGCAGCTTCTTTTCCTTCTATGTAGGGATGACTGTAATTATTAATCTCACAGCAGCAGAGGTAAATATGATAACTTCATGACTCAGGATGTGCCTTAAAGGTCATTCTCTACTCCTATCCCAAGCCAAAGGGGAAGAAGGAAAAAAGCCTGTTGCATTCATTTCTCTCTGAGGTGAGTCACCCTACCAGTTAAACGCTATAAAATGACAAACATTGGTAAATAAGATAGGATTAATGATACTGATGACTCAACTGAAATAAACACACATCACTCACAGCTCAGCAGCCTGAAAGAACCTTATGAAAAGAAAAAACCTGCTCAAATCAAAGACATGATGATTGCAAATCTGCTATTAATAAATATTTTCTATGACAAAGCATTCCACGCAGTATTTATATTTCATTATGCACAACACAAACCAAGCGACTGAAAACATTACTCATAACAATTGTGGAAAAAAACTGTGAGAACTCTTTTTCATTTCTGCTAGGGCAATGCAATTGCCTCTTCTAAAAGCAAAGTGCCTTCATACAAAACCCTTTTGTCCCCTGGCCTGGAAGATTAGGCTTCATTCACAGATTTGCACCTGTTTTCTACTGCTAAATCTGAGAATTAGCCCAAGTGACCAGCCAGCAGAGAGTGCCCAGCTCCATAAATCACCAAGAAAGGGCAAGGCATAGCAGGTGTACAGGTATGGAGTGCATGGAGGCAAGCCTGCAGCAGCCAGAGGGTGACAGATTGGCTCTTCAGCTGCTGCTGAAAGGACTGTAGGCTTTCAGCTCAGGACATTTCAGGGCAGAGCAGCCATCATGGGCTTTGATTGCATTGCTCTTATGGTTACAGATATTCCCTAAGGGAAAAACATGCACAGTGGCACAGAACAACAGCAATGTTTTTATCACCAGCAKATTCTCAGGATATGCTCACCCATGCACCTGTGACCTCCCCTCTCCAGCAATGGACTGAACAGACCCTGTGCTTCCTGCACATGCTCTCCCTCCTGTATTTKCCTTTTTCCTAGATTAATAACTCTCATTCATCTGATAGTATTTTTGTCCCTAAACAGTGTCTTCATCTATCTGGGAGAGTACAAATTAAAAAGACAGMCAAAATGAAGCCTAGATGTTACAGGAATTGATGTGTGGGCTCTCTTGMAGGAGGCAATTCTTTTTCTGCTTCTGCAACAAACTCTTTTCCTGATAAAGTCTGGAGATAKAAATCTTGCCTCCCAATATGTGGCTCTCACTGAAGTCACCAGCAGGTGTTTGCAGACAGAGGGTGGAATTTGCACATGGGGAAGAATCATTTGCAGTTTGCTTTTCAGAGCAGTTAAGCCTGATCTGTTGGAGATATGTATGTGAGTCATCTCACACTCACTCACTTCTCTCCCCTTCTGAACAGTGAGCAAACGTCAGTCTAGWAACCACAGATCTGCTCTGCAGCATCTTTRTGTTTTCTTCTCCAAACACTTCACAGACAACTTATAGAGGGAGAAAATTTGCACCAAAATATTGAACAGTTTTAGGCCTGATCTTGTGGAACAGAAATTATGGACTTGCCTTCTTGATCACATCTCCCAGAGTGTTTTAATATACCAGGATATAAATACAGAGAATATTTAATGTCTTTGGGTGTAAATCAGAAATAACTCAAAGGAAGGCACTAGAGGATTTTTTGTCATTACTGGTGGTGTATGCCATATATCACATAAACCACAGACTTCAAGGCAAAACTCTGCTCTCATCTAACATGGTATAAATCCAGAGGAGCTCAGCTCAGCTCAGCTCACAAGTCTCCCCAGTACTGAATTCATTCAGCTGTGGTTCTGATTTAGCAGCTGCAATGCAAATGTCAGTGCTGAAAAGGCACTGAGGACACCAAGCAGCTCTGCAGTGAACCTGGGGAACTCCTTCAGGCACCTGGCTCTGTCACAGGCTCTGTTCTCTAATCTCCTCAATCCCAAATCAGTTCTRCCTCTTGCAAGCATAGTTTATGGCTTTTCCCACAGCTTTTCTCATTTATCAATTCTTCATTACAAGGACAGGCCCTTAGCAGAAGTTAAAAATCTCTGACTGGGTGGAGAAGCATCCTGTGTTAAGCACTCTCTYATACAATAAATGCAAGTTAATCCCTGCATGGCACAACTCTGGCATTGAACACTGTCCATTTCCTTACTCTGTTTGGCATTAATCAGTCTTCTCTACAGGCTTTTTTAAGCAAGAAGACTTTTAGGAGGTAAGTATTATTGGCTATATGGCCTTGTAACAAAACTCTCCTTTGGAACTTCTGAATGCTTCCCTGGGCAATTGCAATAATTTCAATAGCTCTGTGTCCCCCCCTGAGTTCATATGAAAATAATTAGGTTCTGAGAAAGCATCTACACAGCTGAGCTTACAGCCCAAAGGAATGAGGAAATCTCTCCTCCAGCTGCTGTGAATTTTATGTAAAATGATCAGTGAGCACAGTCCCAAATACAGCTTCTCCCCCTGAAAGTAGTTTCTTCAAGTTCATCTCTGGGACTGAGCATTTTGTCATCATTTCTTTAATCTGCTTTGATTAAATGATTCTTATTAAAAATTTTGGGKTTCTGAATGCTCTGGATTATTATCAATCCATTAACAGATGCTAAGTGAAGTGACAGAAAACAGCCACAGCACAGGAAGATGATTAAGATGCCTGACCCAGGTAAAGCATTATTTTCACATTTGAAGGGATATAACAAATAAAAATTTGCAACATGAAGAACTGAATACTGATAAAATAAGATAAAACAAGTAGTTTATCACACTGGCACAAATGTTACAAGGATGCAAAGGCAGTCATTGGAATCCCATACTGTGAAAYTAGTATGTTCAAGCAAAGAGCTGCTCCTGCTGCTGCCCCTGGCCTCACTCCCTGGTTTCCATCTCACCTGTGCCACTGTGCCTCTAAGAAGCCCTTTCCATCTCAGTCATCCTTTCCAAAGAGCAATTGATCCCATAGCTTGCAATATCAAAAAAAGAGTAACTCCTTGTAATCTCAATTACTGGTTATTATCAAGAGGAGAAAGGTACACCAAGGTGCACTTGAATTTAGCCTGGGTAGCTCTTGTCCTCCAAAGGAGTCGTGAGGCCATCTCAGGGCTACTTATGTAATTTGTTAGGCATTTCTTAGAGCTGATCAGTGAATTTTCTACAAAGTAAAATTTGAAAATTGAAGTATTCTTGTGAAGACATCAGGTTTTGAGAAAGTTTTTTTACAACAGACTCATGTCATTTACACCCTGTGGTTAGGAGATGGAGCAGATGAAAGAGCCAGGTGAAATTCCTTTCCCTGCACAGTGGAGGAAGAGCTGCAATGAAATGTTTTGACCAGGAAGAGGRATGGGGCTTAAACAAGAGACTCTCACACTCCAGGCACCAAGTGCCTTAKAGATAGGGAACAAAAAAGCAGTCTGACACCTTGAAAATCACTGCAAAACATAGTAGTCATCTTCTAAGTCAGTTCTGCATATGCAGCAGGCCTGAGTAAAGTGGTTTCGTGCAGAGAACAGTAATTGAAAACAGTCATTGAAGTGGTAAACAAAACCAGAATGCTAAATATGAATGTGCAGTAAGTGATGGTGTAGGTTTTCCTTCAATATTAAGGATTTAAACCCCACAGTGYATTTGCAATAACCCATTCTTGTTTTTAAAACATTTTGTTCCAGATAGCTCAAAACCCTGCTCCCTCCTGGCAAGGAGAACAATAGTTTTCTATTGGGAGCTGAGGATAACTTGTGCTGGGGTGAGAAATTCTGCAGAGTTCAACCGAGGCACTCACAGGCAAATGGGGTCTGYAGCAAGAATTGTGGGTCAGAACATTTTTTTTTCACTTCTTGTCTGAAAAAGACACCTCCAACAATACAGAGCCACATAGCAACATGCTCGGGCATTGACTCTGCACTGAGTCAGAGGGAAGAATGCCATTTCATGACTCACCAGCACCACTTATGCTGCATTGTATAGTGCTAAATAATCTAATCTGTCTATCTACTTGAGAGCCTTTAAAGAGCACTAGTGTGCAATGTAAAGAGTTTTCATTGGCATACATGAAAGGCATTAAAGTCTGGATCACACTCAATGGAAAGCTGCCATCATTTCCACTGGGAGTTGGAGCAGAGTTTATATTTGCAATGCATTATGTTTGGGAAAGCTCTTTGGGGGGRAAAAAAGGAGGCTTTTAAAATCAAAAGGTAATCGCTATCAAAGACAGTGGTTTCTGGACAAAGTTTTGTTCTCAGGTATTCTGCATTATCTGCAGATGCAGATCTCACTTTGATGTCGATGAGAAACCAGCTCATCAGGGCAGCCCCACACTGACAGCCACATCTCCGCTTGCAGAGGAGGCAGAGGACAGTGGGGTCTGAGCTCCCCGGACACGCTTTGGGTTTCCCGGCAATTTCCTGCAGGTGGCACTGCTAAATTTTTTAACAAAAGGGAATTTTGTGAACTTGAAGTTCCCAGTCGTTTAGTAATCTTATCTGAGTGGAAAACCCAARCCACGGGAGCCATTTCCCTGTCCCAGCAGCGTGTCTCACAGAGGCACAAAGGAGCCTGTGTCTGATCTTTTMTCCAGTGAAAGTCCAGGGGAAAAAGAAATGTAAGGTCAAGACTTGTACTCGTGTCATAAACGGAATAATTTCCTGCTAGGAATTTAGAGCAGATGGACAATTCTGGATCTAATTTCCTCYCAAGATGACAATTTTAGGATCTCCCTACCTTCTAGGTTACACAGTAATATGCAGGTGTGTCAGAGATGTTTCTTGCCTCCAGTATAAAACTTGTGCTTCTCTTTCAGTTGACAGCCTGGGTTAAATTAGCCATGCTGCCTACTTTTGGCTTCTGCCAGCAATTCCAGTGCCTCACAAACAGTGCTGTGAGACTACCACAAGTGCCATGTTGCTCCTAAAATGGCAGAAGAATCATGTCTTCTTCTCCAACTCTACTGGCAAATCCAGATATTTGCAGCAAACTAAAACAGTGGATGGATCAAGGATGGAAAAATCAAAGTGGCAGAGGGAAAAAAAGAGCCATCTGGAGGGCAGAGGATAATCCACTCCAAGGACTGTTCACCCCTCATCAGCCCTGGGAATCCTGTCTCAAATCCTAAGCCACAGAACTTCAGTGCATGTGCACACAGCACACTGTTAATGGTGATACAAGAACCACTCATCAGAACATCTCCCCATGCAAGAGGCAAACACAAGCTGTCACTTGGCTACCTAGTAATGGCCTGACACTAGAAGGGCAGTCCCAGACAAATTCAAGCATGTATGAAAATGTGAGCAATATGTGTTTTTTCTCCTGCTAACACTATCTAGTTATCTGGTAACACATCTGGTATGTAACTGATATGTTCTCTGAAGGTCAATACTTTTCTCTCTGAATAGTGTAGGCAAATTCACAAGCTTCCAGAGTCCTGCAAAAGGAGCATCATGTGGCAGGAAGTTCCAAGTGTTCAATAAATTATATTACAAAAAMMTCCCTCTCTCACACCACTTATGRATCTGTCACCATCAGTTYCCTTGATCCCTTTTGTCATCAGAYACAAAGAACAGTAACTAGCAGGGACACATGCCTTTGGAACACYCTACACAGAGAGCCTTGTTCCTGTCCAGGCTATCAGTCCAGAGAAGCTTCCAGTTTCCTCCAGACTGGCTGTTTTCCTTACTATGGGAAAGGAAGCCAGGCCGTAATCTGAGTTTACCAAAATTACAGCTTCTCTGGTGGCCATATTCAAGGAAATATGAGTATAATCATAAGCAGAGGCAAGCTTGTGTCATGACTGCCTTCTTTGTACCTCTTCTTTTGTTAATGGAGGATCTCTCRAGCCAGTTTCTTATGCCAGCACTGAAAGACGAGAGCAAAAAATATTCCTCTCTTCCACTGTTKCTTTTGTACTCATTTGACAGGCACTCAACCCAAGGATGCTTCTTGCCTTCCAAGGTGAAAGCTCTCAAAAAATTGATGCTGATGTATCYTGTAAACCCCTGGTTTTTACTATCATCATGGGATTCAAGTATCTGGAGAAGAGATTTGACTTATGAGGGATGGCAGCATTGGCAGCTCAAAAGTTCATTCATCCTCAAGAGCATATATATCAGCTGAAATGAGTTTCAAAGGACCGTTCACTTGAGCTGATTTACAGGTACACCAGCAGACACGGAGACACTTCTTTCAATGACATAATTTTAWTAGGCCAGGAGCATTTTTGCTACTGCAGCCAAGATCAGGATGTTTTTATTTTGTTTGTCAGAAGGGAAGTTTCACTTAGCATGCATTTAGCCTCAGGAACAGAGTTTCCTGACAGYATTGCCGAGAGCACATCATTTTTGCAAGAGAGGCAACACTGGGAAAATTATGGGCTTCACTGGTCTTGACTGGAATCCATAAATACTTTTGCAGCCATCACAAAGGAGCTGAGCCAAAGTGTCCAGCACRGGTGTTGTGAGTGGCCACATGATTCCAGAGCTGCCCTTCTCTGTCCTGAGGCAGAGGCAGCTGCACTGGRCTGCTCGTGCCTGCCAGCACTGGGGCAAAATGCCCAACTCCACCTCCAAGGAGAGAAAGGTGCCTGCAAGACTGCATGCACTGCCATCACATGCAACACCTTGGAAGAGGCTCTAGAGGAGGTGCAAAAATGCTTTATTTGGATACACTGGGGTTTTTCTCAGTCCCAGGGATCCTAAATTTCAAGCAAACAAACAAAGTGCTTCCCAGGCAGTCAGTGGTGCAGTGCATCAGCTCAGCAGACAATCACACTCCTAAAGCAGAAGTATGAGCAATGCCCATGCAGGGCAAGGCTGACGGTGACATGACAGGAGAGAGTTTCTAGAGGGAAAGGGTAAATTGCATAACATTTCCCACCTCCYCAGCAAAGTCAGCACTTCATGAGGAAAAATGAGGTGGCGCAGTTTTATATTTCTTAGGTGACATTTTTTTTCCCCCATGAGAAAAGGGAACTTTTCAGCCCTGGAATTTTCACCTCCAAACGGAGCCTGTGGAATAAATTTTCAGTTGCTGACTCAGACAAATGCCCAGTGCTTTCCGTGGGAGCTCCACCCAAGCTATGACTGCAGGATTTGCAGGACTATTCTATATGAAGTCATTTTAACTCACATCTTTGCCACTGTTCATGTAAGAGGTTGCCAAAGTCCATGTTATTCCAATGTCTCCTCAAAGCTATTCTTTAAGTCAATGCAATTTTTTCTCTCTCCCAAGAATGGTAGTCAAAAAAAATAGAGAACTATGAATGTGAAAGCTAATTCCTCATTTAAACTTCTCAGAGGAGAATGGGATTTAAATCTAGGAAGCACTAAGTATTGCTAGGTAGAGACCATTTTTTGGGCTTCTTCTGTAACAATAAGAATTTTGCTGAAATTTCACTAACAGTACCTGTGCATGGAATCACTGGCCCTGTACAGGATCCCACACCTTGCTGTCCCATTAGGCTCATGTCAAATACAATGCATTCACATTATAAATATTCTAACAGCAGAGGCATAGTCAAACTTGCTTCCAGATACACAGGGCTCAGCCTGATCACAGAAATGCTTCACCCTGGAGCAGGGCGGGCTGTGGTGAGATGAAAGAATATTTTTTTACTCTAGTTTGTCTCAGATGTTTCAGCACTGGGGTTGTTGTACAGCAAGACATAATCGGGTTCTTGGATGGCAGACAGCCACGGCCCTCATCAGCAGCACTGAGGTGAAAATTATYGTGCTATAATTCAAGCCCTGTCAGGCCTCATTGCTTAATTATACAGTTGTGATTACAACGGAATCATCTTTCTATAGTATGTCCCAAGCTGACATCACTTTGATTAACAACTCATTTATCTGATTACATAGTAACTCAATAACATTTTGAATTGGAAGGAAACCAGGAAGCCCTTTCATGCCCATTCAGCTTCCTAGCTAGTGTGCATATAAGTACCCTGTAATTTTATCTTCTTTATTTATAGCTTGAAGAATGCTTTAAGGACCTGGAGAATGGAACAAGCAGYGAGGCACAGAGATCTGAAGATAATAAAAAAACTAAGAGCCATGAGAGAAAGAGATAGATCCTACAGGGACCTGTAGCACTCCTGCAGCTTGTGCCATCTTCAAGCTTATGTACGTAACCATTTGTTACAGAGGGACTCAGAGGCCCCAGSTATGTCATAGCCCTATTATGTTCTGAGCAGGCCTCTAATTGAGCAGAGTCTGTTTCAAAGAACTCCCAGTCTTAGGCTTTGATTCAGCAAAGAACTGAGGCATTAAGTCTCTGACTTTAGGCTTCATTATCATAACTCCTCTTGCAACACCGACTCTTTCTTTTATGACTCCCAACGATTCCCATAATATGGTGCAGTTCAAATCTTCAAAGTGCTATAAAATATAAGTAAATTAAGCTTTAAAACTGCCCCAGTGAGATCAGCAGACAGTTCTTTCAAAAGCAGAAACTGTGTCATAGAAATATGAACTGACTTACCCAAGGCCCCCTGTTAAGTCATTGATAGTAAGTCAGAGAAATGTTAGTTCCTAAATATCTGTTAGCCCACCTCACCTTGCTATTTTTTCTTTAGGTAACTTCCTACATATGCTGTTGGAATAAAAGGAGGTGGCCACTGCAAATGACCATACAGCCTTAGCCATGGCAGGATCCAAGGGAGAGAACTATGAGGCACAGCAAACACATTCCAGTAGAAAGGATGCCCATCAGTAAGGGCTGGTTAAGTGAGATCACTATTGCACAGAAGTGCACTCATTTCATTGAAATTTCCAGTTGGAGTCAAAGTGGCTGACAGAGCCATTGCTTGGTTCATTCCTCCTACTCAGGAATGTCCACTGCAGTGGCTGGCATCTGCCTGCAACCCAAAAGGCTTTTCATTGCCCCATGTCTCCCTACAAAGCTAAAGCATGGACCAGAAACAATGAAAAATTTTGTAATCCAAAACTGTTTTTTAAATAATGTCTATGACAGTTTTTTTTTTAAAGCTGATTTTTCACTGCAGCTTGTTCAAACAGTTTTGATAAGAAAATCATGCTTTTCTAGGTTCCAAACAACAGTTTTAACTGATTCAAATAGCACTCCAGCTTATAATATCCTGAGGAAAGAGATGTCTGCTGCACATGTAAGGTGGTGGTAACAYCTGCCTTGTATGTTGTTCATTGTCAGTTCATAATAATTATTACTTCTCTTACCCCTTAAATAAAGCTCGATTCAATTTCCAAGGCATTTCCAAAGCCAACGTGTGGTGAACACATTGTTATCAACTCTGCATATAAATGTTGTGGAGGCATTTCATTAGTTGATATCTGCAGGCTGCTCCGAGTTTCCAAGACACAGTTATATCCACTAAATCCCAGATCAAGCCCCTCATGATGTGATGTGCTGCACAAATGCATATGAAATAAGCCATTTGCTGTCAAAGTTCACAATCTGTGTGACAGATCCAACGSAGCAGGTGTGACTATCATGTTCTCCAGTTGTTTCCTGGTCCAACATCTGTTTATTGACCTCCCTGCMGTTAATCTGTGAATACTTCCCATTTCTCTTCTTAACTACACAGACATGGCAGGCAGCCTGCTGCAAGAGAAAGATAAATTTCATCATGTGGATACTCCACTTGCCTGGAAATGTTTTCCTAAGTGCCACTGGAATTGAAATGCTGTGTACTCATTCATGGCAGATTGCAGTTGAACCGAACACAAAATGGCAGCTGCATGAGCATTACCATATCCTCTAACACATTTAGAGGGACAGCAGAAGGCAAATAATCAGCATTTTACCATCATCACAGTGTGAGTTCATGCTGAAACGTAAAACCAGGACATGATCAACTTTATTAACAAGCAGCAGGAAGAATCCACAAGAAAATTTCTAACCTGCTTCAAAACCACCAGGAACAAATCCCCACTGTACAGCTCATTGCAGTAACAGTTACTGTCTCACCACACAAAGCCATCTGGCTTTGGTTTTTGTCCACAACCCAACATTCATTATTTGAAAGGCTGGAAAATGTCTCAGGCCAAATGTTATCCAGCTCTGMACAACTCTGGACAGATTGGGATTGTGGAGTGGAACCATCATTACAGATGTTGGGATCCACAGATCTTGGTACAAATCCAAACTTGTAACTCATGAACAACCATGAGTTACAACAACTCCCCAAATCTGAGCAAATTTGCAGTATCCYGAAGGGCTGAAGCCACTGCATTTGCTCTAGACATGCTCTGCTTTCTAATGGGGAAGAAAAGACAAATGGCAGTGAAAACACGATTGTGAAAACTGATTGCAGGACCCGTCCTGCTTCACTTCTAGCCCAAGGCGTCGATGGTAGGGGAAGACAGCTATAAACAAACTGCACATAATTATTCCATTATTACAGTACATGCCTACTGCGTGGGTGGGAATTCTTCTCTTCTATCTCTAGCATGTTTCCCTGCCTGGCTTCCTCCACCCCCCATCATCTGTTCAACTAARTAAGCCAACCAAAGGACATTACCTCAGTATATTGACAGAGCCTACCAAAGCGACAGCAGACAATGTTTGAGGAACTTTCAGACAGATGTGCATTTGTCTGATTAATAATAATAGTAATAATAATRACTGCACTCCCACAACCTCCATGTTCTTTACTTCTTTTCTTTGACTTTCCAGCTATACCAGGTGTAAGTTATTTGCATTTTATTATTATTTTTTAAAGAGCAGTCATTAGGGAGGGTGTGAACATAGAAGCACACTGCATCTGGCTACCTTTGCCAAACTYTGACTCTTCCTTGCATTCCAGGGTTGGGGTCAGGGAATTAAGAACTCTTGTAATGTGGTGCTATAGAAACACGTACCTCTCATCTACGGCCAGCCAGAGCCATTTTACTCATTTATATGGATTAAAATCAGTGTATCTGCTTCAAATCAGCTGAATATTACAGAGCTGGAATTGTAAGAAGAAATTTTCTTGTTTCTCTTTTTTTGAAAAAATAAAGGGGGGGAAATAGAATGAGAGTGTTCTTCTGGACAGGTTGATTTTGCATATTTATTCCCACTAGTATAGAGTTTTGTTTGTGTGGTTAATGACAAGGTGTATTAATTGGGCAAGAAACTATGTCTGAAATGGTGACTAACAACCTCCCTAGAATATCCTAGAGCTTCCATCAGCTGAAAGGCTTGCATAATGAAGCAGAAGTTGGATAGGTCTTACTCTTTCTGTCGAAATTGGGATGGACTAACTCTTAGTAGGAAAAGTGTTTCCCACACTTTCATGACCCAAGCCTCAGTGGGCCTGGCTGGAGCAGACGTTGCAGCACTCAGGACTACCACTACTAGGTACTGGAAATTCTACTTAGTGATTAGTTCTAAATGATGACCTAAATCAGTAGTGTTCCTGAATATTTTATCACAGAAGTTGTGCTTTTCTTCCTCCACTTTGACTAACACCACACCAGCTAAGATAGGTACCTCACCCCGCAAGGACAGGCTACAGTAGAGTTTCCAGCCTCATGTGTATCTCAGCAATTTGACTTCTGTTCATTGACACATTAGAGGCCTTGTCCACTTTCCAAGCTCTTGAATTCACACTCAACTTTCAGCTTCTAGAGGATTATTATTCTACAGTAGCAGGGATATGAGGCAACACCTTGGCTGGCACATCACAACACTTTTCAGATCTGTTCACCTGTAGGGTAGGTGGGTCATTAACTTCTTCAAAGACTGCATTCCTCTAACAGCTCCCTTCCAACTGAGCCCTAGTTTTTATTAACATCTCTTTATGGAGTAAAGGTTCAGTTATTCAGCTCCAACTCACTCCACATGGACTGTCCAGCCTGGACAAGGTGCTGCCAGGGAGGTGGGATATGGTGCCATCCCAAGTAAGTGTTGGTTCCTCCTTTGTGTAGTGCTGTAAAGGACTGTGCAAAGCAGAGGGTAATGGAAAGACAATTTCCATTACCCTGTTCCCCTGAAGGACAACAGAATACACTGAATTGTGACCACACAAATCAGCTTTCTTTCCAAAAAATGAAGAAAACAGGGCTCATGTATCTTCCTGATCCCTCAAAATTTTTGCAATCAGAAGGTTTTGCTCATAAACCTACATTAAATTTCTGAATTAAAAGAAAGTAAAGGATTATGCTCCCTCATCCAGCACATTCCCATTTTGTGAAAAGAAATACATCTCAGTGTAGAGGAGATGGTTGTTCTGCCTTCTGCAGAACTACTTTCTCCAGCAAAGGAGCAATATGCTGTAATTAGCCAGTCAGGATTTGAAATAGAGTTTTAGCTTTTAGATAATTTTGTAGAAAAAAAAATTCTACTGCCTTTTAAACTGTAATGAAGGGAACYATTTCTGTTCAGATAAAGATTAACATTTTRTGCTTTGGARTTTGCTAATAGCAAACAGGAATTGYATTTATTATTTGCAARGTAGACTAGATTGTGGCAAGACTGGACAAGGACAGTGTGACTTTAAAAAGGCCTGCTTTCCAAAGGGCTTCAGAAGACATCCTACTATCACTAAGATCTTCAAAAATGCTGCTCAGCTGACATCTAGAGCTGCAGGCAACCAAGTTCATGCCAGAAGCAACCTCTTCCTTCTGACACTAACAAGCTTTTTTGATAGCATCTTAACTAATGCTTGAATCCTGTCTGGGCAGGATTGAACCTACATATTCTCCCACTTGTCTCCAAGGTTCCAAACCAATAAATACATTCTAGGTATATTCTGGACGTGGACCCAAATTCATGGCCAGGCCTTGTACAGAATACCATTGGTGAGAAGGTGATTTTATATTTATCACAATCCCATTTTAAGCCAATCCTAGGTGATTACTTTTAGAATGGGGGATATCT
The DNA here is from genome assembly GCA_902810485.1 of Alauda arvensis. NCBI lineage: Eukaryota > Metazoa > Chordata > Aves > Passeriformes > Alaudidae > Alauda > Alauda arvensis. The sequence continues at coordinate 4,165,160 of CADDXX010000007.1, read as the reverse complement.
ACATTTGTTCCCTTTTCCAACAACTCAAGAGGAGGAAGAACAAAAAAAAAAAAGTGTCTTGTCTCCTAAATGTTAGACCTAGCTCTGAAGACCTTGGTACCAGTGAGAAGACATGTCCTTCTCCTCAGAGGGCAAGAATTCTAACAGCAAAATCCCACACAGTCTATACCACGACTGTCCTGGAGAAAGGTGCCCCATTCAAGGGGCCTAACTGTGGAGCTCTCCTCCCTCGTCTCTGCATGGTAAGGAAGTTTGAGTGGTGAGCAGCCCAGGGTCAGGGYGYTGTGAGACAGCAGGATGCTTGGAAYTGGGCGATGCAATGTCTGTGAGCCCATAAGGAGCTGGCCCAAAGGGCCTCAGTAGTATTTCATAGAGAAATGAAACAGACTCTGACCATTGCAACACTTGACACCAGAACATGCAAAGTCAGCTGATTTTGCGAGAAACTTGCTTGGGAACACAAGTGTTGGCAACATGTGCTTTGTACTTGCATGTGCTTTGAAACTGTAACATCTTAAACAACAGGCTGAATATGTTGTAAATTATTCATTTTTCTCTTTCCATTTTTTTTTTAATGAAACCACATTGCTTGTTAGAGAAAACCCCCTCCCAAGAATCTCTATTGGCAAAATCAGTGAATCATGTAAGTGCCCTTTTCTCCATTTAACAGCCTCTTTCAAACTCCTCTTTCCAGCCCTCCAGTTAACAGAAGAAGCTAAGTACAGCCTGATCCAGGACACTAGAAATTTAGTTCTGGTCCTGGGTCTGACACCTTGTTACTGCCTGACCTTTATCTCCTTGGGAATCCATTTCCCTCTGTTGGCTTTGTCTTCCCTTGCTCTGGTTAGACTAAATCCTCCTAGAGAAAGAGTGCTTCTCACTAACATGAACTCTTTTACTTAGCTTAGTAGAAGCCTGACATAAACCCAAGAGTTTTAATGCTTAAATGATGTAACTGCCCACCTAGGGGTATTTAAAGAARCCAACTACTAATGATACACTCAAAGATGATCCTCAGGCTGGAACTTCTTTAAGCTTTGGGGCAACATCAGGAGCCTGGAAATAATTCCCAATGTTTCATTTGTACATCTTGATTTTCCAGTTCTGATACAAATGCAGCCAGCAGTAGCTGGATTTTAAGGAGGAGTCCTGTATACTGCCAAGAGAGATGATTTTGTGCAACCCTTATCATTCCATTTACAAGRGATGCCCAGAAAATAAGTTAATAAGCGTCTTTTAACACTCAGCAGSCTGCAGGAGAGGCTTCCTGGGTGCATGTGAAGTCTGCACTGTCTCAACTTTGAATGCCCTGTCTGTTAGAAGTAAATTGCACAAGCTCAGATTTCCTCAGAAAACAGCAGTTTGTTACTGTGGGCCTGCAATAAGTTGCTACAGCACTGAGAAATATTCCAGATAAGCAAAATCTTCAGAATGTAATRCAGTGTGATTGCTTTCAGGAAATGTTACAATGCTGACCCTGCTACATCTGTGAGTCAGGTTTGCATGGCAGGCAACTGGTCCCCATGGGTGGGATTTCTTCATTCTCCAAAAGTCAAACTCCAAGATCTGCTCTAATCACCATGGGCTCACTGTTTCACAAACAGTGAAAAAATTCACAAGTGATTTCACCCAAATTTCTTCTTCCTTTTGATTTAATGCAAAAGATAATAGTTGTCTAGGCTAAATTTATGTASCCAGTATCCTAGACCCAGAGATGGCTTACTCAAACATCCCCAGCAATAAACCTTGAAGCTGGAATCAAGGCCATCATGAGTCTTTCCCCATTCTGGTGCTTGTGTTCACACTGCTCAATTCAAACACTTCCACACATGGTTTATCAGTCYGAGATGCAGGGACATAAACTGAGATGCAGATCATCACACCTGCCTTCATAGAGTGTGACTGATGTTTTCAAGAGTTAACTTTAAATGGGAGACTCATAATACTAATGGATAAAGATTTAAATTACAGCAATAATCCTAAAGTGTCCATACACCAAAAAGAAAACAAACAAACAAACAAAACCCTAACCAACCAAACAAAAACATCCACTTACCTTCATTTGATTCCTTCTTGAGCAGCTGTACTGCAATTCAATGACCACAGCTGGAGRAAAATAATTAATTTTGAGGCAGATCCTTGGTTTTCAATTACCTCTAAGCAGARCAGTACCAAGGAAGAGGGTGAACAAAGTAACAAGGTGACAAAGTGTTTAGGTAAGAAGACAAGGTGAATCTGAAGATTCAGCATTGCACATGCTTTTCAGTAATGATGGAAGTATTTTTATTACAAGASCTGTAACACATTTTCCTAATAAAATATCATCTTCTTTTTTACTAGTAATTTTTGATTTTTAAGCATTAGGTAGAAGATTGAAACATGCTGTGAATTTCAAACACTCAAAAAACATATCCCAGAAAATCCTAGGATATACATCTGCTTGCCATCATTGTTTGTACTGACAAAATTTGGGCTGGCATCTAAATCCAGGTACATCTTAAAGTCTTTCTTATGTTGGATTTCTGAGCCATATGCACAGTTCACAAGATAACAAAAATCATCAAAGACACACTAATTTTGCAACCAGGAGCAATAAATCTCATAATCCTGTRGGATTTTTTTCTCCTTTGGTCAACACAGTATACTCTCCTTCCAGTTTGATGACAAGGGTTCTGATCGAAGTAGAAGATTCATTATAAAATTTTGGGGACATGAAATATTAGAAACAGTAATTTTGTATCAGTAAGACAGGAACAACACTTAGAAGTAATAATAGTCAGATCAACAAACAGTTGAACATGGGCATGCTAACAAACAGAAAATGTCTCATGTTTTGAAGGATTAGGTAAGCAGCATGATTTACCTRCAAACATAAAATAAATATATAATTCACCAAGCCTCTGTCCTTCCCCCATAAAGCAGCCTTCTCATCAAATATTGACTGAAAAAATGCTCCTTTTACTCTTCTACTCCAACTGAACTTCCCAGTCCCATTTCAGTTGTTTCGTATAACCATTACTCAGTTTGTTCCCCACCAGTGAGGAGGCTTGGGGTACACAAGCAGTTGGGAGGGGGCACAGCCAGGGCAGACCCCAACTGACCAGAGGCATATCCCAAGGGATACAATATGGATTCATGCTCAGCATGTAAAGCTGAGAGAAAAACAAGGAAGGGGAAAGGACTTTTGAAGTGAAGGYGTTTGCCTTTCTAAGTCCCCATTACATGTGAWGGAGCTCTGCTGTCCWAGGGATGGCTGAGCACCTGCCTGCCCATGGGAAGCAGTGTATTTATTTCCTGTTTTGCTTTGGTTTACTTTTCTTGCATGTGCAGCTTCTGCTTCGCCTGTTAAACTGCCAATATCTCCAATCCACAAGTTTTCTCACTTTCCCCTTTTGATTCTGTCCCCCATCCCTCTGCAGGGGCAGTGAGTGGCTGTGTGGTGCTCAGCTGAGGTTAAACCACAGCAGGGGAGGGAGCATCAGAAACTGCTCCAGAGCCAGCTCTCAGCTGTGTGTGCTCACAATGACMCTGCAAAGCACTCAGGCACCTGCTCAACTCAGTGCACTGGTATGCCTTCATTGACTTTGCTAGCACAGGTATGCCAGGTATGCAACATCACACAGGGCAAAGCTCTCCACACAGCACTTCTCAAATGCTTCCCTGTTATAATTCAGTTTCTGACATTCTCATGACTAAATATTCATCCAAACAGTTTGGTATCTGTTGAGTCAGGACGCCACTTGTAACCCACTTGGGGCATGACCTCTAGTCTCACMAGAACTGTCCTAAAGCCCTGAGCACACACCAAGTTTCTGTGTGATTATATGTCAGTGTGTGACCACTACACAAGCAAGGGAAGCCTCCCTCTCTCATTACTGGGCTGGTTTGGGCACTAGTCCAGTTCTGCCAAGTCCTTTATCTTCCCATGTAGTTAGTAATCAGTTTGTTTCCACCTCACCCATATTTACCCTGGTAGCTGAACATCATCCCAATAAAGTGAGCAGCTCATTTTGTATTCCCTTTCCTAAGTGGAGCCTTTAGGCATCAGATCATGTTTGTGCAAGACAGTGGAATAACTCAAAGAGTTCCAGTTCTAGTTGGTTGGGGCAGTAGAGAGCATTGATATAAATCTCCTGCTGCATTTAAGATGAATTGGTTGCTGTGACCCAACACTTCAGGTGAGTTTTAGGTACTATTTTACACCACTGGGGCAGAGCATTCCCATATATCTGAAGTATCTAGCACAGCTCCAGTTTCAGCCTATGATTCTAAGCACAATTTAACAAATCAACCAACAAAAGGAGCCAACAATCAGATGTCTCATGCTAAGAGGTTAATAGCAGAAAATAAGCACAAAGGAAAATGTCATCTTAAAYGACCATGTAACTGTCCAATAGTCCAGAAGAGGACTGCTGGAACCACACACAGGCACTTWTATGATCAAAAATCATACATTAGTCCAGAATGGAAATTTTTACCTTGCATTCATGAAAGCAGCACTTAGAAAAAGAAATTTTAACACTCTCAAACACATACCATCTCCTATTTTGACCTTCATTTTCCATGTAGACAAGTATTTTCTTAGAAAAAAACAACTCTGTCAGATTCATTAGCTTAAGTGACTAGACCACAAGCTGGGCAGTCCTTGAGGCTCCATGTATGCTCTACAGTGAGACAAAACTTCTCAAAGGCAACTCAATCCYATCCTAAGCAAAGTAGGCTCTGTCACCTGGTATTTTTTTCCTTTCCCTTTAATTGAATGTTGCCTTGTTGTTTTATAGCTTGAGAGGATAAATAYGAACACCACCACCCCTCCTTCGACTTTCCCTCTCCCATTCATTTATTTGTATAACTCTTAGTCATCCACTCTCTAACAGAGTAGTCCTATTCTTTTCAGTTTCTTCCTGAGGGAAGTCTGTCCATASTTAATTATTTTTGTTGCCTGTTCTCAACCCCCCCTGCGTTTCTGCTGTCTCCTTTGTCAGGGCAAGCTGCAGTTGGTAGTCCTGATTGTAGGGCTGACAATTCACACTAACAATTCACACTATGCTGACTAGTTGTGCAAGACATTCAAGTTAGGGGAAGAGAAACTCCACATATCTTGCGTAACTAACCAAAACCATGTAAATTACTACTGAATATGCAACTAGGACTGCTCTGCTTCCTACAGCAAAAACAAAAAGGATGGGAACTTCTTGGTAGGCTTTTGTGTGTGTCCTGCTTCAAAGTCAAGAAGGAGCTGAGGCTGTAGGAAGAAGCAGGAGTGCTCAACAGAAAATTTAAATACAGTCTGGGACAGGGTGCCTTACTCTCTAAGCCCCCTGCTTGTCCTGTTTCAGTGTCATGGTTGTTACCTCACAGCCCCTTCTCCATCCCTGCAACCCCTGCCTGCCAGCCTGGACACCAGAGCAGCTCCTACCACTCTCAGCAACCAGCCCCAGAGAAGCCCTGTTCTCTTATTCTGCCAGATGTGCCTTTCTACTTGCACATCCCCTCTCAGCCCGTCCCAGGGGCATAGACATCCCACCCCCCATCCCTCCTCAGATCTGCCCTTGCTCAAAGACAGTAGAGAGCTCAAAAACAGGCAGCATGTCCACAGGAGGAGGAGAATGCCCTCTGACAGACTTTGCCCTGGGGAGCTCAGTAATTGGGCTGGCAGGGCCAGTTACCACAACTGACCATGTCCCTGACCTGCTCTTCCCACATAAACAATTTTCAGTCTTTGTTCAGCAGGACACAACTAGAACCACACTTCTCTAAAATTCTCCCTCAATGGCACCTGAAAARGGATGTAAACATGTCCAGTGAAAAGCAAGAGCTGYTGAAGCCCTCAAAACTGGTTTGTTTCCCCTTTATTCACCTCTTTTTTTCTAAAAGCAGCTGAGTTATTGTCTGACTGGATGGCAAATGTGATGCTCTGTCATGCTGTTGAGACCAAATGCAGGCAGAAAGCTGCTCACAAAAGATCATCAGCCCATGAGTGATTTACAGGGAAAAAGTGAGACTGATTTYCAGCAGTTGCAGGTGTTGATTATTGGCACCTGCAGTGAGACGGCCACAGGAGGGGAGGCTTTCCCATGAACCAGTAGCAGGCTGGTATGTCCTCTAAGCTGATTAAATAACACAGTATTGACTCTGCCCCTCGGCTGGGCATCTTAGGTAAGAGTGAGTTGTGAAATCCCAGCCCAATATTACCCTCTGACACTTGCTTTTGAAGAAGTTACCACAGAAACCTCAAAAGCAGGTTTCAGTGAAACACACACAAGGCTTTGGTTCTGCACCAGCCCTGTGCGAGAAAGTGTATTCCAACCTTCCCAGGGCCCTAGAACTCCACAGGGGTCCTTGTCCCAAAGGCAGGACTGCCTTGATCCTATGGAAAACCCCATAAATCCCCAGAGGAGTCTCAAGGTGAATCTGAGAAAAGAGCTGGTTGAAAGCACCGAGTAAGTGCCATGCATGTTTACAAACCCCAGTCTGGGTACCTGGCTGATGAATAGGGATGGCAGGAGATGGCTGCAGGGGTTCCCATCTTCACCTTTGAGCCCTGCCCCTGCTTCCAGACAGCTCAGCTGCTGGTGTGGCAGTAATTGAACCACTGTAAATTACAGTGTATTGAGGAGAACCAAAGCCAGTGCCAGCTTTTCTGTTAATATTACTGGTCTGGAAACTGTGCTGGTTCAACAGCTGCTTCCCAAAGAGCTGAGCCACCTTCCCAGTGCACTTCCGAGAGAGAGGCGGGGCACACAGCCGGGGGCAGGAGCCACTGCAGCCATCCCGGGTAAGTCATCACTGCCCGGGAATCAAAGGATTTACAAACTGGATCCGAGGCGGGATGTGAAATAACACACATAGCTCTAATAACTCTGGGGGTTTTTTGAGCCTCATGATGTATGGCATTCCCCCRTGGCACAGACTAAATCCATGACTGCATGCTTTCTAAGAAGCTTAGGAAGTGATTGTATAAAATTAGTATTAACTAGTTTCACTATTATTAAATGGAAAATTAAAGCTTTCAACACTAAGCTATTCAAGGTGTTTGCTACACGGGTGCTCTGTAATGCCCTCATCAACAATAACCATCATTASGGTTGCTCCTTAAAAGCTGGGGAAAAATGCATAATCTCTTGTAGCATAATCCACTTTCCTAGAGCAGGCATGAATTTAAAAATCTATTAAGAATGGTGTGTACAGAAAGCAATTTCCTGTAAGATCACAGAGTGGCTTAGCCATAAATAGAGCAAACTCCATCAGTTAAGTTGCAAAGGATAATCAGACATATCCTGTCCCAGATACATAACATCAATGTATCTGTTTGGCTGACTTGGCTTCACTTACCATATTATAGTTTGTGGTTCCAATGCACCAGGATACTTAAAGAAACCAAAAATCATGAAGGATGTTTTCTTTGGTAATCTTAAAAATCATTAGTTTTATTCTCCCCTTTTCTCTTATTTTTGAGGTCCTCAGCTTCAGATCCATTGTGTTACCTTCAGCCAGGCAAACAAGCACAAATTCCCCCTCCTGGGCCTGCTAAGACAAACCAAAGGAGAAAGCCAATGCCACTGCCAGCAGGACAAAGTGATGCTMCCAGAATAAGGGGCAGCAATTGTTGCTGTGTCAGACTCAGAGTTGTCCACTTGCAAGAGGAGAAAAGAAGGTAAAAATACCCCAGGGCTACAACGAGGCAGACCAGAGAGCTTTATCTGAGTTGAGCACAATGGAGATGGTCCCTATGGTTTCCCTATTTCACAGATGAGAACATGGGGACCAAATTATTTGAGGCCATCCAGTGGGTCAGTGATAGGGCCAGGACTAGTTTTCTCACAGTCTCTGATCTGTACACATAGTTTTCTAGAATACCAAATTCTACATAAGGCATTCAAAGTTCAATTATTAGGCCCGAGACATCAAGAACAAAGAACAGTTCAAGTTTGCTGCTCTRATGGGTTCTTGATTGCCTTCTTTGCTAGTATTCATAAGAAAGGAACAAGAAGGCAAAGGGGCAATCTAAAATCCCCCCCAAAAGTTTCAGATTCTTGCAAATATTTGGGTGGGAAAAATATTTGCTGGGTAAATTATTGCCTCTGAACACAGAGGCAATAAGTTCTCAAAGGTAGGGCAGTCTGCCAGTGACCCAGGCAAGGTTCTCATGGATGAAGCTCTATTTTCAGCAGAAATTACCTGGATGTGAGATGTTTGAATTGAGACACTTCYATCTCAGTCCACATCAGAAGAACACACCTCTGTGCACCCAGGATTGTCAGTTTTGAGTTGCTCCTGGACCAAAGCTCCCAAATCAGTCTTTTCTTATTAAAACAGTAATTTAAAGGAAAAAACTTCATCATACAGTGAACCTTCTTGGGTCCAGATTTCTGAAATTTCAGAATTTTGTCRGGGGAGTGGAATGGCCTTGAATTTAGAGCTCCTTTGTGACAAAGAAAAAATGCTGCACCAGTGCATGTGCAATATTATGTGCAATATGTCACCTTCAAGACAACACCAAGCTTTCACAAATGCATGTTATAGGAGGCACGGTCCTTGCTCTCTTCCTAAGATGCTGTGWAGCCAAATGTACCCCAGAAATGCAAATCTGAGAATCCTGTGAAGTGCCAACATGAGCAGAGGCTGTGACATATCCCATACGTCACCCCTTGGACACTTCTGCCTGTGTTCACCTGCAGAAACGGAGCCACCAGGAATTCTCATAATCATCTCTGCCCAGCCCTTCCCTCTCCCCCACACTCAGTGCAAAGCACTTTCCCTGAATATCCTGGCCTAGATTTTGCCATCAAATATCTTAGTGCCAACTTACTTTTGATGAAACAGGGTCTGTTCTTTCATAAAAAGAGCTTTAAATAAATCTCCTATGTGAATACTCAGGGTACAACAAGCAGGAAAAATCGGATTTTCAGGAGCCCTTRCTGTTGTTTTTCATTAAAATTAGAAGCAAATGCTCCCATTAAACTTGAGGAGAACACTGCAACCAGTGCTAAGCTATTTTAAAATATCCTGTCTGTATTGACTAAAACCTACAGTCTTACTCCAAACAAAAATCAGTTCCATGCAAGAGGCTTAAAGGAACTAGACTATGAAAAATCCATAAATTAGCTCATAGGCTAATCATCTTTTCAAAGTCCTTCTTATTTGTTTCTTTGGAAATGTTAATGCAGCCAGAAGAAAAAGTCCTCAAGCTCATGAAAGTGCTCTCTCTATAACTACATGAAAAAGATCTGAGGATTTAAGCAAACKATGAGTGCTCAGTAATAACCTCTTCAAAGTGTGCCCTGTATACWAATGTCCTTGATTGTGATAGTCAGAGGAATAATAAAATTATACTGACTAAGATTTGCTCATTCAAGTGGTACCTGCTTGAAGCTAATTTTCTGCATGGAGGTCAAATTCATGCCACTATAAAAGTAACAAGCAGACAGTGCAGCAGTTGGTTSGAAACCCTGCCAATGTTTCTAAAATATACAGTTGATGCCTTTCTCTTGGTTTCCATAGATGTCTCTTTTTCCTGTTCGGATTGTAAATGAAGTGGATTTGGAGGAATGGAGCTTTAATCTGCCAGATTTAATCCAGCATAAACCTCTGCTTCCACMTGGAGATACCTAGTAAGTGGTCAGAGACTGCTGTGAAACAAGTTTGTGGGAACACTTTTGGGGGAAATTTCTTAGAAGATCATTGTCTCASAGGATTTTAACAGGTCAGAGTGTGATGAATTTCCCCACAATAGACACCACAGAGATTAATGCATTCTGGTTTAAATCYGTATTTCCCTTCATATATTCACATTTTACAAAATTTATACCATAACATCTAATSTCAGGAACACTGGCACAGAAACTTTCTATTTTTGTTTGGATTTTCCTGCATGACAGGCAGAAATTGAGCCCWTTTTAAAAATAACAACACACCTCCTGTTATTTTGCTAATCAGTTATATTCTCAGGTTCCCTCGTAGTTAAAGAACCTGTTGATTTTACTGTATGAGTTCTTTCCACTCAATCAGCAAAGAACAATGTTTCAAAGATTCATAATTTTTAATGTTTTCAGTCCTCTCTGGCATAAAAGTAAAACTGCAGTTCCTATTCCTCCATCCCACCAAGACTGAGCTATTCCTAAAGAAGCCTTCTTCTATACAAGGGTTTGTAAGTGGCTGCCTCCTAACATGCCTAACCAAAACCTGACCTGAGAATTAGGCCACCCTACCACTCTGCCCAACATCATCAGGATATTCTGAAATTGCTTCTTCAGCAAATCTATTGTATTATTTACCTCTTTTGTCAGACAAAAGGGAACATAGCTGCCCCCTTAGTCCTAACTACATCTTCCCAGAAAGTCTAGCAGCAGTGAAATGTCCAAGCTTCCCTCTAGGAACTGAGGCTCTCAAGTCTCCTGAGCATGAAAGGGCAAAATCCCTTTTCACAGGGACAAGCACAAGGTCACTTGATCGCCAAAGGGTTATTTACTGCCCACATCACAGAAGCATTTTCACATTTTCTTTGCATTCCCCGAAGAAATTCCCTCTTTAGGACTTCTGATAACTTTGCTCAGCCAACTGAGAGGTCCTTGTGGATAATAAAACTACAGTGTAGCTCCTACCCATGAGTGGCTCTAGGAGAGTAAAGCTAACCTCCCTAGGCACCTTTGCCATCTTTGAGGAATGTGGAGTTGCATGTACTTTTCTATTTGATGGGAAAAGAATAACAAGACATCTGATAGTCCTCTGCATGCTTGCAAAGAAGGTAGATTCAATCTGCACATCAGGAATTTAATCCACCCTCTTATTCCAGCCCTTTCCACTAAAGGGTTGGCTTGAGGAAGCCTGGCTATCAGCAGGACACTTGCACTCTTACGTTGGCTTCGCTGAAAGTCCGTCCTGCCCCAATGCTTTCTGAAACCTCAGCCTCCTTCCAGTCAGGAGCAAGTTTCCCTGGCATGATGAGAACCCTCCCCATCCTTCAGAGACCACACGCAGCAGCAGCAGGGTGAAGAATGTCCCACCCTGAGACAGCTCCTAACCCACTGACTGTGACAGTCAGGTGGGACATGTGTCTCAGACCTCGTCTGGGAAAGAGAAGGAGGTTGCATGTCCCACATTCTGGTTGTATGTCCCACTCCACAGGAATATCTGGGTGAAACTTTCAGAGGGAAGTTCTGATTTCATATGTGATGTCTCCTGACACAGGTCCTAAGTGGCAAATAGGAGCAGGAGGAACCATGGATCATGGAGGGGGGTAGGCACTCCYCTACTCAAAGCAAAGCAGAAGCAGAAACAAAGCAGACATGCCTAGAAGCAGAGATGTCAGGGACTGCCAGAACTTYGTTGGTAAAAGCCTGATGCCTGCTAGCTTTATATACCTCCTAATTTGTAGTAGATTAGTTTGTTTAATGTCTGGGCTTGCTCTTCTCAAGGGCTGAGATTTCACTGCTGAAGTTGTTCTGTGAATTCATCTTGACTATAATTAAATGGCTGGTGTACTAAGAGCACCATTCCAACATCTGGGAGAGTCACGTTCCAGTCCCTGCTCCAAATAGTTGTGTTATTTTTTTTAATGTGAAACAGGAGCCCACCATCCAGAGGCATTCATAATGATTCCCAAAGTCCCAGTTGACATGGAGTTGCATGCATGCCCCAGTGCTCCCCCACCAGCCAAAAGCAGATCTGAGCCCTGGCTTCCCACATGCCATAAGTGCTACCAGAATTCTCRTCCTCTCAGACATCAGTGGATTTTTTTTCATATGCTGTTTTCTGGATCAGACTGGACCATCACAGTTAGAAGTACACCTACTTTGTGAATCTCTTTAATGAAGAAGCACACCATGGCCTGTTTTCTCCACAGAGTAATCCAGAAMTGCAAACSTAGAAGYAATGAAGCAACAGGCACATTCCTGGRAGAAATGGCAGTCCTCAAATACAARAAATGAGAGAGATGTTTTGAGAMCTYARCTTGACAATYAGCCATTTAAATGTGCMTTTCAAKCTTATCTCCATGCTCTAGATCATGMGGATCTTTGGTACACTTCTGCCTACAGTAGCTCAGCACCTTTCCACACTACCTGTGTTTGTTTAGTAGAAAAAAACCTGATGTTGTTTTCTCCATGCTTCACCCTTGCAAGGAATGGAGCTGAGTAGAAATGAGGTCATAAAAAACTGGTAAATAAGCTATTACATCCATTAAATGCATGGATATAAATGCATGTAGTCAGGCAGGACAATTACTTCAAGGCATCATTATGTCCTGTATTTCAGACACAAAYATAACACTGGATCCTGCATGGAAAAGGTAACAAGATGAAATGGAAAGTGGTTACTGGGTTGAGGGGTACAATTCCCTAGCATATTACAAAATTACCCTGTTTCCTGGGGCATTATAATTAGCATAACAATCTTGCACACAGGTAAATACAGGGAGAATACTTTGTGCTATACTACTTGGGGGATTTAAAGGCATTTTTTATAAGCATTAGATTTTGACCCATGCTTCCTGTCAAAATGCACTGAATTTGGGATAAACACAGTGTTCAAAAATGCTCAACAATATATTCAAAGCTCTTAATGCACTTCTGTTCTTCATAATGGGTAGAAGAGAGGGAGAAGTAGTAAAACTACATTGTCATAATCCCTTTTTGATTTTTCCTCAGCTCCTAGAGATACAATCTCAACAGAAGGGCAGACCAACAAGAGAGCATGTGACATCTGGGTGAAAAGTTTCTTGAACTGTGGGCTGGTAAGGAGCAGGCTAAGTTTTGAAAGCAGACTCTTTGACACAGGGTCTTGCATTTTGTCTTGCTGTCACGCTGTTACCACACCACATCACACTGTGTGACATAACCCAACAAACCCTGTTGTAACCTGCCTTAGCATGTGTCATGGGAAGGCAGCCTGCTGCTGGGTGCCTGTAAGGGTGCTTCAGGAAAAAGGCAATCCTGCTACTTCCCCCCATTCTGAAGTGTACCAGAAAGGAAGTCACACATGAGGAGGTGCTGTCCTCCTGCCCATCCACAATCAGCYCCAAGCAGTCATCACTTGTCCCCCAGAACATTTCAGAAATTCCACAGCACATAGCAACATCATGCCGTTGAAATGGAGTAACGTCCCATGAAGAAAGAGGCCGCCTGTTGAAACCTACTATTTCATATTCAAGTAGGAGGTGGTATCATAGAGCACACCACAGCAGTCCTGGCAGTGCTCATCAGGGAGGGCAAATGAACGTTTTAGCACTGACTCAAGGCATTTAAATATTGTCTTCCACAGAAGTTTGCTGCACTAATCCTCTTCGCACCTTGCCTTCTTCACAGTGGTGCTATCAGTTGGAAAGTGAAACCAAGTAACTACTCAGAACCYGAGAACTTTACCCTTTCCTTTTTGCTACATTCCCCAGAAACTGCCAGTTGCCTCACTTTGTAGATGTCCCCACCGATGACATTTAGAAGGCACTCTTCTGATTTATCTTGTCCCTGGGGGATTTCCAACCTATGTGGACTGTGTTTGTGGATAACAAAATGCATTGTCATACCTCAAATTAAACACATTAAACTAAATTACTGTCTCTCACGCTCTTTCTCACTTTGTAAACTAGTAAATATGTATCATTGCTCCTGACATCTTCAACACCACAGACTCACCTCTAAATTCAGAGAAATAAATTCTGTCCTGCAGCTCAATAAGGTGCTTTTATATTCACCAAGCAAGTCTTTCACCTCTAGRTGCCAGCTCAGCCAAATGSTGAGACATTCCCTTGCACCTTAGCRTAAGGGCAAATTTCATCCAGCAAGAAAATTTTGCTTCTCCAGTGAACAGAATTTAACTGTGAGCCATGTAACAGTCAAATTATTTCTCTTCTCAACACCCCCAAACAGTTTTTTTGTCAACATGAGGTATTGGGAAAAAACATCACTCTGTGCGATGTCATGTACAGACCCCTCTAATACCCACTTACCCCACCAAAAGCATCACAGTGCACAGGTGGGAGCATCTGTAACACACTCATTGCAGAAGAACAGAATATTCACATCTTCAAATGTTTATAGTTTGGGGTGAAAAACTAGAGCAAACAAGACACGGGTCACATTCTCGCAGCCAACCTGCATTGCAATGCACYGAGTTCCAACTCTCAGGGCCTTGTTCCTCCACTCCCCTGCTGAATTTCCTCAGCAGACTGTACAGCATGACCATGACAGAGCTGCTGGCAACCTGCCTGGGTCTCTGCCTCCAGCAGCACACAGGGGCCATGCAAAGCCAACAATTCCCTGGGTCCTTTCATCGAGTGCTGGGAGTCCTTCAGTGCACAGAGGCAGGAATATCACTGCGTGCAGGAGCAGCCCAGTGTGACCCCAGTGTGAGTGGCACAGGGAGGAGAGCAGCTCAGCCCCTGTGTGTGCAGCAGGCGCTGAAGCAAGCAGCTGTGGGGACTGGGATTAGTATGAGCTGGGATGTGCTGATATCTTGGTGAGAGAAGCAGATTGGATTGCAGCATGGGTTACTGTTCATGTATTTGCAGGGAGAAAAGACAATGTTAMTATTTCCAGGGACAAATGGGCATGACCACAAGCCCAGCTCTATAACCAGACACTGTCAAGAGGCCCAGGATGCTGCAGCCATGGGCAGGTAATGAAGGAGARGGGTGCTGTGGGCTGAGGCTTGGAGGGAGCAGCACTGACATTGTCACTGGGCCAAAGGCTTGACAGTGGTTGAAGGACTCTACAGTCAACATCCTTCTTAGCTTTGAGGTTGCAGTATGGGCCAGATACCACCACCATGGCCACAGATGTGAGGCAAGGCTGGGACAGTGGCTGGCACTTGGCCCACGGACTTGGCAGGGCCCTGTGCCGGTGACGGGTGTGGGATGCTGACACAGCCACTGCAGCATCTGCCCTCAGGAGARGGACTGGGACCAGCATTTGCACAAAACAAAATCTCCAGCTGCTGGCAGGAGGCCTGCCCTCCTTGCACTGTGATGTCGTGGGATCACCTCAGAGAAAATGGCAGAGTGCCTTGGCCAGCGCCCGGGCGGGACAACGAAGGGTGACTCAAGCCATGCCAGACACTTCTGCCTCACCAGCAGTGCCTGCCCCGTGCTGCAGCAGTGCCCACTCACCCCAGCCATGGGCACCACTGTGCTCCACTCCACGGGGACCCCATGACAACGTTTTTAAGGTTTTAGTGCCTGTAAACCATCCCAGCTCCATCCCCTCTCAGCTGTTACAGGAGCTTTTCAGTGCCACAGACTCCCACCTACCCCAGAAGTGCCAGGCTCCATGCAGCCCCTGTCAGCTATACTTTACTCCCCAGACTGTGGTTTTGATGAGCAGTTTTGGTGCAGGAAATGGGAGCAGATTGCTTTTAATTACGCTGCTAAGTTTTGTTTTCCACGATTTTGTCCATGTATAGCTCCTACTGCAAATCCCCAGTCCCTACACAGTCCAGGCTGTTATAATTAGTATTAGGTAAGATAAGATAGATGGCTGGCTAATTTATTAGGGATCCAAGAAGGAATGCACCCTGAATGTTGAGGCATCTGACAGTTAAGGTCTATCATTTCTCACATCTTCACCATCTCCASTATTTTGAGGATTCATTAGAGAGASCATTGCATCAAACTCATTCACTGGGCATTCGAGATGCTCATCTCTAAAAACACTGAAACGACATTCATGTTTTTCCACACTATTTTCTCAGCAGCCTTTATATACCAATTGCCCAGCTTTCAGAGACAGAAAGGCATAGAGGAAAGGATTGCAGAGAAGGTTTACAACCTTTGTTTTCAAGGAAATTAAAAAACCTGGGGTTTCTTCAAAATTACAAAACTAAAATTATTCAAGAAAATGTGCAGATGATTGGAGGGGAACAGAAGTCTCCCAGCTGGAGAAATTTTATTGAATCAGGTCATATCAGACACTACATCAATGCATATCAATGTTCAGAGGGTCCCAGATGTCCAGCCCTTTAACCCACAGGCCCATGTTTTGTTCACTGCATGTCCACTGCTTTGAGACTAGYACAGTTACATATTATAGTAAACAGACATGTGCTCCTCTATTACATTGTTGTTATCATATTTCTATCTCATACATAGATTTAAAATATTTTATGTTCCCTGTGGGTATGCTTGTTCTTCTTAAAAGCACAGTATTTTACTACATTGCCATACAGTGGTTTTACAAATAGAAGCATTATTAGTAATAGACTATCCYATTCCAATTTATATTCAAGCATCTTTTGCTTCTGGCTGAAAARGCACATTTGCAGTGACTTCACAACCTCTAACTACAACTATGCATGCTCTGGTAAAATATAAAAACAATTTGTCATGATTCATGGGTAACTCTCTCTGTTAATCCTAATAACAGGGTTAGGAGGAGCAATTTGCAACCTACTTTAACTTTTAGATTTAAGGAYCTTCAAAGTGTGTCCTTCTGCTGCTCTTCAGCACAAGGACAAATGGAGAGTGAAGAGGAGCAGCACACTTGRCCATCCAAAGCCAGAAGTGCCAGATGAAAACAGGAAACCAATCCGGTCTAAAGGCAGCAGCAAACTGTAAATATGCATCTCATTGGGAACAGGTTCTCAATCTGCAGTGCTCTGAGCATACACCCTTATGCTTCACAAATGCCTGGAGGAGGACAGCAAAGCTATAAAACCAACTGCAGGCAATCTCATCTTCCAAGCTATGGTCTCAAATGGCTCGAGAATGACATTCCTTTGTCCCTTGCCACTGAGTCACTGATTCCCACATCTTRGCTGGGGAATGGAGACACAGTCTCTTCTGACCCTGTGTTTAATGGTTCCCTGACCCCATTAATGCCTGCACAATCCTTACAGTAATAGAGAAGGGACCCAGCACAGCCTTTGCATGACAGTGAGTCCCTCACCTCTCCCTGTACCCGTGTGTCCCAGCAAATGTCATTTCTGCTTCCCAGTCCCCATCATTTACCAGCCTCGTGCCTGCTCCTTGCAGCATGAGCGAGCCTCCCTGGCTGGAGTCAGTGTGTGATGCACTGCAGTCACCAAATTGCCGTGATGCATCCTGTGAGCGCAGACAGCGCGGAGACTGCAGCGCCGGCACTCAGGCCAATGTAATGCGGCCACGGGGCCAGAGGCACGACAGGAGCCGGGACTGGAAGCACAGGAAGCTTTCTCCATGAGCCATTAGAGATACTCATGCAGCCACACTGATTAATGCTGCCTCTCCCAAAATGAAATATGCCGTCTCAAGGTCAGCACGCCAGGCTAGAACTCCCAGCTTGCTCGTATTGAAAAGAAGGGGAAAAGGAGTGCAGAGCAGAGGAAAGCAAGTGGTAATAGCAATAAAGATTATAGAGGAACATAATAGGGATTACTGTCTGTCATATAGTAAAGAGGGTAGCTTTTTCTCTCCCTTTTCCTCTTTTARWTTTTTCTAAGGAAACAGCCTAGGCTGATGATTCTCCAGATGGGCACTGAACAATGAGCCACTCTCAGTTCAGGAAGAAGTTCCCATTASAGTTGGCAAGGCATGCAGATAGAAGAAAGTTCAAAAGCCTCCACAGGAAAACTGGACAAACAGTACAAGGCGTGCAGAAGTTGCCTCAAACAGGGACCTCTAAGGGTTTTAGCTGACCTTGAAGGCAAGTGGAAGGCAGTTAAATAATGTGCAGATGAGGAAGGAAGGGAGCAATACAGCACGTGGGGATTTGAACAGGTTTTTGCCTCTAGACTCCTGGCAGGGATATTTTTAATGGTTTGTGGGGGTGAGGTTTTTGCAGGAAATCCAAGGAGGCTACAGGAATTGGTAATTGCTTGCAGGAGATTTGCTTCAGTGAATGCTGTGGTTTCATTACACCTCTGTAGGATCAGGCCCCATCATGTTTGTGAGTGACACCAGCTCAGGGCACTGTCTAAAGGCAGTGGTTATTATTAGCATCCATGCACCATGGATGTACAAGCTTTAACCACTCAGGCCCAGCCTTTGGGAAGAAACAGCCTGTGTTTAGCTGTGTACATTTGCAATGATTCATGAGATTGTCTGCAATCACTGTAAAAATAGTACTTACGCAACTCAGGAGCTACTACTGAAATCCTGACATTATTGGGTCTTCCCCTCTTAGTCACACTCATTTCAATTAATTTCCATGCCGCCAAGAGAACTTCATGCACAAAAGGCATAAACCTGAAAGAGGAACTGGGGGAGTTAGGAAATGCAGCAAAAGGGGATGATCATTTCTTTGCAATTGTGATGAGGAAAGATTGCAGCTGTTATTCCCCTGTAGAAGTGAAATGTGCAAACTCAACGAAAAAAGGGAGACAAATCTGTAGAGTGTTTTTCCTTTTTTTTTTTTTTTTTTTTCTTTTTTTTTTTTTTTTGGCCAAGCTGATGTTTTTCTTTACTTTTAAGCTGAGCAGCTAAGGCAAGACTAGGAGGTTTTTTTATCCATGTTTTTCCATCCATTTTTTTTCCACTCAGCACCTACTAGTGCAGCCCAATCCCTTCTCCATTTCCACCTGGGCCCAGCTCTGCACTTCTTGCTGCATTCACAACCCAGGGTGTGCCATCTCAGCAGTACCCTGATGTGGATCACCTGAAGGATGGCTCAGAGCACACACAAACACATTTGTTTAGCCCAGTTTAAGGAACCTGCCAGACCTCATCTACTGAGCTGTGGTTCACACCTKGGGCCCTTGTCCCCCACACCTTGGGGATTTTCCCAGCCCAGCCCTTACTACAAAACCACAGACAGAGAAGAGAGAAGGGCTCCTTACAGTGTTCATGGCTACTCTTAAAACTCCTTYAGAGTACAACCTGTAGGACCTGATGATGAGACTCTTTCCTATACTGGCAAAATAACCACAGCTGCTGATAGATCCTTCAAACCCACGGGTATTTGGTGCAGGAGCAGTTCCCTTCTGTGAAGAGCACACAGGATAACCCACAGGCCCAGGCCATCAGGACAAGGGCACCTTTGGTGCAAGAACTCTGTGAATTCCTGTTCACTCCCATATAAACTGAAGCCTGTGCTGTTACATGTGCACATAAGTGAGGAAGTTCAGCCCCAGCACTGCAGACTGGACTGGATTTGTTCCTGGYTTCTTTTATAAGACATCTGAAATCCAGCTGGAAATTACAGAGCTCTGTGCATTTGGCCCACTGGAAAACAAGGCTTTTGGRCTGCACTCTCTCAAAATGCCCATTGGCTGACTCTGGGGTAGACTATCATTTGTGAGATCAAGGCCTTCAGAAAGTTCTTGCAAGAAAGTTTGTCATGGACAGTGAAGAAAACCCAAATGRCAAACTGCTTTAGGGAAATCAAATTTCAGGGGGTACTCCTCARCTCCACAATCACAGCAAGGCAGGGGTGCAAAATGGAATTGAGAAAGAAGCAGATGTACCTGGGCCAACTCATGCAATCAAATGTGGTGCATAAATCAAATTTGGGTCCCTTTCCACAGTATGTGACAATAATCTAATGTCTGCTTGAGTGTCACTGTAGTACTACTGAGGCTTCTAGATAATTTCTTCACTTTCTGACTCTGGTATTCCTCCTAATTCTTCATCTTGGCATGGACATGGGATTTCAGAACTCAAGGCACCCAACACAAGCAAAAGCAGTGTCAGCTTCCTAATAGGTTAAATAAAGCTTTTTACCTCACTGAGCCAAAAGTTTACCCTTCAGGGCTACATGGTAGAGGGTGCAAAGAAATGTGGGTTTTTTAGGAAAATAAGAACATAGCAATCTAGCACATACACACAAGACACTGAAAGATCCTTTAGTTGTACCCTGAGGTCTCCAACCTCTTAGACCTGCAGGTGTTATGAACAGGAGCATTTAAACAGAGAGACACAGTCAGGACAGAGCTCTGCCTTGAGCTCTGAAAGATTTTTAGGGCCATCACATCAGGCTGGCTACCTTTTATATGAGCAGTGTTTCAAAAAAATTTACAAGATTAGATCACAGCCTCTCAGAATACCTGATCAGACAGCAGTGTAAAAAGCACAGCCCCTGAAACCTGCTCAAACAATGAACAACAGCACAGATGTGAAAGAGGTAGACAGGACATGGAGAAAAAAGCTCTTCTCTAGTGTTTCTGGTCCTTTCTAGCAGTGTGATGCTAATTAAGGACATTGATGTAATCTAGCTCCAAAATGCTTATTTCCAAAATACTCTCCACAAAGACAAGAGATGTAGCAGGTCAATGTTCTTGTTACTCATCCCTCTCCTGATATTGAGACAAAGAAATGTCCTTCAGAGAGACATCCCCTGTACTGATTCCATCAGGTCTCTAATGCARGCAGAGGTTATGATTTGCATATAGACAGCTTTCTACTGGAAAATTGCTCTTTTTTGTAGAGCAGAGAGCAGCCTTCCATTGGTAATTAATGATTTGTGGTCTGTAGTCAGCCAGCACTCAACACAGGGGTGCTGTACACTCTCAGATATGGCACAACYATTCAGAGGTCATGTTTTTCTGTCCCACAACTGGACTTCTGCAAGCAAGGCTCCTCATTAAAAAAAAAAAAAAAGGCTCAGGATTGCAGAAGAAAAAGAGAAGACTATGAAGAAGAACAGGAAGGATGACAAGGAACGATACAGATTAAGAAACATCTGGACAGTTTACTGTGAAAATATTCCCACATGTGAGATAAAGTAACAAAAAGGGTAAATCTCATTTGTGCTCCATCTGATTCTCTGTGTAACAGCCTGACTGAGATCTCTCTTGTCCAGAGTACAATCATGGACACCTAGTTCATGGCAATCAAAAAGCCAAAAGTATCTGGAAATAATCAAAACCTGAAGAACAAAGTATAAGATACTGGATTTTCTCAGCACACAGGTAAGCTTAGGTAAGGAGCAGACACTCATTGAAGCACCCATTGCCCACATGTAGGGACTCAATGCCAAGTACTTCCTTTCCAATCTGCTCCCARGAAAGGAGCTCCCACTGATTCAACACTCAGAAGCAAGCGTGGAGTTTCCATGTGGTTTGGATCCTCATTGCATGAGCTTCTTGCTTCAAAACTCATTGTCAGAAAGCTTTCTCCTGAAATCCATCTTCATGTACCCTTTTTCTAACTGTCTGTGTCCTCCCATGCTGTGTATTTTCCCTTGGAACAAAAAAACCATGTTTGCTCACCAACCATGTTAGCTTTCCTTTAAAGCTGCAGTTATCACTCTCACCAAGCAACCCAGGCATGGGGAGTTCAGGGCAGTGGGAAAGAGAGCTGAGGTGTTCATGGCACAGCAGTGAGCAGTGCCACTGGGAACCACTCAGTCCTGGAGAGCCCTAATGAAATCCATTGGCACCAGTAGAAACCATTGTCTCTCTGATTACAAAATGGCTGTGTTGAAATGACTGCCAGACCCTGCTAAAACACCAAGCTCTTATATACCACTTGTCAACCATCATTTTCAAAGCACTTTCAGAGGGTGGGAAATGATTTATGCAAGGTCACTGAATAGAAGCAAAATTAAACCCCTCTGTGTCTGAGTCATCTGCCAGCATCCTAACCACTGAGATACTCCAGGAAACCCTGACTTCTTTGTCATGTTAGCCATCTACAGCACAGGATACAGCAACAGCTACAGCTACAGCTATACAGCTGGAACATCCCCAGAGTTATCAGGACAGATTTAGTGGTGCAGCTCTRAAGCACTRCATTTGACAAACAGATCTTCTTKTCRTATGCAGAAAAGTAGTGCAAATCAMAGCATATTTTTTCTCTGAAATCTATGGGACAGAGGTTCTCAGTAAGGCCACACTGGTATCACATTTATGTTTAAAGTTGTCAAAGCAGGAAATGAATAATTTGTGAGGTACAAGGAAAACTGCAAACTCTACAGTTCCACGTGGTTAATGATCCTTCAATGACCTTTCAGTTTTGCACCTTATCTTTTATTTAAACTATTTATTTAGAGCCATAGGGTTTTATATGAAGCATACACTTCTATCCCTTTTCTTAAAGCATTTCAAGATTAAAGTGAGACATTTTGGTAAGGAAGTTAGAGACACAATAGTTTTCTCTAAGCAGTTTTACAGAGCTAAGCAGGGATTCTGCACAGTAAGGCACAATTGAAGYCTGGGGAATAAGGCTGAAGTTCTGGGCTCACCAAGTAATGTCCAGTTAGCCATATCCTCACTCAGCTTTTGTTTGGCTGGGGTTATGGTTAGCTCTGCTCYCTGTACTGTGAATGGAAAGAGGTAACAATGCCAAATTACAACCTAAACTCAGAGGCAGAGCTATGGAGAACTTAGGGTAATATGTCTATCAATTATAGGAACACTCACTACTAAAGTTGGGTGTCTTCACTCTTTTGTCCAAGGTCACTCCTCTTGAGTACCTCCATTTGTTTGACAGAAAAATTAGGAACCATAAAACAGTTCTCAAGATACTAAGAAGTATTTTCTTAGAGGAATAGACTGAAAGATTGAATTGGACAGGACTAAAAAAAAAAGTTAAACTAAACTTTCAATCAATACACACAGTATTCAGAAGCTCTAGAAAGCTCACTTTAATCTGCAGGRTATTTGCACATCATGTCACTTAGCAGGAGTCAGAAACTCAGGCTGAGGACATCACTTTGAATATCTCCTTGGGAAGCATCTTCACYATCTAACATACTCACTCCCACTGCACAGCCTCCACTGAAACACTGTGTGTCACTCCCTCAGTTTGCTGAAGCATAAACTCATCCCATTCATTCTTCTGGGAACTGTTTTGCTCTTAAAAAAGGTAAATAATAGTAGCTAAAAAACYAACCCATAAAAAGCTTTGAAGTTTGCTTACAAACAAAATGCCTTCATAAACTCTCCCAATCCTGTTTTTGCTAAAATATTGACTTTTCAGGGAGGTAAATATTTCTACATTGCTTATTGCATAGAAGCTCATTCCTGCTGTTTATTCACATGCCAAGGCCAGCTAGTACTGCTGCAGAGCATAAAATCCCAGGTTGGAGGCTTCAGTACAGTTCCCAGCTTGTTTTCCCTGGAGTTAGCCAGTGGCAATACTTTCATTAACTTTGGGGAGAGCCAGGTTTTATTTGCCTGCCTGTAGTGCTTCTCTGTGCCTTACAGTGGGCTTCAAAGGCTGTTGTGGTCYTTAGAAAGACTTTTTTTGCAAGCTGAGTGCTGATCTCACTTGTGTCCTGTTGTYGGTGCCTTGCACAAGCCATTCTACAAAGTTCCAATCATTTGTTTTTCCAGGATTACAATCAATTATGGAGGATATTTGCWGCTGAGTCACCTCTAGCAAGGGCAAAATGTAATGCCTGTTTGTGCAAGTGTAAGTCATATTCCTTTTTGGGGCCATGCCATTTGACAATGGAGTGGGACAATTTTGCTCATCCTCCTCTCCCTTATATCTTGTTCAGGTTTTATTTTTCATGTTTTACTTGCAGAGTAAGGGAATTCTGACTTCTTTTTTTATTTTTATTCCTGCGGCTACAACTCAGAGCAACCATCTCARACACTGGAAAATTTTATATAAAGTACAGCTATCAATGCAGAGGAGTAATCTCCTATCTGTCCTGGCAGAAAAGAAAATGTTTCCCCAGAAACAGAAGAACAGACCAACCTATTGTCTTTCCCTGACAGTCACTTCCATATGCCCCAACTCACCTCCCTCATTTCCAGCCTCCCTCTCTGCTAGCCCTGAAAAGAAAGGCTGCCAGCAACACTGARCTTAGGCCATTCCCAGGCATGGAGAAGGTGGACCAAACCCACCATTCTCAATCCAGGGCTCAGCCAGAAGATTGCTGGAGTGTGGTCACAACCTTATTGCAAGAATGAGGAAAAGCTCCTGCAGCTGACGAGCTTTTGCATCAGGTTGAGGCAGGGAGGGAAGAGAGCTACACAGCCACCCAACTGCTGACCTCGTGATGGGAGGCACGTGCTTACTGTGTGCAGGCCTGCTAGAGTGGAGGCAGAGATAGATCTTCCTCAGCCAAACCCTYCCTCTTCCCTCTCCTGCCCTCAACACTTCTGCAGCTGCAGGGAGGGCGTCAAACAGCCCAAAGAAACAGCAGGACTTAACTCAAGGTATGTTGTAAGTCAGTAGTGAAGGTRTGACTTGAATCAGCCTTCTGGACACCCTTGTTCTACACACAGAAAAGTTGTCTTGTCATGCTTTTATCTTTTCTTTCTTTTTACCTTCTTTTTGCCTGTTTTCTCTTATTCATGTCCTTTGCAATCCCCATCCTCACCATTTAACCAGACATGTTAGCTCCTCTCACAATCCCAGCAGGAGTTTCTGATGATTCTCCTTGCCAAGTTGAGATGGAGGATTTTGGGAAAGGTGAGTCAACTTGGCTGAACTCAAAAGTTCAATGCAACACTTGCCCAACCCTGCCAGCTTTCCTGCCAGACAGAAAAATTAATTCAGAGCTTAAGTCCTCTGCAAAGGCAGTGGCAGATATGTGAGATGGGCAGATGGGCTGAAAATAAGGAGATCCATACCCCAATTCTCTATTTTTTTCAGACCACAGTCAGGAAGTTATTTTGACAGCTGAATTTTCCCACATTGCAATTTCCCCCTTCCCCACACTCTGACACACCTTTATGTAGCTTTGGGCTTCATGCTTGCAAACAAGGAAAGACTGATCTGGGGTATGAAGATCAGGGGCAGGCTATAGTGAACATAAAATGGTGGAGTACAGGATCACAACCTGGACTTTGGGGTTTCTGCAGTTKTATGAGCAGCAAAAGGAAAACCAGGGAAAGGTACATCTGGTGCTGAGTGGGGCAGGAGGCCTGATGAAAAGGGCATGGAAAATGCCAAGGTACTTGGTGCTCATTTCACCTCACTTTCTACTGGCRATTCCTGCCATCGGGAATTGCAGAGCCCTGAGATTAGAGGGAAAGTCTGGACCATAAAAGATTCACCATTGGTGGGTGAGGACCAAGTTAGGGAATTTAAAACAAACATGCACAAATCCATGGAACTTGATCTCCAATTACTGAGGGTGCTGGCCTGTGTCATTGTGAAGCCACTTKCAGTTATCTTTGAAAGGTCAGGGCAAACCGGCATGTTCATGTGGGCTGGAAAAAAGTAAATGTCACTACTATCTTCAACAAGAGCAAGGAGGAAGAGCTGGGGAACTRCAAGTSTCACTTCTGTCACTGGGGTGGTAATAAAACAAATAATCCTGGAAATCATTGCCAAACAYATGAAGAACAAGAAGATGACTAGACTTATTCAGCAKGGATTTATGAAGGGGAAATAAAACTTAAACCAAACAGACTTCTGTGATGAGATACCTGGCTTGGTAGATGAAGGGACAGTCATGGATGTTGTTTATCTTCGCTTTGGCAAGATTCTTGATACAGCTTCCTATGAAGTCTCTATAGATGAACTGATGAATTACAGATCAAACAACTGGACAGTGATATAGACTGACAGTTTGCTACATTGCCAGATTTAATAAGTTGTATTTACTATCACAAACCCAGCTGGAGGCCAGTSACTAGTGRTGTGCCCCAGGGGTTGATACTGCAGCCAAAACTCCAAGATATTCCCAGAAGACCTGGATGATGAAGCATCATGAGGAGTTGTTCCTATCCCTCTGCTCAACGTTGGTGGGACATACTTGGAGTGTTGTGTCCAGTGCTGGGCACAACTGAAGTGAATCCAGAGAAAGCTCATGGGGTTGATTAAGGGATTGGAGCATAGGCTGTATGAGAAGAGGCTGAGAGAACTGGGGCTGTTCAGCCTGGGGAAGAGAAGGCTCAAAAGCATCTTATCCATGTGAATGAATTCCTGATGGGGGGTTGTTAGGAAGACAGAGCCAAACTCTTCTCAGYGGCATCCAAGGGCAGCACAAGAGGCAGTGCAGTAAATTCCAATAAGTGAAAATAAAAAAGTGTGGTCAAACATTGGAGAAAGTTGTGCAGAGGCACTGTGGTGTCTAAATACCTTGAGATATTCAAAACCTGACTGGACATGGCTGTGAGCCACTGGTTCTAGTTGTCCCCACCTTGAGCAGAGGGTGGGGCTAAGCCACCTCTAGAGGTTCATTCCAGCCTCAACCAYGATGTGATACTGGACTACCTTAAATATGCTGTCCCATACACCCCAGGTAAAGCAAAGCAGAAGGATCTCCAATACTGATTCTTCTTGTCTCAAAACAAGGCCCTCTAATAGCAATACACAGTGCCTGTGTAATTCCTGTCCTGTTTTCCTAGCTTGTCCTTCAARCTCTGCTATTGATTCTAGTGTTTCATTATCCTTATTCATTAGATTGCTTGGGTTTTTTTCCAGTGAGTAACCTGAATCTTTTCTAATGACATTTAAGCCACTCTTACMGTGCACTATTCATTTAAGAAAGATTAAGTACACTTTCTGTATTTGGGGAATGCTGCTTTGCTCCCCGTTCAGTCTTCTCTAAGTTGAGTACAATTTTTTCAGTCTCAGCRTGACAATACAACTCTTTCCAGATCTCTGATCATTCCTATTTCCCCCTTCTGGCCTCTCCCATCTGACCCAAATCTTTACTGGAGTGCCCCAGACTCAACATAATCCTGAAGCCAAGGCCTCACCAATGATAAGTGGAGCAGAAGGATGACTTCATCTGTCTCGCAAGCTGCATTCCTCTTACCAGAACCCAATACAATGTCTGCCTTTTTGCAATCCCATGACACAGCTGATTCATGTTCAGCATGTGATCTACTATAACCCTAGAGTCTTCTCTAAAGAGAACTGCCAGCTAAACAATTGTTCCCTGTCCCAAATTGGTCTGGTTGCTCTATTTCTGCTTGACTGTWGCATTTTGCACCTGCACCACTGAGCTCTTCCTTTTTTAACCTATTTTTGCTACTTGTCACACACATTTTGAATTCTGACCATGGCTTCTAACATACACTCAGCTTTGTCATCACCAGCTGGTTATAGAAGAGGGTGAACCAGCACAGGCCCTTGCAAAATTCCACCAGCTACAGTTTTCTATATAGATGGTGATTAATTTATAGTTAAACTAATACTGTACTGCACAAGCCAACAGTCACTATTACATAGTGACTTATTCTAGAGAGCATTTGTCTGTCATGTCAGACTATATCATGACAAAAATCAAATGGAAGACCCTTACCTTCTCCCCATTCCCTAAACCATTTGCCCTACTGTAAAAGGAAGGATCTGCTTTACATGACTTGCTTTTGATAAATCTGTGCTGACTGCTGCCCATCTCAGGCTTGAAAACAATTTGTTCAATACTTTTTCCAGAGTTTTCTAGGGTCTGGGAAATGAACATCAGTCCACCTCTTCCTTCTCTTCTCCTCTGTTCCCCATTTTAAATAAATAACAAGTCAATGTTGCTCAAGCACAGCTACATTATGGAAGAGCCCAGAGGAAAAGTATTCAGAAATTTGTGTCAGAGCTTCAAGCTGGAATCTCAGGACTGGCCAGACTTTATTCCAGCTCCAGGTCTCTGATCCATGAGTTGGCTCTCCTGTCTARCATAAGACAGAGGACATTGACCTATTTATGCATGAGTAAACTTGAATAGGACTTCAAAAAATTCCCACCTCTAAATATCAGTACTTAAAGAACTGACTAGCAGAAACTGATAGCTCCTGTGCCAGAACCTGGAAAGATCAAGAATTCTAGTATGCAACAGGTATCTTACACTTAGTTCTAGAGAGTAATTTGTTTCGAAATTATATATCTATGTCCCAGGATTTTATTATTCTTTTCCTTATTAGTGCTCTGCTTTATGGCTTTCTTGAGATAAACTGGTACATTTTATCAGAAGTCTCACTTATCAGATATAGTCTTAAAAGCAAGTGATGCATGCCCTCGCAGAACACGTGTGCTTCCGGGCCAGGCTGCCCCAAGCAGTCAAAACAAATCAAGCTGCTCCAGGCTTTGCAGTGGCTCTAATCAGTCACAGAAAAGGGCAAAATCTCCCACTAAACTTTTTGCCTCTCTCACCTTTCCCTTGACTGGCAGGTTTTCTCTCCTGTTTTACACTTGATGGCTCCCTGTCAGGTTTTGTTTTCCAGCAGCCCAACTGCCACTGTTCCCTGTTTTCCCAGAGATAACATTTCTGTACGTCAGTGTTCACTATCTATCCATGTCACATCCTTCCTTAGATTTTTGTTCCAGGCCTTTGCAGCCAGTACCTGTTGCAACGGGGGTCTTGCAAACTCAGTTGGGCAACCTGATTGTGTTTGATGGAAGTATCTTGAGTAAACAGCTCGTTATGTACATGGCCACTTGCTCAAGAGGTTGAACAGTTGCATTACTCATTTACACACGGGATGTTTTGAAAATAAAACCCAAAATAYTGCCTTCTTATCAGATAGTGTTTAACTCATTCATGTTTGCAAAGGATGATTCTGAAATTCCCTTTCTGTAGTTCTGTTCCTCTTCTGACTGTTTATAAAAGTGACCAAGTTTATGGCTACCTCAGGGAGGTAGCCACAATTAATAAAAGCACTTTTGAGGTACTAACATCCCACCYATCTGAAATCTCCCTCTAGTTTCAATGGAACAAGGCTTTCCTTTCCACTTCCTAGCCTAAATTGTTGCTCTGGAATGTTAAATATTTGCCACAGATCACTCCAAAGCTGGCAGTACTTCAGCAGGAGATAAAGTGACCTCTGGGAACTATTTGCAACATTCTCAAAAGGTTCTGAAATCCTACAAGGAGGTAAAAAAAGTGTCTTTACACAGATTTTCTTCATGATTAATTAATTAACATTACACTCATTTTGCAAACAAACCCTCAAACTTACCTGTATCCCTAAACTAGAGACAACTGGAACTGAAGAACACCTTCAAAAAATTTGACACTAATATCATAATGCCCAGTTAAAGGGCTCAAAATCCCAACTGGAGGGTCTGCAATTACAAGTGAGTCTGACAGAAACTCACTGAAATTCGGGATAAATCCTGGTCCTGGGACTGTGCTGAATGAGCAGCAAAGCAGGAAAGAGTTTGGAGAATGTAGTCTCCAAGTAATCACACTGATCAAGAGAGAACATGCCAAAATGAATCAAGTTGCATTTGAAATCATCTTTGTTATTAATATGACATGAATTAAAGGAAAGTAGGGGATGTAATAGGCTGAAAAATATGAAAAAGGCATATTTTCCTAATAGAAAAAAATCCTATTATGATAATCAGTGGGAAAAAAATAAGGTTTTTGTTATAGTGYT
Organism: Alauda arvensis; assembly: GCA_902810485.1. Taxonomy (NCBI): domain Eukaryota; kingdom Metazoa; phylum Chordata; class Aves; order Passeriformes; family Alaudidae; genus Alauda; species Alauda arvensis. The sequence continues at coordinate 4,136,030 of CADDXX010000007.1, read as the reverse complement.
AATTAGCACTATTCAAACAATCAGTTTAAATCACCTGCTGCTGTATTTTTTGTGCTGTGCACCAGCAATCAATAGCCCCAGCCCCAGTCCTCCATTTTTAATTATTCCTGTTCTTTTTCCCTCCTGGACTCTCAAGGATTACACTTTCTAGCTTGGCAATTTTCTGTGAATAAAAAGGTTGAGTAGCCAATTTTCTTTACTCTCACATCCATCTGGCCAGCCACAATAAACCACAAATTTCAGAAACTGCAATAAATATCAAACAAACAAACAAAAAAGAAACAACATTAACTACCACGGAAATAGCAAATTCAACTACTCCTATTGAATTCTGCCACTTTAAACAGACCCCTGGAGCCAGGTTTCCAAGTGTTTACTGCGACCGTTTACTGTGAATTTTTTTTTTTAAGGGTCCATATTGGATGCTGAGCACCCACCCTCTTGTCATATGCAATTAGACCAAGCAACAATTGGGCAATCCTAATTACCTGTTTACACACATTTAAACAAGTGGTCACCACCAAAGGCCATGTCTATACTGGTAAAGCAAATGTTCCTGCGACCATTTCTGGCCCTAAGGCCAATGGCATGTCTGTACAGTTAAATTCYCTTATCCATCAAGACAGAGCAGCCATATCCAACCTTTTCATTGAGAGCTGAACAGCCTGCATGGACTTCCAGTGCTCTGGAATTGTTTGGAAGCCTGCTGGTTAACACCATGCAGCATTGCACAATGGAACATTTTAACTATTCAATACCATGGATGATTGTGTATCAGAGGCCAGGAATGTGTGCTGCTTAATATACTAATATGGACATAGCCTGAGAATCAACCATGACTCAAAAATTTCATGTTAGATGACAATTATTTTTTTATTCAGAACAAAAATAAATGTCCCACTGTAAAACCAGCACAGGCTGTCTGTGCCTCTCTATGGACTTTATTCAATTTTGTCTTGGCTGCCGGAAAACATACATAATTATAGTGCATATTGTTAGTATTTATGTTGCAGATTGGCCAAGGAATACAGTCAGGGACAAGGACCCTTATGTGAGCTGCAAATGCAAAACAAGAAGTGTCTTCTTCAAAGGTTGCAAATTCAGGATCTGTTATCAACAAGTATGGGGCTGGCTGCCCTGGCTGATGCAGATGCTGATGCAGATAGATGGCAGCTCTCACTGCCCCTGCTAATCCCAGGGTTGCACACGTGGGAAGCACGGTGTTGAAAGATTCATTTGAGCTGGCCAAGAGCCAGCTCAAGTCCAGATGTAGTCTAGACAAATCAGGCTGTAGCTGCCAAGAGCCGAGGCTCGGGAGCTCTTAGGCAGTGCTGTGTAAATACAGCCTGGCTTCTCCAGCCTGGAGCTGGACAGAGCCTGGCTGTGCCCTGGGCCGGTGCCAGCTGGGTCTCAGCTCCCTCGGGCAGCCCTGCACTGAACCCTGCACAGAGGTGCTCCTGCCCTGCATCGATCTCCTGCTGCAGCTCCTGGCCACTGGGGGCTGGACATGTCCCCGATGGAGCCACTGGGTCAGTGTGTAAGCACCTGCCTTCAGCCAGAGCTGTGTGCAGGCTGCCACACTCACCTGTGGAGCTCCTCCAGCTATTGCTGTTCCATGGGCAGCAGCACAGGACTGGCCAGGGCAGTCACTGGTGGGGAGAGCCCTTGGCTAATCCATGTGGCTGAGGCAGAGAGTGACAAGTTGTACAAACCTAAATTAATCTTAGAACTTGGGCATTAATGAGGTTGATTTGTGCCTGATCCATGCATGAATGAGAATGATCTTTTCCCATAGTCATTAGTTTTATTATTGAAAATTATGTGTTTTCTAAAAGAAAAAAAAGGAAGGTGTTTGCTTTTTGTCATGCCCTYTCAAAATTATTGATTTGTTTTCTCTCTCTATGATAAACAAAAAAMCACAGCAGCTAGAAATCTGTTGAAATGACACAATTGAGTAGTAGCAGTAATAGAGCTCYCTGCATCCAGCATCACAGCCTTGGCTGCTGCAGGCCTGCTCACAGCCTCCCAAGGCACTGATTGCATTCTCCATATCAATTCATGGATTGCATTGAGCTACTGCTCCTGAGAAACTCCTGGTCTTGTAGCTCAGCTGTGGAGCCACTCTGCATCCATGTGAGCCCCTTCCTGTGGCTGCAATGTTGGGAGCTGGTGTTGCCTCCAGGGCTGCTCATTCTGCAGCCTCCCCAAGAGCCTCTGCTTCCCACTGCTTTGTCACTAGAAAAAGCCTTTTAATCTTAACTCCTCAGCTGAGTTCAGACCCCTGGGCATTTTGATGTCCTCCTCTACTGCAGAGGAGCTTTAGGGAGGTCTGAGCCCGGGTGAGGGCTGCCAGCTCTGCCCTGCTGCACAGCTGCATTTTGTGTTCAGGGTTTTGCAGCACTGCTGCAGCTGCTGAGTTTCTGTGCTCAGTAACACTGTGTGATGAACTCAGGCTTGGCTTGCAGTATCTCAGAAGGACAGCTACAGAGCTGGTTCCTTATTCCCTCTGATTGTAGTGCTTCTGAAGGAGCTTGGAGGAATTAGTATTATTTACAAATATGGCAGGAGATGTCTTAGCATGCATCACATGGGGGTGTCTGTGCACCAGATGGACACTGAGAAATGCTGCTGCTCCAGGACTCTCCCATCAATCTGTGCTGTTGAAATTTATGTTAAACTCTGCCTGGAGGAAAAATATTAGTCAGAACCCCAACCCACTCTCACAATGAACGATCTTCATCAGGAGTAAGTGCTGAGATATACAATATTTTGTTTAAATTTAGTTTCAGGTTCAGTACCATGCCAGGGGCTTTCAGGAAAGAGTGGTTCCCACTCAAACAGGTACTTGAAAGGAAGAAGGAAAATTGGCCATCCACATTTGAAGGACAGTATGTGAGTGTTCATCAGACAGGGGCAGAGATGAGCCCCAAGATGGTAAAGAAGGGGTTTATTCAACCAAGAGCTATTGGAACAATCCCTGAAAAAGAAGCAATCAAGTAATTTCTGGGAAAATGGCTAAATATTGCCATACTCTCTTAATCCAGGGGCAGGCAGTCTTTGAAACTGTCTGGATCTACTGGGATGGATATCTCAGGGGTCTAAGAGCCTAAGAAGAATGGCAGCCCCTCCTCCTCCACATCACAAGGAGCAGCACATTGTTGTGATGTCCAGGACAAATTCTGCAGCTTCATCCTAATGTAAGTAAGCATGATCTCCCTCTCCACCCTTTAGAAACGAGTCCTGGCTATTTTTCCCACTGTACATCTGTGGTTTTTTTCTGCATCTCCTGCCACACTGGCTTGGGCTCCAGTGGGGGTGATTTTGAGATAACTGGGAACAATAAGGCTTTCCTCACCCGAGGGTGTGGTGAGTGAACAAAGAGGGTATTGAGACACCTCAGCAAGTGCCCTGGTCCCCTGCACAGTGCCAGCAAAGCTTCCTTGCCCAGTCACTCTGCCTCCACAGGGGTGTCTCCGATGACCAGGGGGAGACACTCAGTGCTGCAGCAGCACTCCAGCCCAGGGTCCCAGCCCTGCCACATTTCCTCTGGCTATCACCGTGCTCAGGCACCAGGAGCTCCAGAAAAGCTGAGCATTGGCACTGTGAGAGATATCCAGGGGTGAGCCCTGCTCTGGGGTCTCAGGAGCCTGCAGCAGCTGTGCCAGCTGCAWACCTGGGCTTTGCTGCAGTCACACCTCTGCAGGGCTTAGAGTTCCTGCTGGTTTTCCTGGGTGATCGGCTGTAATTACAGCCTGGAGAGTCATTGATGAAAACAAATGCTGGCACATGTTGTTGCAGGGCTGCAGGCAGGAAGGGCTTCCCCATTGCTGTCTGAGATCATCACCTCAGCCTCCGTGTGGGCAAGTGCTGAGCTTCAGCTCCCCTGCTCTTGAGGACCCCTGCACCCAAGGGGAATTTCTATCCACATCTTCACTGTCTCTGCTCCTCCTCAATGGGACCAGTGACAGCCCCTGCCTCACAGGGACTTCCTCAGGGATGAGAAATTACCTATTCACCAGTGGGTATGCACAGGAGCCCAGTTCTGAACTCTGTATTTCCAGAGCATCCCCAGCATGACACCTCCTGCCCTCTGTTTTAATAATACGTTTTCATGGTTTTTTTTTTTAATGAAAGGCGCAAGCAGGTCCAGCTGTCAGCTATTCCTGTTCTCTGGGTTGTTGATCCTAGGGGAGATATCATAGCTGGCAGCTCTCCTATGTCAAGCACAGGCACTGCAGAGGAAATAAAATGAATCTTGCTGTTTTCCAACAGAAAATTAAATATTTGCAACCCAATTATTTTACCTCTTTTCCCACTTATTTTTTTTTTATAAATACCACTTCACCATCCCCTTCAGAACAGCTATTGCTTCTCTCCTTGCCATGCACCAGCCTGGCAGAGAGCAGCACTTGGGAGGAGACTGCAGAGCAGCTTTGCCATAAGCATCACATCCCTAAGAGATTTCTCATTTCCTCTCCAGCCTTCCCAGGACAGCATGGGGTTCTCTTTGCAGCTTCACAGAGAGCCCACAGCATTAAACCAGGGATCAGCTACTGCTAACAGGGTACTGGGAAACTTTGAGAGACAAGGGTTCCTCTGCCAACTGCAGAACTGAAAAACTAATGCATACAATAAACTTTACCTTATCAAGCTTTTCCCTGTGACTGTGTATAATTGTCACATCCTGATATCCTGCAAGGTGACATTTCCTGTGAATAGTCAAGGTGTCAGGAAAGACAACAAAGCCRGTGAAGTGATAAATTAGGAGCAAATACTTGATGAGCACATTAGCATACAAGAACTTGTTTCTCTAATCTTCTATCAAACATTTAGTAACAGGGTGTGGGGGTGTTAAATGAAGTGCTGTTCCAGTKCTGTGCTGGTGGAAGTTGATGCATGTGCTGGGAGGAGAGCAAACACTCAGTGCTGGCCAGCAGGAATAGATCTTTTCTGTCCGGCTGATGTCAATGCCTGCTCCCTGCATGGAAAAGATGCAACATGTGTTAGATAAGTGAGTCAGCCCGGGTCAGGCCCACAGCCAGCAACTGCTGAGCTCTTTTCCAAGCTCTGCTACTGATTTGCTTGATGGCCTTTGTGGGTTTGTCAGACCAGAAATTTGTTACGGTGCTCTCAAACTGCCCCTTAAGAAAGCAACTGGTTCCTTGGTATCCACTGCTTCTCACAGCTTCCTAAAATAGAAACCTGTTTCTCTTACCTCCTTGCTTTCCTACCTGGACAGTGGAGACCATTGTTCCAATGTATCCTAGTGGTGTGCAAACAGAAAAGGTCTTGCCAAGACAAATGTGTAATGTCAGGATCTCTAACCCTTTGCTGTAGGATGGAGATGTTTGAGTCACACAGACTGAAGCTACAGAAACACTGAACTCTGTGTGGCTGACTTCACCCCCTTCAAGCATCCCTGGGCTGTTGCTTCCCCATTAATCCCCCATTAATAACTACTTTTTTACATCTGTCACTTGGCCAACTGTTAGCTTATACCCTATTCATCCTGTGTAATGTGAGCTCATTAATCAACTTGTCGTGTGGTGGAGAAAGCCAAGAATACTTGTGAACCAGATCTCTAATCTTGTCCAAAGGAAAAGGCAACAGGTTTCTTTGACAAGAGTTACCTTCCACAAAACCCTGCTGATTAACATTGGTCTTATTTTTAACCTCTAATGGCTTCTTGCTGGAGGCCTGAATGCACTTCTGGTGATTGTGTTGAGGGATACTGTCCTACACACCAACCTATTGCTCCCCAGAGTGCCCCTTTTACATCAATTAAGTTCCAGACCTATTCTTTCAGTCTCCCATGTCTTTAGAATTCTCTCAGATTTGTAAATATAAAACTTTACCAAGCATTTTMATCTTCTCCTTTAAGACACAAAGATAGCCAGGCCAGATGATGTAAAAAATGTTTAATTTTAGCAGATGCTGCCTCACATCCTCCATTGTTCCAGATGGTAAATTATGTACTCACTCCATCTGCAATATCATAAGGGATAACATCCATCTCCCTCCCAAATGCAGAATGGAGAAAGACCTTTTTTTTTTTTTTAGTTTGTGATTTTACCATCTGTATTTGGCAGTTGATCTATACAGCCATGGGATGAGTTTGGGAGAAGAGGCAGCATTGTTCCTGACATGATTATGTTGATGGTTTCCTCATTTCTTTCACTCTCTTGGCTGTTGATGGTCTATTACTCCTTTGGTTTCCTTTTATCAATCACTTACATTGTTGTAATTTATCATCATCGTTGTTGTATTTCTTGTGGGTTTTGCCTGATTTATACATCATTTCTTCATGTTATATTGCTCTTTCTAGATCTCTTTTGAAACAGGCTATTTCTTACCCCACATATCTATTTTCCATCTCCATGATATCACGGGTTTGTTGAACAACCAGTAGAATAGTCTTGGATATTTTCCAGTTTTCATTAACACTTCACATTTTATGTTTATGTTCCCAGTCAACTATGCCAGCAACAGCTTTAAATATGTGCAACACACACATGCATGAACACACATGCATGAACACACAAACACAGCACAACCTTGACCATTCAGACGAAAGGAGACCACAAAAAAAAGGTCACGTTAGTAATAATTTGCATGAAGTGGGAACTCCAAAGAACAGACTTGGCAATGTGTTGTGATGACATCAAAGTGAGAGACTGCATGTAACCCACCCTCAATATGGTGAACAGGCCTTCAGTCTTGTGAAGATCACGTTTTGTGATCTTTGTCTCTTGAATGGTGCTCTCTGCTGCTCCACAGAGGTCTCAGTGATGTGATGTACCAGCCCATGTCTCTTAGAAGTGACATTCTGTCAACATGTGCTTGGGCTTCTGACAATGACCCACATTCTTCAGGTCTGCTGMCTTCACCAAGGGCACCAGCATCACTTAGATTTTCTCCTGGAGAGGCTACAGCTAGAAATTTGACCGCAAGGTCACAAGGGCTTAACTTGCCCCATGGCTACTAATGTTTAATTGGCAGAAACCCAATCTTTGATGCAATCTCTTCCACTCTTACCAGGCCATGCTCTTCTCTACGGCTTAACTGTTGTTCCACCACAAGCTTTGCCAAATCCTCCACCTCCAAGATACCATCTTCATGGACAAGCCCAGATGTCTGGAGCATTRAAAGCCATTGATGAAGTGAAGATTGTCAAGCATCACAGATGTGGAGATCCTCCTCCCCACACAGGGCAGCAATAACATCCCATTGGGTTTTGGGTTCAACTTTGTTTGTATTTCTGAATATAGAAACATATGGGTATTTATGTTCACAGATATGTCTGTGCACACTACATACATAGGCTGATAATTAGTGCTCTAATCTACTTGAATGAGAYAAATGTAATTTGATTATGGTCTGTGATACAAAAACAACTTCTAATTTTTAGATTGAGTGATTAGTCCTTCCATTTCTGTCAGATGGAGGCTCTCTTTTGAGCTAACCAGTGCTCTTTGAAGTTTAAGCAATGAACCCCTACTTTTTTAAACTCTGGAGAACTGCTGTTGAATGTACAAAATGACCCAACTAACAGTGAATTAAAATCCTAGTGYGGTTTCTCTCTCTGAGCTGTGAAGAGGTGACTGGAGGACTGAACGCCCTGTTCTCTTGTGCAGTGTGGTGGTCTTTTCAGCCACTCATCAGTATGTCATTTCCAGTTTTATTAAGTGGAACTTCACTCCATAAATCACATCTCATCAGTACCAGAAGGAAGACATTTCCTGCTGGTACTGGGCACAAATGCTGTGCAGGCTTTTAGAGCTTGGCAGCTGTACAGAGCCCATCCTGGTGCAGGAGAACAGAAGTCTTGGGTTTCTGAGAGCATCAAAAYGCTTTTGACTCTGCCCTTTTACAACTGACCTGAGTAGAATGCATGAGTCCACATGGATGCTATTCAATTGATTCAAATCAGGAAGGTAGGATGAGCTAGCAGCAGTATGAGAGGAGAACAGCAGACAACCTGCTCTGCTAGGCACTTGCCTCAGTGCCCAGAACACCTATGAGCAGCCTGGAGTTGAGTTTCTGTGTGCTTTTCAGGTTGAACATTTACCTGTACTAACAACCCTGTCTCAGTATCTGCTGCATTCCCCCCTCGATGTCCCAAACAGTCCCCTCAACTGTACAGAAAACAGTTTCTTTGTCTTTTGTCTTTATTAGTCCCACAGGAGACAATATTGTCTTTGCTTATGACCCTGTGCTCTCACTGGCACRGCTGTGTTCCTGCCAGAGCACGTATCAGTTCCTGAGCTCAGTGTGCTCACAATGTGTTTTGTTATGTGCTGGCACAGACACACTCACACTGGCTCACCCGAATGATGKGAGTCTCAGAAAACTGAGAGCTAAAGTCCAGGTGGCCATGGGGGCTACACAGGATCCAAAATACTGGAGGATGTCTCCCTTCATCTCAGAGCTGACTTCAAAGGAACAGAGAGGCTAGAGAAAGGGTGGGAAGAAAGAAAATTTACAGGCCTAAATAGTTGTCTGCATTGGTTGCCCTGGTCCGGCTTTCTCTTGCCAGAGAACGGTCTTTGCGTGGCTGAGCTGCCCATCCTGAGAGCAGGAGGGCATCTGAGCTGCTCCTGGGTCCTGCTCCAAATCCCCAGTCATGGTGACACGGGCCCTGCGCTCCGCTAGCTTCGGTTTCATCATTCCACACGTCTCCTGGCGCACGCAGGCATGGGAAGCAATTCTTGGCAGCTGCCTCTGGAACCACATTAGTACTGTACTATAGGAATTACTGCCACCAAGATGTCCTCATCTTCATCTGGCTCCCTCAAAGGGAACCACTGCCCTTCCTCCAGGAGAGACCACAGTAGTCAGCAGCACAGGAGGTACGGAAAGGAAAGCCCAGCATGGAGAAGGGATAGACATCTGCTTCAGCTGGGAAGCCTGGCTTAAAAGCRGCTTAAAAGGTTATCCTAGGTAAAAGAAGGCAAACAAAGCAAACTTGTGGGCTTGTTTCCGTGGATACTTGCCTGGAAGTGGAGGCATCCTTTAGAAGTCTTCATAGCCTCAGTGCCACGGATTGTTATGAATCACTTGGGACAAATACATCCTCAAAGCAACAATGACTTTTTAGTCCATTGTAAGTAGCTCATGTGTTGATGTTTTAGAGAATAACATTGCTTAATGTGTTTATACTTTCTGAAGGATGACGCAAGAATGTCTCTTTATAAGGTAACCAGCTCTTGTGGAAAGATCCATATGGCAGGTACAGAATTCACAGCATTATTATCCATAGCATCCTGTTGCCATTGCACAGTTTTTTTTCAGGTGTTTGGACATATACTTTGTCACTGTTAATTTTTTTTRCTCCAGCAGATACGTGCATGGCACCCTTTTACAGCTCCTTCCAGTTTTGCTTGCCGCAGGGGCAAAACATTTTYCAGAACTTCCAAAAAAATTTAGTAAGGGCCCTTATGTGTGTTTATGTAGCCTTTCATCAAAGACTATAGAAAGAGGCCATGTGGTCTTGTGGCTAGATCAAAGCTAGAAAGCTCCTGAGATCTAATCTGGGCTGAGCCAGTGACTCACTGGGTGGTTTTGGCAAGTCACATGATCTGTTTGCTCAAGTTCTATCTGAAAAAAAAAAACAGGAGAGAAATACATGTGGAATCCAACCTGAGCTTTCCAGCACAGATGTATTTACAGGAAATAATCTAAATTGATATACCACACATGCAGGCTGCAGTTAATACTCYGTAACAAAGATACCAGGCTTCTGGCAACACCTATTGACTTTGGGCCTGTGGCTCTTCCTTTGCATGTGCAGTTCTCAAACAATCTCAGCACATGCAGGACTACCTGAACAAGAGCCTACCTAAATGGGTGAATCCTTAGGATCTTGCTCAGCAGTCACACTTTTCACCCCATTTTTTAAACCCCCTCTAACAGTGGCTATTGCACATTATCCCCTGCACTGGCAAAAGAGGGTATTCAATTCTCTTTGGAGGCTGACAAGTTGAGATATTTAGGGTGTTCAGCCTGGAGAAAAGAACACTCTGTGGAGACCTTGTAGCACCTACCAGTACCTAAAGGACCAACAAGAGACCTGGAGAGGTTCTTCATGCAATGACACACAGTGACAGGATAAGGGGGAATGGCTTTGAACTGAAAGAGGGTATGTTTAGATTGGACAGAAGGAAAAAATTCTTTACTGTAAGGGTGGTGAGATAGTGGARCAGGTTTCCCAGAAATGTTGTGAATGTCCCATCTCTGGTAGTATTTAAGGCCAGATTGGATGAGGCTTTGRGCCTCCTGGTCTAGTGGGAGGTGTYCCTGCCYRTGCTGGAACCAGCTGATATGTAAGGTCCCTTACAACCCAAACCATTCTGYRGTTCTATGATTTTATTRTTTTATCACCCTTTWACCARRCCCTCTCAGGACTCTGTGTGAGTGCACAGGTCCTTCATGCATGCATACAACAGCATTTTTGCTTTGCTTGTGCCTGCAGCCTGTGATGCTGCTCTCAGGCTACCTGTGAGTGGGAAAAGCCCAACACAGCAGCTGCCTGATCCCAATCTTTAGTGAGTATTTATCCAACAATTCCTCCTGGAGAGATTCTCCACTGGCAAATGATTTCCCTCATGCCTTTTTCCCTTACACCTGTTTTGAGGCTGAGAACATTGGGAAGGCAATCCTGATCCTAATCTATGCTGTAATCCTTTCAGCCCAGCATAGGATGGTGTGAGCAATCTGTTTGCCTGACAGTCATAATACCTGAAGGATGATTGTGTGCCTGAGGTTGCACTGTCATGTGCAGTAGTATTGAGTCACAGGCCAGGAGGTAGGAAGGGRAGTAAAAGGCTAAATATAAAAAGTTCCTACACAAATCAAAGATTTTCACTATTACTGAAGCCCTTCCACTGTCTGTTCATGCTTGAGAGCCCAGTTAATGAGTCCTGGGGTGCTTCTTTGCTTTCATTAGWCTGGGTGCACCCATGCAAGGCACATGCCTTGCCACCCCTTTTCCTCCCTTCCCCAATCTCAACAATCCAGGAGGCTGAGCTGCAGTCACCTATTAAAACAAGGGGCAGCAGGAGCAAAGTGGCCAAAGCACTGGCATCACCCACACAATTATAAAACACAAACAGCATTCCAGGCACTCCTGGCAAATTCCCACCCTCCGTTGCTCCAGTCCCAGGCCTCCCCTCCACATCCTCACTCTTCCTCCCCCTGCCATGCACTGGTGGGTTCTCGAGCACATCTTGTGCTGACACACACCCTAACACAATGCAACATTTCCAGTGCCAGAACATCTCATGGTGCTGAATTTGGGTGTTCCTATGGAGGTTCTTAAACCTCCATGGGCTGGTTCAACTTTCAAAAACGGCCACATTTCTCCTGTTTTCAGAGTCATTTGCAACTGAAGCTGCAGCTGAAGAATTGCAGCCCAGAGGATGTCTCATCACTGAAAGTAAGCTTTGAAGATGGTTTTTGGGAGCAAAAAGAGATTCAGACCTTAAGTTAAAACCTCAGAAGCTGTTTTGAAGTACTAAAGAGCCATTYGGATTCATCTGCAGTGAAAGGAAGGGAGTTTGAACCAAAACTAATCAAAGCTCTTGAAAGGATTAAAACCCACTCCTACTTAACACCCTGCCACTGGCCATCCTGCTGATTTTATTCTAAACCCAAAATAAATTATTCATGTGCTTGCCCAAGGGTAAATAAAACAAGTTTTCCCTGAAAATATGCTTGGATTTTCCTGATGGGCTGTGACCAGGTTTTGGTAGTGGGAGGGCAGGCTGCTGCAGGGATGGCTGCTGGAACAACTCCCCCTGAGTAGTGACAGAACCAACCTGTGATGAACTGACCAWAACACCCATCCCCATCTCCCTGTGCCACTGGGGGAGAGGAGGTAGAACTTGGGATGGAAGTAGGGGTRGGGGTAAGGTGTTTTTAAGATTTATTTTACTTCTCATTATCTTGCTCTGATTTTGTTAGTAGAAAATTCAATTGATATCTCCAATCTGAGTCTGTTTTGCCCATGACAGTATTTGGTGAGGGATCTTTCCCAGTACTTCCATGKGGACAACAGGGCTGCAGTGACTCCTCAGTGCTGGGCTCATCCTTCCCATGGCAGCAGSCACAGCCAGACACCCATCCCCACTGCTCAGCCTGGAKGCAGAGCTGTGGGACTGCACAGTGCACCTGTACAGGTCAGGGTCTGAAACCTGAAACAAAACATCATCAAACTCCAGCAGTGTTGGTATTCCCTGTGTTCTGCTGAATGTATTAACAAGTGGTAGCACAGTAAATTCCAAGATGCAGTGGAGTAATTAAAACAATAAAATTAAAACTTTGAGATGATGCCTTTTATTGTCCACCTACAAGGTGAACAGAAAAAGAGATCTTTATATCTGTATTAGGTCTTCAAAAGAGATTCCTGAAAACAGCCTGGGAAACAGCACACTTTCCCAGCATAGAAACAAGAAGGGACAGAAAGGACAGAAAGTTCAGTCCTCTGCAAGGCTGTAATTCCATCCTGCTTCTTCCCATCTTATTTCATCCCCTGGTTCCCCCAAAGGCTCTCCAATAAACCTYACACACTGGGACTCATTGGATCTGAGATGAGCAATTCTTGCATTTTGCACGTGGCTGAATTTCAGTCCAGTGAGTGAAAAAAGCCCCAACAGTTGAATTCAATAAAAGGAACTTCCCATCTGTGTGTCAAGTATGAGAAGAGTCACAACTTCTGCCCCCAGCTCCTATGGCTCTGCCCTGGACAGRGAGCCCAGAGCAGTGTTTTACTTTGCACAAGATGCTGACGCCAACAAATACCATCGTAGTGGAAGTAACTTTAACAAAACCCTGCTGGCTTGCTCAGCCCTTCTGAACCCCAGCTGCTTTTTTTTTTTTTTTTTTTTTTAATTGTTTTGAAAGTTAATTGTTGAGCCTCACAAAAAAAGTAAAAAAATTGGAGTTGGGCAACTCTGCCAAGGTTAAATTGGGTCAAATCCTGAAATCTTGACTTCAGGCCAGACTCTACAGTTTCCATTGATTTATACAGGAATGTTGCTTTCACTGGAGAATTTCTCCCTGGTTTGCTCCTCAGGCTCTGCTGGGTGAAGGCTGAATTTGAATCTCTAGGTTTGAGAATGGCATCCCAGAGTGCAGGCAAAGCCTCATTTGCTTCAGATTACAGTGGTCGTGTTATAATTTATGCCAGAGCAAAACTCCTGAGTATATACTGAATGTAGCTGCATTGTCAGAGCATATGTCAGAGCAAAATTTCCAGATACACCCTTACAATCTGGTGGGGATTTTCTGCATGTGGGATCTGTGGAACCAGACACCCCAAGCTTGGAAGCTGGATCATCCCTGCAGAAGGCTGGGGCTGCCAGAGTTTAGTTGCAGCTCTCTGCTTGCTCAGAGGCATCTGGTCTGAGTGAAGCCTCTTGAACTCCCACCAATGGGGTAGGACCCACATGGGCTCACAGCAGAAAGCCCAGTGCCCTGCTGGTCACTCCCATCCCTGGCTGTCTTTGCTCCCATAAGTCCTTGGCATCTTTTTGACACTTTGCCAGCAAAGGAGGAGAAACTGGGATTGGAGATGGCTCCATTGGTACCATGCTGTGTGTCCTAGTCAGCAGGAGCACCCTCAGCTGGCCCATAAAGGAAAGACCCAGCTCCCTCAGGCATCCCAGCATAGAAGCAGATATGAAATGAAAAGCTCTTTTTGAATGGTTTCTGAGCATGCATTTTCTATACACCCTCAGAGTRATTTATCTCTCCTTCTTTTGAATGGCTGCAGCAGTCTGGACCAAGGCTGTATCACTATCCATATGCTTTTTTTCTTTTTTCTTTCTTTTTTGGTTGATTTCTTCTCAATTTAACTCCTCCCTATTAGAGCTTTAACTGAAGAATTTTTCCCATTGTTTTTGAGGATAAACCACATCCCTTGGTAGCTGCAAACATATATAAGGAAAATGCATTATCCAGTTCATTGGTAGCTTATCCTGTTGGGTGYTTTATGTGATGATCACTGAAAGAATTGCAATGCTGAACTGTACATTTTCTATGTTTGGCATGTGGTGAGGCTTATTAATCCTGTCTGTCACAAAGTCACTCTGCTAGTTGTTTCCAAATTAATCAAYGACCCTTTTAAAGCCACAGCTCTGAGACCATCCACTGCTGTGATCCATCTACCACTGGCTTTTGAACTGCCTACAGTTATACCCATATCTGTTACTCTGTGCAAGTCATCCCATTGACTCTGAGATGAGCTGGGGGTGTTCAGAGTTGTTTGTTTAATTGGCAAACCATGGATACACTTCCACTCYTCTGGTGCTGTGAGTCCATTGCAGCTGGCCTGCTTTCCAAAATGATTCATCCTGACCTTTGCTTGAGACAGACAATGGCTTCCTAGCAAAGATGAACCAGATTTCTGGAAGAAGCACTATAAAACCATAGTGGAAATTTTCTAGGAATAATTAAATGCAGTCATTTGCAAGGGTCAAAAGATCTGGACACCTGTTTCCTGGAAAAGCAGCRAGGAGGGAGGGGGCAGCTCGACCATTGCTCAGCTGTCCCAGTGCTCAAGGGAGATTAGCACCTGGGTAAAGGGCAGGTGGCAGGTGCTGAGGACAGCAAGACTGAGGCCAATCTGATGGGAAGAAGTGACATGAAGATTGTATTGCTTCTCTCTAGGCCTCTGCACAGCACAGAGTAATGCAATGATTTATGTTGGTAGGGACCTTAAGTATCATCTTGTTCCAACCCCCCTGACATGGGCAGGGACACCTTCCACTRGAGCAGGTTGCTCAAAGTGCCATCCAGCCTGGCCTTGAACACTSCCAGGGATGGAGCATCCACAGTTCCTCTGAGCAACTCTTCCAGTGCTGCTTGAGCTTCACAGTAAAGGTTTTCTCCCTAATATCTGATCTAAATCTACCCTTCTTCATAACCATTCCCCTCTGTCCTATCACTGCACTCCATGACAAAGAGTCCCTCCCCATACTTCAGGGCCCACATGTAAGGCCCCCTAAAGGGGTAGAGGGAGATGCTGCAAGGTCTCTCCAGGCTGAACAGTGCCAGCTCTCTCAGCCTGGAGAAGTGTCCCAGCCAGATCATTTTCAGGACCATCCTCTGGAATTGCTCTGCAGGTCCACGTCCTTCTTATGYTGTGGGCCCCAAAGCTGAATRAAGTATTKCAGGTGGGGTCTCACAAGAGCAGAGGGAATGCATGTGGGTCTGATCAGTCTCACTGTGCCTTCTTGCTGTGGAGGGACTGCCAGCAGCTTGGGATGTGTGTGCTCCTTCAGCTCCAAGACTGCAGAAGAAGGCACTGAGCCACCTTGACAAACCCAGCCTGTAGAGGCTCCATTGAACCTCTGCCTGTGAGGTGGGAGACCCGGTGAGCATCAAAGCCCTTTCCCAGGGTCACAGGTGCAGGGATTTTGCCCAGGGAGGCTGTCAGCWGTAATAAGCAGTCTCTTCTATCAGCACGCAGCCTGAGCTGCCTGCACCACTCTGCCTGTCACTGGGTGAGGCCTTTTCCTCTCAGGCTCTGACTCATGCCCACATGCGTGAGCAGGATGTGCATCACGGGCCAGTCCCAGGTCAGCAGCTCAGCCCACGGCGCCCTGCAGAGCAGCCCAGCCTGTGCCCAGCAGCCAAAGGGCTGCCAGCAATCCATGCAACTGCAGCATCTTCTCCCCAGCACACCTGGATATCCCAGGATGGGCCATCTCCTCCTGCCAGTGGCCAATACTGGCAGTGCTGTCTGTCTGCAGGCAGGGGGGTTCCTGCTATCCGGAGTCCAGCCCCATCCTGACACGACAAAAGCACTCCCCCTGCAAAGCCACCCCTGCCCCTCGCTGSAGGGAGATTGCTCAGGGCTTTGGCTGTGGTTGGCACACACACATGGAGAGCTTGAGCTGCAGCACAGCRTGTAAAGAAGCTCCCTCTCAGCCCAAAACGCAAATCCTGCTTTTCCCCRTGTGCCCAGAAAGAAAGAAGAGGAGATTGAGAAAAAATGTTACTAAGTCAGGAAATCATTCTGGAGGAGGGGCAGTAGTTCCTCTAACCTTGCACAAGGGGAAAGAAAACTATTTGCTGACTTAGCCTTATTTTTTAATTTATTGTTTTGCCAGCTGCTCAGATGAAAGGACAAAACTGCCTGCTGTAATGAGGCAGCCAGTCAAGCATGGCTTTGCAGCACGAAGAATCGGGCTGGGACACCAGTAATGAGTAGGGAATAGTCCAAAAAGTTCATGGGACACATCCTTTCAAATCCCTCTTTGCAGCAGAGAACCAGGACATTTGCTTGGTTTTTCTCACGTGAAAACCCAAAATCTCCTGGAGATCCTTGCCTTCAGCAGACAAGGCCCTTACATACCAAGGATCACAAGACCCATGATAAAAAATTCCATGAGTTTGCTGATTAAGCCTTTCTGTCCACTGGGCTCCAGTCCCCACCACTCTGGGTGCTGTGTCTGCCTCAGAAGTCAGAGCACAGTGTCACCTCCAGTCCCCATGGGGAGTGAGGGCAGCAAAAAGATCCTCCAAAACTGGGCCAGCTGCTCCTCTTCAGTTATTCCTGTTACACTGCTGTCGTTTGAAGCATATTTCCCTTCCAAGCAAGGTAATTTATTGAAGCAGTGCCAAGCTCTACTGTGGAATTCRTTGCTGCAGGATTTTCAGACCTCAGGGTACAGAAGAGTCAAAGCAGGAGCCAAGCAAGGCTTCCAATCATAGGAAGGTCCTTGGAGGATGCTTAAACACCAAGGTGGGTATCAGTGGACCACAGTGTCATGGAATCCTGCARTGCTTTGGGTTGGAAGGGACCTTAAAGACCATCTAGATCCAAACCCCCCACTGCAGGCAGRGACACCTTCCACTAGACCATGTGGCTCAAAGCCTAATCCAGCCTGACCYTGAACACTTCCAGGGTTGGGGCATCCTCAGTGTCTCTGGGCATCCTGTTCCAGTGTCTCACTACACTCACAGTAAAGAATTTCTTCCCAACCTAAATCAACCCTCTTTCCCCTTAAARCTRTTACCACTTGTCCWRTCYCTACAGTCCCTGATAACGAGCCCTTCTCAYCTTTCCTTTAGGTGCTGTGTCCCTGTGCTGCAGGRAAACACCACAGGAGGTGCCTGATGGGCACCTGCCATGCTCCCATGCACATCTGCAGGCATCAGGAAAGTGCACATGCTTCTCCTGGGGCCACATGGACCTGMCAGCATCCTGCCTTCCCCCAGATCCAGGCAGCCTGGGCACAGGCACGAGGGTGGGGAACAGCAGGGCTCCCCACCATTCTTTARATGAATCAATTCCATACATGCACCTGGTGGGTTTCACACTTTTGCCTGATGTTTGAGGGTCRTTGCCAGCTTACAACAGAGGCTGCTGGCTGAACTCTGTGATTCTAACTCTGCTGCCATTAGTCACTGGGGGAAACTTGCTCACACCAGGCACCCCCCCTGCCCATCTGCAAAGTCATTCTCACTGGGTGTGTGAGCCTTGCACAGCCTTTTGCCCCAAATTATGTGGGTATTTTGTCTCCTGCTGTTAGCACAGCAAAGGAAACTCGTGGTATTTGAGCCTCAGCTAGACTGTGAATCTGACAAGTTGAGACTTGACAGGGATGTTATCACAGGGCCCAACAATGGCTTTACACTCAATTACATTTATGGTTTCTGCGATTCATCTAAATGTTTATGACTTTTTCACAAGCAGGAAGTTATGAAAAGATTTTTTAAAAAATCATTAAAAGGAAAATAAAGYTCTGTAATGAACAATTTGCTGGTGCAAGGCTCTGTGCGAGACAGGAAAGAAACTGAGCAACTACCTTGGTGGTGGGGAAGAGTCATTTTCTGTGGTGACCAGAGCTATATTTGATTTCTTAGGCAATGTCAGCTTTTGCATGCTACATTCTTTGGCCAATTGCCAGCACGATGTGTAATACTTTAGCCACACTGTTGTTACTTAATCCTTTCCTAATCTGCAATTTGCGCAAGAGGAGTAAAATCTAAGCAAAGCCACTGAGAACATCTCCACTAATAATTTATCAAACTCAACTTTTGTTGTTGGCAGGAGACGGTAGCTGATGGAGGTGAATGTTTTCCCACAACAGCGCCGTATCATAAACACAGGGCAGCTGATTCACGCCACACKTATTTTCTGTCACCCACCCTTCGTGTCACCCTGATATTTCTTCGAATGATAAGCCTGTGTTGTGTGCTCACAACGCACCGCCGAGGCCCCGGTTTCATCTCTTTCTGCAAATTACACATCAATTAGCCATTAATAACAGTGGGAGTTGCATGCAGAAATCCACACCCGCCGTGATGAGACCGTGCCCTTGGTGAGCAAGTGCCTGATTAATCAGCTGCACCTCGGAGCTGCAGTGCCTGCACAGCCCTGCGAGACAAACGGAGTGCCCAGGCACTCACAGCCCTAATCCTGCCTTAAAGAAAAGCGTTACCTCTTGCTCTATGAATTTTATTTATTTTGGTCCTCTGGGCAGTGCTTGCTGTTGTTAGAAACATGATTGCTTCATACAGTTATGTTAATGTTTGCATTTGACAGAATGTAATTGATACTTCGGCTGCTCCAGTTTCAAAGCCAAATTAGGAAATGAAGTGCTGCACATTGGCTTGTTTAGCTGGTTAAATACTGTAAATAAATACATGCAGGGCAATGAAAACTAATGAGTTTTCTTGAAGGCATTTTCTAAATAGCTGGCTTCACAAAAAGAAGAAAAAGATGCTRCTGTGAACTCATATCCTGAAGGATTTCTCATTTTGCTGCAACAAGGTTGATTCTGTCTGAAATCTGAACTCTTGATTTCACTTAGAGAAAAGGATTTTGCAAGTTATGGAGGAATCATGGCAAGAACTGTTGCAAATTTCACGGTACTTTTATCAACAATACTTCTGAGACATTGCATTTAACAAAGCCATTTTTTGCAAGGGATTAATTCAGACCTTGGTTATATGTCAAGTTTTTCTTCTCAATGCTCACTAGAAAAACATCTTTGTAAGAAGTATTTGCACAGGATATTTCTTTGTGCTGCTAAATCYGTGAACTGCCATAATGCTGAATGTTTGGCTTTTTTCCCTGACAGAATGCGATAGCATGAAAACACTAGGGAAAAAAAAATTTGGTTTTCTATAAAGAGATAATCTGTTGAGGATTGCTTGACAGAGTGTACTCAGCACTGCTGGAATAAAAAGTGTTCTCAGGTTATCATCTGTCAGGCCTGCCCTCAGTGCATTAAAGGAGAGCTGGAGGAGAGTATTGCACTGGCTTTGTGATCCAGCCAAGGGCAATGAATTTTTCTCTTGTACGTCTGGAAAATAACCCTGTTCTTTCACCCCTTTGCTTTCATAAATACTACAKTGRTGCAGAAGTGCCTTTGCCTGACTTGAAGGTGTTCTACTAAAATCAGGGCATTGTTTAGCATAGATAGAGCTGAACCTCYACCAGTCCTTTCTGACTGCAAATAACCTCAGCAGTATCACCTGCTTGGCAGAGATGTTGACCTTAAACCTGAGCTTGCTGAGCTGGCTGTTTTACCTGGCACTTTCAGAGGAAGCTGGTTTACAAATTCTGCTGTGCTACTTCAAAAGAAAAYTATTGAACTGGTGCCTAAAATGCAGCTGAATATTGAGAGTTGATAAAAATACATACTTAGGATGTAAGATCTATCCTGACTGGGAAGTGATTCGATGCTGACTTAGGAGGAGACCAGGATGTTGTGACAAACCTCAACTTTTCCTGTGTTTTTAGCAACAACAGAGGACTGAAGTCTCCCAGCACTTTTCACAGAGGTCAATTTCAAGGTGAAAATGGTGGCCAGGTCTGCAAAATACATAGAAGATTCATGTGGTCCTTGGCCAAAAGGACCATTTAAAAATAGACAAACTATGACTCTCGCAAAAAGAAATGTGTGCATTGCATAAATCAAAGTTCTCACACCCACCATCAACGTTTAATCACTTAATATGCTGGTTCTTTCAACACATTCTGAAACTTTGTATACAATAATACAAACGATGGGGTAACGAAGCAATAGCAATTTATTSTGCTGTACAAACGGATGTTGCATTATAATCCCTAAAGCAATACAGAGGCTGYTTGCAGATGTTACTACAATTTGGCATTTATTTTAATTGCTCTGCAGTACAGCTCATGTGAAACAAAGTCACAGGATGACCTACACATTCACCTACTGAGGGTGACTTAACTGCAAGGGGGAGAAAAAAGTGTTTTGAAAGTTGTCAAGGTTTCACTAAAATACGAACCTCCTGCAGTTGTTTTGAAAGGATGCATCAGGGCTCCTGTCCAAGCCTGAAAGCATGGTAGGGCAGGGGGTAATTTAATCAGCCAGGCTATGCAGCACACATATTTTTACAAGTCTTGCAAGAATGACATCAGTAATGTAACTTGAGATATTTTGGTGTCTGACATTCACTCAGCAAGTGCTAAGAAAATATGCTTACTGCACAGATCACTGGCTTCTCAGAGTGRGAGTCAAGGTAACTCATGAAAGTCAGTGCACTTTGCTTTATCACTGACCAGGTCCCTATTCCCTCCTTTTCCCTTTCCACACCCCTTCTAGAAGCAAAACTGTTTTTAAAGTTGCTCCTGCTCAAGGAGCTTCCTAGAAGCAGTTGCTCCGCTGAACAGATTTCAAGCAAAAGGACAAAGTTAAACATGAGGCAAAGTATAAATAAAAATCAAGACTCTCTTCCTCCTCCTTTCCACTTGTGAGCGATGATCTCACCGCTCCGGGTGGATTGCAAGGRTGGCTTGATCTCTTTCAGGAAAGCACATTCTCTAACCTTGATACTGCAGCTATTTATACTTCTCTCTTCTCACCACAAAGAAAAGCAGCTCTAATAATCTTTYCCTTCATTTTAATGAGAGCACCGTGCTGCCTCCCAGCAGCTGGGTCAAGCCTCTGCCCACGAGCTCCAGCTCCCTGTGACACCAATGCTCTTGGTTGCTGCTTCTCCTTCTGGCTGCTCACTTTTAGACATCYGAGATCGGATTTTCCACTGGCTGGAGCATCACATTGCCAGGTATACAGGTGCAGGATGACAGCCCTGCTGTGCCACAGCATCTTCTGCTCACAGGGCACAGAAGGAAACAAATGCATGGGCTGAAAGGCAAGAGGGTTTCTAAACTGCAGAGGCAGAGCTCTACCGCCTCTCCCCCTTGTTTATCAGAGGAGTATGATACCCCACTTCACATAACCCTGAGGATGTCAAGCCCTTTCCACCTCACAAGAGGCAGGATCCATCCCCTGTCCCCACTCTCCCTGGGGATTCAACCCCAGGCTGAGTTGGGGGWGTTCAGGCAAAGGCATGATGGAATGCATAYRCAGACCACAGAGGAGCTGATRGTCTCTGAGGCCAAACCCCATTTTCTCAGATTAAAGCAGACACACTGAGCTGCATTCCTCTTGAGACACCACAAGAAATGGGGACAAATATTATGAAACCAAGTTTATTAAAACTTTCTACAAGTCAGACTTTATCATCCGGGTTTCCACAGATATATACATATGTACAAATTGGACATAGTGTTTTTAGCTTTTCTGGCAGARTTTTCTACCAATATATACAAATGTACTGTTTTTCATAGAAGGGTTAAACTGTATCACAGATACAAATGTCAAGCAATCATGAGAGGTTTAGTGCAACGGAGAGCTGAAGTGCTCTGCTCTTAATGCTCATGATTCTGTCAAGTTAGTATTGCCAACAATAATTCACATTAAACTGCTCTTCRACACCTCTTATTAGGACAAAGTACAACAAAACAAGAAAACAAACCCCCAAACAGTAAGGTATGTACAAAGTACACAGTCCATGAGGTATACATGGTATTCTTGCAACGCGTGGTGGGACTGCAGCTTGCCAGGGTTAACCCTTATAAAATGACTTCACTCMAACTGGGTGGTGTTGGGAACATGCATCACCCACCTCACGGCCACTTCAGAAGCCACACTCTTGCCTAAGGTGAATGGACATCTCTGCATAAACCACTGGACACATGTGAAACCAAGCAGAAATTTTAGGCAGGACTAAGCTTTACTTACCCCCAACCCAGGAAGCTAATGATTCAGATATATTCATTATCCACACATAT